>WKFP01013719.1:93764-110129 GCA_011057875.1 Pterocles orientalis
AGAAAAAGAAAAAGAAAAAGAAAAAGAAAAAGAAAAAGGGAAAAAGGAAAATAATAAATTAATGTTTTATGAACTTCTGCCCTGAAGGTTCTTGAGAACAGGGAATGATCACCCAGCTCAGCCCACGTCCTATTGCCTCAGCAACAGCCACCCTCTGGTGCACCAGTCGGTTGGCAGCCGGCCTAACAAGGACCCTTTCCCCATGGGTGGTCTAGGCTTTACTCCCATTTGTGCTTTTGTGGCACTTTGATACAGAAACGCAAATGCTTCTTTTTTTGTCATGTGCTACTTTTATAATTTGTGCTACTTTGATTTCCAACTTGTCTGAAAGCATTAGCAAAGAAAATCTTGGCTCCTAAAACAATCCTGCAAAGCCAAACATGTTCTTCTTTTTGTTTTTCCTTCTTTTTTTTTTTTCAAATGAGGTTGATTTTGGGGCTAAGATTGGCCCCTTGGCCATTTACCAGACTGTACATTGTATTCATGCTTTTCAGTGTTGTTGCCCTCCTAGTATCACCATGGTGTGCTACATTAGCAATAATATTTACCATCTTGTCAGCTGGTCAGTGGCAACAGGCTTAATGGAACGGGTTATTTGTTATTCAGCACAAGTCACCGTCATTGAGAAATCAAGCTGGGAGATGCTTATTTACCCAAATTTATAATCCAAATGTGCACAGGTTTGTAGGGAAAAAATAAAAATGTATTACTTCTGAGATTGAATACTGTCCATGAGATGGGGGAAATAAGAGCTATTTGTGCTGATTCTGTTAAATGAAACCTTGCTTCATTTTGTCTGTGTAAAAAGGATGCAAATGTAATTTGCTTATTCACAATTTAAGGTCCTTTTCATGCTAACAGAACAAAGTACACAAGGAATCTGGGTCAGCTGTGTTTTACTCCCACACTAGTAAACTTGGATTAATTCTATATGGCTAGGACAGTGAATATAACATCACAATACCATTGTGAGCCTGAAATGAGAGAATTGTGGGAATGGCACTGTTAACAAATGCTGCCAGAGGGGAAAATGTTTTCTTTTCTTGTTGAATATTAACATCTAGAAAGACATACCAACAATGAAATACCCTCTTCTCCTACCATATCCACTTTCTTTTTTAGTACAAATAAACACAGCATGGGTATTCAGAGGGTTGTTTCCAGCTGCAAATGTAGTGGAGGAATTGACTGAGACTTCCGATGTTTCACCAAACAAAGACCTGATTGTGGTAGCCTTTTCATTCGGGATTTTTCGTGTGTGTGGTTTGTTTTCCTCTTATTTTCCCTCGGGGAAAAAAAAAAGGCACAAAACAAACTTGGGGAATATATTTAATCCTACTTTCTAATTAATGAAATGAAGCTAAATGCAGTTAAAAAATATTCAGTACCACTGAATAAAAGTAAGCAAGAGCCACATGTGTATTTTGTTAAATACAAAAATAGAATAAAATATTTCAGCCATCCTTTCTAACAGGATTGCTTTACCATGTTTCACAAATTTGTCTTAGATGACACACCTGTGTAAGACTCCTTGGATAACATGGAGCTACCAGATTTTCTCCTATACTCTGAGCTCCAGCAGCATTCACTCAGCAGGAGCACGGAGAAGAAGAGGCTGCCTTTCCTGCTGCGGGGTGACCTGGGCTGGCACCGCTGCGATTCTAGCGCCCAACCCTTGAGAGCAATCCCTGTATTAAAGTTTTTTTTTTTCTGTAATACTGTTTCCACAGGTACATTTTGAACTTGCAAATGTTGCCTGATGTCAAAATGTGCTTCTGAATATGTTGCCATGTTTCCACCAATTATCAGTTTGCAGGGCAGTGTAAAGCTGCAAATATCTTCAGCTATTCAGCTCCAGCGAACACTGAGAGCCCTTGGACAGTTAGGGCTGCCCAAAAGAATACAACTAAAACCATTAGTGAGTACATTTCTTTTTTCTTTTTTTTAAAGGGGTATGTTGAGGATGGTGATACGGCAAAGTATGGGGATGAAGGGAGTTTTATCACTGCTGGAACTAAAGGGAGACAAGAACCACAAGTTTAGCTAAATCATCTGCAAGTGAAATGCTGCGCCTCTTGCTTGTTAGAATGAATGTGCAGCAGGATCGTGTGCCGCTGTATGCAGCGCAGTGTCAGGAGTTGCTAGGTTACCCCCTGCATCAGGAATCCAGGGAACAATGTACTTATATCTTTTTCAGTTTTGAAAAAAATTAAGTAGGTATTACATAAAATACACTGTGGCATTAGAGTAATTTCATAGCGGAGAGATCAGAGGAAAAGGAGTCTTCCATCGTGGTGATAGCAGTTTACTTCTGGGGGTGGCTTACAGAGGGCAGCAGAAGGACAGCTCGCTGGGATGCCCATCCGCCGGAGGATGCTTCCAGCTCCTGAGGCCCAGCAACTCCCGCCCCAGCCCCACATCCCAAAGCCACCAGACAGCTGCTGCTCCCAGCCACGTCCGCTCATCCTACAGAAACTCCTGACAGCCCCAGTGATGTATGGGCCTGGACCTGGGGCGGAAATAAGCCACCCTTTCATGACGGAAACAAATCTGACAGTTCTAGTGGAGGCTCTCAACTCACTGGTGTTGTACTTTATTATCATTGCTGTCGTTCTTCTGTTCATAGATAATGTCATAATTTACAGTCTAGCATTGTGCACGCTGGATGATTGATGTTGCTTGGGCATGAATAGCCCTTTCTCTAGGATTACTAATGGATCTTCAGCGAGAAACAGCAGTGGGGAGAGAGAAGAGCAGCCCTCATAAAGACAGCCTGTCCTCAAACGCTCTTCTCAGGATGATCAGATATACTTCCTTGAGCCTGTGCACTGTTCTCCTGTTGTCCTAAAACAACTGCTTGGTGCAGGAGAAAATATGGTGTCTGCGTGGTGGGAGGACAGAGGTACCTGCCAGCCTCCCCCTGTGTGGACATGAAAGGATGCTCGGCGGCTGATGAAGGAGAGATGTCCTGCTCCAAGAGGTCAGGTTATGGCATGGGCTCCACCACTGTGCAAAATGAAATGTGTTTTTAATGTTACAGAGGCACCACTTCTCAGAAAAAGATAAGGACAGTGCCACTAGACACTTGTTTGGTTGAGATTCTGTAAGGGTCAGAGAGGGAGGACACCATGTCCCCCTTCCCCAATCTTACTTTTAAAAAGCCATGTGATGGGTTTGCCATTGTCTGGGGGCCAAACCACACACACACTCACGCTATTCCCCCCCACACACACGAGGATAGGGGAGAGAATTAAAGGGGTAAAGGGAAAAAAGGACTCATGGGTTGAGATAAGGATAATTTAAAAGACAACAATATTGAAAATAATACTATTATAATTACCCTCTCCCCCCTCCATCCCAGAGCAGGGAGAGTCCCGAAACCGCACTCACGGAACGGAGATAACAGCGTCCCAGACTGAGAGCTGACCGGGGTAGGAGGGGGAAGGCCTTAGGAGAGTGACCACCTGGAGCGAGATGACCCAGAACAAAAGAGATCCGGAACTAAAAGGGACGATCTTCCAGAGGGTCCTTACCTATGCACTGGGCATAACATGTATGTTATGGAATAGATTATTGACCACTCTGGGTCTTAATCCTGAACCTAAGATGAAATCCTGGGCTAGTAACTGGGGCTGTGCTCCCTCCCAGCTTCTCCTGTTTGCAGACAGCCAGAGAAGCTGAAAAACCTTGGCAGCTGCGTAAACATCACTTTTTATCAGCTTTCTTCTGAGCACAAATCCAAAACACAGCCTTTTGCTAGCTATTATGAAGAAAGTTAACTCTGTCTCAGCTTAACCCAGGACAAGCCACAACCATGTTTGAATGCTAGGAGCACATTTGTTTCAGTCAGCTGTAACATCTCCCAGAATAAACAGGCTACCATAGAAAGCACATGCATTTTTCACCTTTCTGCCTAAAATTGCATGCGTGTCCTTCAGCAGTCCCACCAGCACTTTTGAGTTGGGCAACTATGGAGGAAAAAGTAGTCTGCTTGCAGTACTGCTTCGCTACAGTTAACCACAGACCCAACATCTCATTGTCAATTTATTAGGGCAGCTCGGACCATTGTGGCTGAGCTACAGAAGGGGTCATTTTACTGTTGATGTTTTTCACATCCATCTCTTCAAGATGTTGGCAAATTTTATATTCTGTAAAAATGAATATGAATGAAGGTGGCATTTTTGTGAAAGGATTTTGATGACACTATAAATTATAGGGGCTAGCACTGAGAGGTTTGCAAAACCCCACCACAGTCCAAGGCTAAACTTAACATTGCATAATTAGTAGAGGATGAATTTCAAAGTGGTCAGGACTTTAGCTTCATTTACTGAACTAGTATATCTTCAGTTTCTGTAAAACTACACATGTATTATCTGAATTGTCCAAAACTTGTTGGATTCCTAAAACGGATCTGAATTTACTCACAGAGGAGGTTCTTCACAGGTATCAGTTTCAGAAATGCATCCTGTAAGGATACCCTCTGATATACAGTGCCGGCTAAGGGCAGAGGAGACTCATCTGTATCTTTCCTGATCCAAGTTTACCTAGCCTGGATCTTTACCACTGCTCATGGTTGGTATTTCAGCACTTCCCAAGACAATACTCAGATTCTAGCACTTAACTCCCCTTTGCTGTCCATTAGGTTTTCCTGATTATTAGCTTCAGTTGTTCTTTTTATAATGAAAAGTCATAATTCACTTCCAATTTACAGCATACAAAAAAGAAAGTTTACTCCTCTGTTTTTTCCAAACTGCTTTACATTTCTTTAAAATGTTTCTAAAGAATGCTATCAGCTTCCTTCTAGTCATCTCTTCATTAAACTACAGTAATTCCCGTTTCCTTCTGCCTTTCCTCTTAGCTCATATTTTGCAGAGCTGATTAGACTCACTACAATCCTCCGCATTTACATCCCCTCCCATCATCTCTTTCTTTCTCCCACGCAACTTTGCAAATCACAGTTTTCAGCCAACCTTTAAACACTAATGGCAGGTCCTCAGCTGAAGAATATCAATGTTGCTACAAAAATAGAATCAAGATGACTTGAGCCAGCAGTTACAACTCTTTACTATTACCACCTGTAAAGTGGGTGCAAAAATATAGACATGCTTGACAAGTTCTTTGAATTACCTGGATAATAAAGTACTGCAAAAATAGACATTACTATTTTTCTTTTTGAGGTCTCTAATCATCACCATCCTCCACCTCTAGAAGAATTAACCCAAATCAGCACCATTAGACAATGGTGGAAAATAAACCAAGAAACAAAATCAAAAATAAATCCTCATACATGGACTTTGTTTGCCATAAATTCACTTTGCATTTTGTTTCTCAGCTGCCATGATGTCATGTTTTGCAATATTGGTTGTGGCCATTCCTATTAGACAATGCCTTACGCCCCTTTTCTCCCCACTGTGAAGGGGGTTCTCCTTTTCTTAGTCAGCCCAAGACAAACTAAAGATGACCTGTTTTTTTTTCACAGTAAAGATGAATTAGAGTTACATTCCTTTGCCAGATCTTTCCTTATAATAGTATCGTTATAACCCTTTCCTACTTCAAGAAAGAATACTAGTATTGGCAGTTAAGATTGCCAATTTGTGTCACATAATTCTGTGACCCCACCCAAAAATAGAGAATTAAAACACCTATTTTTAATCCCTTGATGTGTTTCTTACTGTATTTCTCCAGCACTGGCTTAATCTTTCTTTTCATCAGATAAAAGGTAATTTGAAAACATTTTCTAGAATATGGAACATCAAATTGTAGCCTGGAGTCCAGAAAGTCAAATTATTTTTTAGCTTTAAAATACTTTTATTAAGAACTCAAATTATCTTGCAACACTAAATTTTTAATAAGATAGTAGAATTACAACCTCAAGTTTTAACAAAAAATGGGATTTGTGTTGCTTGATTTCTAGGACTTTTTTTAATGGTTTAAAAGTGACTATCCAGTCTGAGAAGAACTATTTGTAAGAATTTTAACATGGGATGCACATTTTTCAACTCTCTATGACTACCAGATCCAAGTGTGGTAACTTTAAAAGTAAAAAGTTTTTTTTTTTACTCCTGCTATACTCATCTGCTATGTTCCTTGTCTGCAAAGTGCTTGACTTGTTCTTTGCAAGAAGAATGATATTCAAGCCTCTGAAGTGAAAGAATTTATTTTTCTTGCATGATGTCAGCTACTCATTTTCTGACTTTTTATTTCCTTAAGTATCCATCATCATGCAACTGAATGAATCAGTTTAATCTTTGGCATCTGCAAAGTGTTTACCATGTTTGTAGCCAAGCTCTGTGCCTCATGCTCTTCTTCAAGGAAGACTTATGTGTGAAGTGAAAAATTTGTACCATCTGAAGATTAATCAAAGCCTGTATGGTGCTTGGGGAAAAGTTTCTGAGGTGCACTCTGCAGGACTGACCCTCACTGCTTTTGCTTTGCTGTTGCCAGAGGCAGTGGATCACAATTTTCTTCCAGTACAACAAAGAACAGAACACCAATGCCAACTGTGCCGGGAAGTCATCTCCTCCCTGCTATACAATCAGCTCATCTGCCCTCTCATCCTCCTTTACGTAACTCCCCAATCCATATAAACAACCTGGTGGCATTTTATCACTGGTAGTTTATGGGGGAAGTGCTCTTCTCCTGTGATACAGGAGCATTCAAGAGCAAGCCACCAGCCTGGCCCAATGTCTCTCCTCACCCATGACCTATGCTCATCTTCCTTGTACAAAAGTCCAAACAATGGACTGAATGTGGTGTCTAATGGGAAGGGTACAAAATGAATTCCAGCTAACCTGCCACAACTGAGAATAAGTCATCAACTCCATCGTCTCCAAAGCCAGCAAACACTAAGCTGAAAATAGGACATATCACAGTATGGATGTGCAGTGAGAGGATTATAAGACAACATTTTCTTCTCCTGCCTTAACCTGCAAGTGGTCCTATCGTAGCTGTGAATGTGACATTAACACAGCTAGCCCCAAAGCCAATTATACCAAGAAAGGTAAGCTAAGCTTTCCCTTCCAGAGAACACTCATAGAAGTTGCACAAGACCTGTTCCCTGTCTGGTGTGCTGTGCAAATGTAGGTGTCGCAGACAAAACGGGCCGATGGCAGCACCATCCGGAAACCTCTGAGTACAACCAGAGAGCAGAGGCTGGAGGAAACAGACGGATTTGGGTATCAAGAGATGCTTCCTCCTCCTCTCCTGGCTTGCCCCATCCCATGCCACCCACTGCCCACCTGTGTGTGTGACACCAGAGGTCCCCTTCCAGACAAAACACAACCATACTTGTCCCTGTCAGCAGCTATGAATAGCCATGACAGCAGCAGCCAGTTAAGACTTTTCAACACAGAAATATTATATTGTCCAGTAATACAAAAACAAGAATGTGCTTTGTCTTTGGGCTTCAGGGACACAAGGAGTAAACAAACACAGCATCTCACCCAGACCACAGGCGGGTTTAAAATGGAGATTTACAGTTTAGAAATGTGACTGAGTTTGCCTTGCAGTTCTAAACTCTCAGCTTTCTCCCTGCAAAAGTCAACAACAATCTTACCTAGCAAAGACATACAAGATGTGCACATTCATAAACCACCCAAATGCAGCCTTTCTGAAGCAAACAATTATAGTATTTCGATTATCGGAATGAGTCACCGTCATTCAGCATGAGTGCCCCATGGAGACAAGCCTAAATATCTGTCTGCATCCATCTGACTACACAAGCTCTGCTTGCAGAAAAGCTCTTTCGTTTCAACTGGAAAGATGGTTTCATCAGCTCCTGAAGATTTCCAGTCCCTTTGCTGTCAAGATTGCATATATTGTTCCTCTGTTTAAGAGGCGTACGTTAGCATCACAACTGTATCAGCACTGTAGGAATACCAGACTCTGTGAAACAGGCTTAAAAAAAACCCTAGAAAATGTAGGGAAAAAATATATGGAGAGATACATAGTGCAGCTCTCCTGTGGTGAGTTTATTAAGTTTTTCAAAAGCAATAGGAAATACTGGATAATAGATGGCCCAACAGTGACTGTAAAGCAGTAACCTATGAGAAGGGCTCTGTTCATGCTCTAAGCAGTGAAAGCACAGCTCCAGTGGTTTCAGCTGAGAATGAATTCAGCTGTATGGGTCAAAATCAAGGATCAGGTTCCTATTCTAATTGCACCCAGTGATGTTTTCCCTTCCCATCCCACCCCAGGTAAAAATAAATGAGAAAAAACAAACACAACATCACAACATAAAAGAAAGCACAAGTAGGAAAGAGGCTCTTCTGCCATCATCTCTAGTTTTATTATTTGCAAATCTTAGCTCTGGACCACTTCTCACTTTCTGTAGGTGAAGGAAAACATCTTCAGGATATGCTGGAGCAAGACAGAGAGTCTGAGTCACTTGATTAACCTCATGGTGCTCCTCAGCTTCAGGGTCGGATCTATGTAGCACTTAACGTATAGTAACAGTAGTGGGCAGAAGGGGCTCTGGATGGGCTGATCTACCTAAATATTCTGGTGGGTCTCACCATTTGTGGTGCTGAAGCTTGACAGGTAACAGCACCCAGAGCAGCTGGTAAAAATCCACATCTCCACACCTGTGAGCATTCTCTTTTCTGCTAGGCATTGCAGGGCTCAGCATAAGGCAGTATGATTTACTAGCAGTGAACAACGCATGTAAAAAGGGTGGGAAAGGATGTTGCTGTACCACTGCCCCATCAAAAAATGGAGATTGGGCAGTGATTGCTTGCTGGTGGGGAACATCCTCAGGCTGCCTGAGGACTTGCTGCAGGAGCACCCTGTAGGTCTTTCAGGGGTGTGCTACATCCCAGGCAGGTTTCATGGCAATCTGAATTTCTGAAGGACAATAATGGCCACTTTTTTCTTAAAAATGAGGCACGGGTTGTGCCCTCAAAAATATGTATCTTATTGAAACCTGTAGGGATGCAACCATATATGTAGAGATACAATCATACCCTCCTTAGAAAGGAACATGATTCATATAACACGCCCATCAGCTATGTGCGTCCAGTTTTCATAAAGATTAAACGTGAAAACTGAAATAAAACAAACAATTTCCTGAACACCCATCAGTTTTGTCTAACGGGCTGGTTATATTTGGGCTTTGAACTTCAGAAATCACTTTTTCTGAGATAACAACTTCCTCTGAGGTGCAAGAGTGGCAAACACCGAATTAGAAACCAGCCTTACCCTTTGGCTTCTCAACTCCCCCTGCCCCACATCTGCAGCAGAAAATCTCAGCACTCTGAGGTTCAGAGTTTCAATAGTACTTTGGACAAATTTCATTCAAATCAGCAGAAAACAGGTACCAGCCACAAAAAGTGTGCTGGAAACCTCAGCCTAGTGCCACAACTTCCTGTGTTGAACACAATGGGAAGGTCATTATGCAACACCTGTGAAGTGCACTTTCAGACGTAGAAAAGCAGGGTTTGTAGGAAGGATAAAACCTCTTGTCTGACCAAGAAGTACTGTGGGGAAAGATAGAGAGATGTTGGGCTCAGAGTCCATTCTTAGCTGCAATAAAAAGCAGAAATATCTATTCTTACACAACTTCCTGCAGCCAAATTTGAGGCATAAATAGTGATAGAAAATATTAAAAGTTCTAGTGGTGGAAATCTCCTGAAAAGTTACATATAACGAAGACAGGGTTAATGAGCAGAAATACTATAGACAGTGGCCAAGACAGTGCCACCTTCCCACACCTCACATTTTGCTTCAGATGTATAAAATGAAATAAAGTCCATTCTTTGTAAGGGGAGAAAAAAAAAATAAGACAGTTTTTGTAGGGAGGAAGTATTTAAAATTCAGAAGGTACTAAAGAAGTGGTCAGGAAAGAAGGAAGAATTTTGAGCCTTGAAACTAAGCAATGGGATCAAGGATGCTGGAAACAAAACAAGAGAGGGTGAGAGTGTGAGAGGGGGAGAAAGGAGCTCTGTTCACATAGGAGAGCACTGTGCTCAAATGCCCAGGGCAGAGCAGAGAGGGATCACCAGAGACTCCAAAAGAGGGATCAGGATGAGATGGATAAGGTTTTCAGAGGAAATACGGGAAGAGAAATATGACAGGAGTGGGTGGCCAAATGGACAAGTCAAGTAACCTGAATCAGAGAGAACTTTGGAAACCTGAAAGTACTGCAGGGGCTGAAATCAGAAATAGAAAGTAGAAAAAACAGAGGGAGATGAAGAGGCAGAGAGCTCCTTTCAGACGGTGCCAATCCTTCTTGCAGGGTGTTAATAAAATCCCAAGCACAATAAGAGAGACATAGAGGAGGAGAAGAAGGAAAAAGTGGAGAGATGAGATTTTAAGCAAAAAGTCAGAGGTGGCAATGCGTTTTTACAGATCAGAAATCTCTGAGCAGATGAGAAACAAGAAACAGAAGGGCTGGCCAGGGAAAAGATATGGCTGGAAAGAGAAAAGTTTCAGCCTCACAGCAGAGCAAGAGCAATGTCAGAAGGGAAGACATCTCCCTGATGCCCTTCGTACAAGAACAAGGGCCAGGAATACTCAAAGCTGAGATTACATCACGGTTGTTGACACCACAGTAGCACTGGTCCCTGCTCTTCTTCGCCACCACTTTGGTATTCCTCAAGGCCTCATGGGGGCTTGTCTAAATCCATTTTTCTTTCCAGCCCTAATCCCTTCTCTTCTCAGTCTGGCAGTGGCAGCAGTGACAAAGGCATATGGAGTATTGTCCCCCACCAGCCTTGCAGCGGGCGGCTGGACAGAAGAAAGAGCTGATGGAACTCACACTGGGGGGGCGAGGGGAAAGATTTTTGTCCGTGAGGATATATTTCTGTGCCTCTTGTGAGCCACCCAGGGACACTGCCCACTAATCTGAAATGACTAACATCACCCACAATGCGGGGGCAGAGATCTTGGCAGCATCCAACATGGGAGAGAGCACAAAAGAAGAAGAAAGTGGGCAATAATGGGAGTACAGAGCCAGGGCTGCGGCTGGAGAGGGGGATTTTTGGAGACTCTTGTTGAGGTGAGGTATGAGGTTCTGCTCCTGAAGGTGGCAATGGGAAGCAAACCTCAGCCATTTCCTATAGGCATTCACTTCAATCATAGAACCATAGAATCATTAAGGTTGGAAAAGACCTCAAGTCTGACTGTCAACCCACACCACCTAACTCACTAAACCATGTCCCTAAGCACCACATCTACATGTTTCTTCGTAGCGGGATAAAGGTGAATGAAGAAAGTAGCCGCACACATGCAAAAAGCCCTGTGTGAATCTCCCCATTTTCTGTCTTGTAGTTGCAGAAATACTCTGTTTTGACATGGGAACTGGAACAACCTGCAGAATAACAGGACCTGAGTATCACTTCCCAATTTATCCTGTCAGATCAGGATGTAAAAAAGAGGTTGCACATTTAGAAGATAACACAAAGTGACATATTTTTAATAACTGTTGGAATTGTTTTAATGCTGGGAAGATGAAACTGTAGGCATCAATATCCATATTCTTGAGTTGATATTAGATTAAGTAGAGGCATTTCGTTGTTTTTAAATGTTATTCACTTGAGAAGCTTGTTCACATTTTACAAATCAAACCAGAGATGTGCTTAAACACATGAGTAAAATACTAAAATTACAAACCAGTGCACTTCGTCCCCAAGTACCTTTTCGGATGGCACAGAGAGCTTTACACAGGCTGAAGGAACCTCCACATTTAACTCCTCAAAGCAATCATATTTCCTCAGTAGTCTGCTCAGGTATTGCTGAGTCAACCAAGTTCTAGGACTTTTGCTGCTTGTTAAGGCCGCGCATAAGCCTTGAGATGTCATTTTTTCACTGCTGTGGCATTGCAAAAAGAATTGTCTGGCTGGTTTACTGTTGCTTAGAAGAAAAGGCTTACAATTCCTTAGCGTCACATTTACTGTCTTTAAATCTAAATCTGAAATGCCAATTCATTTGCAGAAGTGGCTTCCCTTTCATGTGATATTCTTTCTCTCTGGTTCAGGACAGGATGTCTGAGGATTCTAATGACACTGAATTTCATAAAATATTGAAACCTAATTCTATTTTCTGCAGAGCTATCATGGAGTGTCGGGCCCATCATACTGAGTCTTACACTACCACAGAATTTAAAAACAGCAGCTTCCAGAAGATCTGCTGGTCTTTCTCACATACCTTGCATTCTGTTTCCAGGGGAAATGAAAGTATTAAGGTTCCAAAGGAGCGTCTTCAAGGGGACATTTTGGCCTACGAAAACCATAAGAGAATATGATTGCCCCCTGGAAATACATGGCAAGGTGGGGAAGAAAGAGTGAAGAAAGCCATAGGAACTAAATGAAATGTTTTGCACAGATGACAGTGAATACAAACCAAGCCTGAATAAATTTAGACCAGAAATGTGAAGATAATCACATAAATCATCTTCTGGATGGGCTATTTTACAGGAATCATGGAGGAAACAAAAAGAAAAAGCCCGACCAAAGCTTGACAGATGTATTCATGGAACTGCATCAACACAAGTGTTGTTTAATACTAGGGTGATGATCTTAATAAATCTTATCTTGTTAAAGATTCTTTTACATTTTCCTGAGGACAGTTGCATGTTGCAAAGAGCTGGCCGGAAACAAGACAACACTCAATATGAGTTGAGCTTCTTGTTCACTTTATTCAGGGTTCAGGGGGAATATATAGCATTCCAAACCTTGCATGCATTTGCTTTCTAACATGATTGGTTTGTTACCTGCTTGTACGCAGCAGCAGCCAGTGGTAACAAGTTCTTGCCCTCTTGACATGTGGTCCATTTGCTCACCCCTCTGCTGTTTACCAGTTCTTTTACTCTTTCCCTTTGCTGTTTTCGAGGAGAGTCCCAAGGACTCTCAGGCCTCTTTATCGAACTTTGGATTGTGCACATACTGATGTCCCTGCTCACTGAGCCGTTCTGCCACAGTTGCATACTGATGAAAATGTGAAAATGTAATGTCTACTCCCAAATATTACCAAATCTCTGTCAAAAAGATGTCAGATCAGTGGGGTTGTGGTGAGCATATACCAAAAATATGTTCCCACCAATCCAAGTAAGTGACTTAATTCCTGCAACGACTTCCATGTAAGACAAAGGCAATGAATCCTTGATTACCACCCAAGTCATAAAAAACACACTGGAAACAGGTATTTTGAGATGTCTAATCCATCTCAGTGGTTTTTGGTAGAGCCAAGTGTACCTAAAGCTGTCCTGTAAGCCGTTGATCTCATTTATTTTTTAAAAAGGCCAGTGATAACAAGTCTGCAACTCCAACAGTAGCTGTGCATTATGTCAATACCACATTATAGTTAAAAAGTCCAACTGACTGTCTTAACCCATAGCATGGTTACTTAAAAATAGCCATTCATTGTGGACATGGAAGATAGTTTCCTCCCTCACTGAGAATTTTTTTCTCTTTATTTCTCCTAATTTTGCATCTATTCTTCAGTAAAAGTTTATGGGTCTCAGAAGAATGTGCTGGAAAAGGCACAGTTACCTGTTGTTTCTTCTTTTGAATACAAATTTATTTTTTATTTCTTGTTTCTTTTGCCACAGTTCATGTAAACTATAATTGCTATTTATTATCACTGTGACTAGATCTTGCAACCATATGGAGGAAAACATTTTAAAGTCAGTTTTATACTTATTTCCAAAACCAAAAAATCACCTCCCACGAGATATCAAAATAATGAAATCTCCCTTCTCTTTTATTTCTTTCTGAACACTCATAATTCACACTTTGTATTAAACTCGTTTTCTTCCACTGTTTCACCAGCTGTGTCTGAAGATCAAACTTAGAGAAGTAGTAAAACATTAGTTACACTTGCCATTAACAGTTATTAATATTATTATTTAATTACAAAAAATAACCTAACATGGAAATTAATACTTTTATTAAAAAGATCATTTTGAATAATTTTCATTAAAAAAGAAAAAGCTCCACATTGTATTACATGTGTTGGAGTCCAAAGTCCTTTTACAGACCAATGTAAAATGCATTTCATAGAAAAGCATTTGTAATGCAGAAGAATTATTCTCAGTCTGGTCATTATTACAAAAAATAAATACGCAATTGTCAAGATGGTGTGTGACAAACCCAGGTGATGACAAACAACTTCGAAAGTACTTGTTGCCATATTGGTCCTGCGACACTTCCCAGGCGAAAAGTGCAAAATACACCCAACTTGTATAATTCAAGGGGGATAAAAACAGTGGTTTTTAGACCATTCCTTTGAGCTAATCCTGCAATCCCGTCCCTTGCACCCACCCGCAGCTGGAAAAACGAAAACTTTCCCGGCTGCTTACGGCCAGGAGCTTCCCCGCCAGGGCACTGGGAAATCTCCTTCCTTGTCCCCACCCCCGACCATTCTGGGGAGCTAGGAGTTCCCAGGGCGCCCACCCCACTTCTCTGCTTATTTCTTCTGTCGTGAGGTTTCCTCCAGGAAAAGTAAACGGGAGCGTTTGTATGCCTCAGAGGATGCCTTCTCCCTGCTCACCCTGGAGAGAATCAGCCTAGAAACATATAAGCATCCTTCCTTTCCATTTTTCCTTTTTTTAAAATATTTTCCTATTTTCTTTTTTCTTTTTATTGTTTTTTCCTTTTTTTTTTTTTTTTGAACCCTGCACAAGGGTGACTGCTACACATCCGCGCGTTGCAGCCCGTATGCGCAATTCGAGCGATCCGAGGGTGCAGAGGGGATGCGGGAGGGAGCGAGCACAGCCTTCAGCCTCCGCTCCGAGCTCCTCTGGTTCTCAAAACCTCAAAGCAGGGTCCAAAAATTCTGCGGACGGGAGAGAGGTTTGAGATGCCCTCGGGAGAGGAGCGTCTTCCCACCGCGGCTCCGGTACAGGGGGCTCTGCCGAAGAGCTGTCTTTCAAGTAAAACAAACATTAAAAAAAAAAACCTAAACAAAAAAGAAACAAAAACACACACACACAAACCTAAACAAACGAACACACAAAACCAAAAACCCAAAACAAACAAAACAAAATAAAATAAACAAAACAAAAAAGGACAAAAAACCCAAACAACAACCGCAATAAAACACACACACACACCAAAAAAAAATAATAAAACCAACAACAAAAAAAAAACCAAGCGAGAGAAGAGAGTGTAGAAGGGAGTGGGCCGTGAGGGCACTGACTCGTTTTCCTACAACATCCCAGAGACTCAGAAGTATCGTTCGCCCCCCCCACCCCCCAAGACCCCGCCCCGCCGGGCCGAGAAGGGGAGGGTGGGAACGGCTGTGTCGGTACGGACCTGACAGCAAAAGCACAGAAACCTTGTTTTTGTTTATTTTAAAGCAGACGATGTCGCTTGTCTCACTTCAATTCACTTGAAGCTGAAGGAGCTGCAAACAATAGTCATTTTAATGAGAAAGCAACACGTTAATGGGTGTCAATATGATAAAAATTATTTCTGTTTTGCTCTGCCGAAGATTTTCTACACAAGCAGATTAAAATAGCCACACTACAGTGCCTGAATAATTTAATAGTAGTAGCTCTGACCCCCCACCCAGCACTGAGTTCTGCTTTGTTGCATGTACTGCATAACCATACTTAATCAAGTTTGAGCTACTCCTTTGTTTTTCATAATTCTGTGTAGTAATCCAGGATGGTTTATAAATCACAATTATTCCAGTATTTACTTTGTTGTTGTTAAAAAAAGGGATTTGCTACTAAATGGATCCCTTATAAAAATAAGTTACTTCAACAAGAAAAATTATGACATAAGCCCCTGTATTTTTTTCCCACAACTGTGAATTCTATATTAAATTAAATATGAAATAGGTTGTAAAAGACACTTTACCTTTTTTCTTTTTTTTTTTTCCTTAAACAACAAGCTCTCACATAAACCAACATATTCCTTTGTTTCCATCATCTCTTTCAGTTATGGGAGATGAATATAATTAAATCACAATTTTTACAGGTTTTTCCAGTTTGCTTTCACTTTAAATCAGATTACAACATTTTGTAGTATTCTGGAACAGAGAGCTGCAAAGGTCTTTTGCAAAATGCCAGGAAGATGCTTAACTTTTTTAATCACAGAATAAACCATTTTTTTATGATTGTGTTAGTATACATTGTGTTAGTACAACAAATAGTTACCTATATGTTTAGTTTCATAGCAGAAGTGTAGATTTTTTTAAATTAATGTGCTAACTGTAAGTAGCACAGACTATAGGATTACAAAGGTATCTGCAAAAATTGGAATGCTGCTTAAAAAAATCAGCAACTTTGTTGTTCCAGCCACAAAGTGCTAAAAACAGTTTTCAGAAAACTACCACTATGGTTACTGACTAATTAATGAGGGTGGGGTGCTTTCTTTTTCTTCTTCTTCTTCTTTTTTTTTTTTTTTTTTTTTTTTTTTTTTTTTT
>WKFP01013719.1:138657-205760 GCA_011057875.1 Pterocles orientalis
GGGGGGGGGGGGGTCGCAACCACGTGGTGGTGGTCCTGACCCAAGACATGGCCTGATGGGGACGGGGAAAGTGAGACATGCTATCTGTCTTGCCTTTATTAAAATCTTTGAGGCAACCCAGCATGAAATTTTCATACACAGACTAGAATATAGGGATTAAGAGCATGAAGCACATACATGCCAGCTAGGACGTGACACAGAAGAGCGAGTATTTCACTGTTAGACAGGGAGTATATAATTGGGGTGGTGGTTATATAGAAAAACATGAACATGTAAACATATACATCACGCATGTGTGTGCACACTCCTATGAGGACAATATAACTCAATATTTTCCTTAGAATGTTGGTGGTTGAACTACATGACTCTTCCAAGGTCCCTTCCAACCCAAACTATTGTATGACTCTATGATTGTGTGATCTTAGTATTTTTGCATATAAAACACATACTAAATCTAACAGACTGAAGTTACAATTAGTTTGAATTTAAAGTGTCTTTGATACATTGGAGAAATGGTCTAAAATTAATATTTTTTTTAAAAAGAAACATACCAAAGTGCCAGGTACAGCACTTAATGAAAAAGAAAAAAACATATATATAAAAATGTAAAAGAATTGTCTTGCAACATTACTGCAGAAAAGGATCTGGTAATTACCAAACATACAGATAAAAACCAGTGTTGCAAAGCTGTTGCAAAACAAGAGGCAGAGTTAACCGTCAGACACATTAACAGAGCTGTCCTATTAACACTTGGGAGGTGACTGTCTGCAAGGGCTGAAAAGAACTGGGCTTGCAGTCACGGTCGGCAGGAGAACAGTAGCAGTCTGTATGACTATATAAAGGGTGAGTAGTAACTGGCGAAATCTGTAGCTACATGCACATGCCTGGTGTTTGTGTGGGTGAGGAGACACAAATACAGGATACAGGGAGACAGTAAGGGTGTGCCTGGGCTGGCCGAAGGTGAAACACCCCTGCTCTGCTGAAAACACCACCCTGCAGATAAAAACTGTGCTCTAGGGAGCAGACTCCAAAGTGAAAACGAAAAAACAACACATACGAGTGAAAACATTTAACAGAATAGAGATGCTATGAAGGGAGAAAGTCTCCAATCCAGGTTATGAAGACTTTGTTCACAGACAAGGAACCACTGAATTCCTATTGAAACATCCTAAGCTAACCACAACAGCTTGCTTGAACTACCACCGCAGACATCAATTTCTCAAGCAAGGTTCTGATGAAAAGATGGAGTTGCAAGGGTGGGGGGGGTGGGTAGGATACATCTCCAAAGTAGAGCTTTGTGACAGTAGCAGAACTATGTTTTTAAGCATTTAACCACTTACAACTCTTCAAAGGCCTTAGAACCTACACAATATAAAAATTGGCTACACATAGTCTGGGTTAAAGAAATTAAGTTTGTGGGTCTCCTCCTAGTCATGTGGTAATCCAGCCTCAGCAGTGCCAATCCAGAAGTTCCAAAACTCCAATCTTTAAAATAAAACAGTGGCTTAGTTGTTTGTCTCCTGGTTTTAGTTTTTGTTGATTATCCGTGTATTGAAAGCAGATGCTTGCTCACCCATAACAACTTACAGAAAGGATTCTCTGAAGACAACCCAATGGAGAATTAACCACTTCAGGTTATAATGCAATTAGTGTCTCTCTTAAAACCACATTTTCTACCACTGTAATTTATCTAGTGTCAGGTTCCAGTCTCTGGTTCCCGTTCTGTCTTCCTCCAAAATTAGAGCCCTTCACTATGCAGTTTTTATTCCACATTAAGCCACTTTAACATCCGAATCATCCCCTGATACTCTGCAGAGTTCTGTTTACGTTTCTCACCAGAAGTAATTTTTCTACTCCTTAAATCAGCCTTCCCAGGTTTTCACATGAAAAAAAACAATGACATACAACACCCACCCCGCAATTTTATGGCATTGGTCCCACTCATCCTGCACTAAACAGCACAGTCTCCAACTCATCCCTTTTGATTGTTAATGAGTCACATTCAAGCCCGACCTCCCAGATGCTTTTTAGCCTGAACGACATGGGCTCACACAAGGAAGAAAACTGGATTTCAGGACCAGAACTTGTAGGTATATCCTACTCCCAGTATAACCCAAAGGAATAGGAAGCAACTGGACATCTGTGATCCTAAAAGACCAGATGCATCTAACTCCAGCTAAGAGTCTGTATTCTTTTAGTTTCTGACAACCGCTGCACACTATATCCCATACTTATATAACAACGAGCATTTCAGGATCACATAAGTTCTAAACTCATCAAAAAACTGCTTTCAAATCTGAAAGCTGAGGAAAACATGGGTATCGGCTGGTTATTGAGAATCACTGTGTGTAGTTTACGAATCTCATAACTCTGAGAAAAGGATGATTTACTTTCCTCTCAGCTTTCAAGACAGACAGAATTACAAAGTGGCTCCAAACTTCACAAACAGAGAAGCCGCCTTTCCCCCAGACCCATCCCGGCTGCACTCCTGGGAAAGCAAAATGACAAATGCTCAGAAAGGGAACGCTCTGTCTTTAAACACTCGCTTATCACAAGAAACAGAAAATATGGCAGGATTGACTTCAAAACAAGTACAACAAATTACTTTCTATTTTTTAATGTAGATTTAGAAGGAAACTGAATATTCCTCCAAAAGAGTGATCTCCCAGTCTCTGCTGCAGCCCTTTTGCAGTCCACTGGTCAATAGCCTGCCTATTAAGCACACAAGCAATAATAATTGTCCTAGATCTTTTAAAATTCTTCAAAAAGTCTGACAAAACAGCAAGAACTTCATTATTTTCTTAGCCCTGTCCAGACCAGCTAGTACAGGACAGGTACCAGGTGCTTGCCCTCTTGGTAGGAGCACACTTCCACGCCTCTTCCACCACAGAACATACTCCTTTAAAATTCACATTTCAAACAGTTGGGTAGTCCCTAGGCTACCACACTGAATCATGCATGCTTGCTCTTGACAGCAGAGGTCAGCTGTGCTATTTTCCTCACTGAAGACCTTTTAAATCAGTGATGCTTCAGAGTGTGAACCTGATGGGTTCAAAAGCAAGACTTCACAGAAACCTGGACATGAAAATTTCCAGGTTTCTGCCAGGAGCACGCTGCCAAGGCTTTCATAGCAGCTTCTTGCTGCACAGCAGATGAATGTGAAGATCTGGAAGAGCAGAGAGCACACCCTCGTGGCAACCAGGGCTGTGGCTAGCAGAGGGGTGGATGGTTTTACCAAGAAACAGCTTGATGGTCTGAGCTCTGCCGCACTCAAACGCTCCTCCTAGCCATGGCACAGGTAGAAAAGATGCTGCAGACTCAACAGCCCAAGTAAACTGTGTCCAGTATGGCTCCAGCCAAAGTCCTTTTGAAGATTAAACACCACACACTTTGATGGCACCCATTGATTAACTTGAAGTATCAGACTAGCACCAACACATCATCCGAAGTAGAAGCACAGACTATAAAAACCATTGAGAGGAACATGCCAGGCTAAACACCCATTCTACTGTAAAGTCTTGGGGACTGTGAAATGTCAGGGTAGTCTCAAGTTGCAGGTTGCATGGAGGAAGCAGAAGGCTGAGATGGCTTCGGAGACACAAATAGATCTCATTACCTACTTCTTAACCATAACTTCAAACTCACCCTTATTTCCTGGGATGGGCTAATCACTTTCAGGAGGTCCCACAGCTCAAACGCCTTGTACACTTCCAAATCCCCACCCCAAAAATCATGGCTTTTCCTAGGGGCTGTGGGATATTTTTCCTCTGTCCTTTATAATTGAAGAGGTTTTTTGATACAGCTTTGCTTGACGGTTAAAGGAGACTGCTCTCTCGAGGATTTTTTTTTTTTACTGCTGCAAAACCACCTGAGCAGTTTGGGCGTCACTCCTCTGCACATGCTGCAGTGTGCACACGCCTGGCCCGAAAATCCATGCATAACCAGACGTGATATTCTAAAAATCAAATAAAAAACCCAAGCTTAAAAGATGTTACTACTTTATATTCCTTCTTAGTACTGTTAGGATGACAGTAATAGAAGAGAACATGTTTTTAAACACACTACTTTTCTTTTAATTGAGAGTAAACACAACCCATATTTAAGTAGTTTCCTATCAGGAAGGATGACAGTCAACAAAAAATGCGATATATTCTGTGAGTGTACTAGGAAACTCAGAATTTCCTCCACTCCCCATAGTGTACAGCCAGTCTTTTTCCCAGGAAGTTGAATTGTTCCCCAATTGTGATTTTGAAACTCCACACCCCAAATAAAGAGGGGGTAAATGATCCACTCAAGTATTTCTAAAAATGATAAACAATTTGGGCTAGCACAGAAACTGAGAAAAAGCTTGGTTACCACACATTCTTTAGCAAACCTGGAGATTTTGCACAGCTGATAACAAGTGGGGTGTATTGTACAAAATATGCAAAAAAAAATCACACTGATAAACAATAAACATTTATTGATCTCTGGCTTTAAAAACCATCCTATTTTGCATATGGGAAATACTATATAAAATAATGGAAGGCTTTTTTTAAAACCTAATACTGTAGAACAGTCTATCCTTTTACAGTGCACAAATGCAAGACATGCAGAGTACATGTAGGGACATTAAAGCACCATATGAGCATCACTGCAGTACACATTAAATGTCTAACATGGATCAACGCTTTACAAAGGCAAGAAAGTTAATGGGGTAGTTGATATACAGCAGATATCAGAGTTTGTCTTAGGTTTGCTGTGGTATTACCATTAACAACTAATAAATTTAATTTTAGTAACGTATTATAAAAACAAAGTATCACATTTCAACAGAATGAATGGGGAATAAGTATTATCTTGCTTCACTTTGCAAAATTTACTAATGTTGAAGGAATTTAGGCCTTTAGATGACAAACCAATTGTTATTTTCACACTAACAAAAAGCTGCCTGATACATGGTAACACTAAGCAAGACAAAACCAGCTTCTTTAAACGCTCTCCAGTTAAAAAAGTAATGTAATTTCTTACACATAGTGTAAGGAAATGTTTAGTAAGCTTACTGGAGCAAGTTTTCCCCAAACAGTGTACTATATACAGTACAGGTTGCTACAGACATTTTTTAGGGTTAAAAAGCTCAAAATGCTTTTATAAGCCTTCCTCAGAGGAGGGCTTCCTTTGGTAGATTTGAATCTGCAACACCATCTCAACCTACAAGCACTTCACATCTAGAATGCATTGTTAACTCCAGAGTAGGCACCTGCTCTTTCCTCGCTTTTTTAACCTCCCTGTAAAACCAGACCAGGCAGGATTCCCCTTCAGCTCTTGTCATTCTCAGAGGCAGAGAAGCAGTTGGAAGGTAAGGGTGCTTTCGCTATTCAATACCCTAATAGCACTCTACAAATCTGGTACAAGGTGCAACTTGGGCCTTTTCTTATGGAGCCGCTTTGCTCGATGCCAGCCAGCTGTATTACAATCCAGCTCTTTTGTACTCTGTGCCCCAAATCCATAGGGGTGTGGTGAACTTCAGTGGAGCCTTTCTGAGCTCAAGCAGAAATACTTACCTGGCTGGAGTCACCCACACACCTGTGTAGCTGGGGTATAAGTAACACTCACGATGTCACTGCAAAACTTCGTTCAAGTCAACCGTTTTGGAATGGTGTAGGTCCTTTACTTCAGTCACAAAAAATGAAAACCGAATGCATAGGTGACAGTGGGGTGTTGTTTATCACCAGTCAGTGGGCAAAACTGTCAGATTATTATTATAACTATCATTAGAGTAACAGGAATGCAAAAGATTTCTTCAAAGTCTTATTTGCCTCCAATGTGTAAAACCTCAAACACACATGGACATTTTATGTGCCGACATTCTGTATGTCAAAAACCATAAAGGAAACAATAATTTTACAGCAAACCCCATTTTAAGGGCTAGCAGTCCTTGCATTTTCTTTCCAAAAGTTAACCTTCTGTTATGTAGCAAAATAACTATAAAGGTCGCAAGAAATTTAAAGCATGTCTTCCAGAGACTACCCCCACATTTAGGCACTTCAGTCTATAGTGTACAAAAAGAATGCAATGTTACTGTAGGTTATTTATTATTTGTACTAATTGTACCTAAGTATTATCCACACCAACTTAATAAAAAAACCAAAAACACAAGCAAATGCCCACAAAACCCCAACCCAAAACAGAGCAACTCCCCAGCTTTCCCAACATGTGCTGCACTCTCCTGTTCACAGATCCCCACGAACCTCTAAAGCATAAAGCGAGACAATTTGTTTTGAAACAGCAGATAATGCAACACCGGTCAGGAGAAGTCAATATAACGCAAAAACCATTTGACACCACCTGCACTGTGAAGCACGGCGTTCTTAATTCTTGTAAAGCTGTAACTATAAAAACTGTAGTTTAACAGTAATTTAACAATAAGAGGAAGCTAGAATTCACATAAATAACACCAAGAGTCTTCCCATTTGGCAAATACTGAAATGAAGTGAAGGGAGTCTTTTGTTCTTAGGTTTGTTCTAGAGTAGGAAGTATTATGTGCTTTTCACTTAAAAAGAAAAAAAAGACTATTAACAGAACAAAAACACTTAATTTATGTATGTTCCCAGCAACAAAGAGACATATTTAAAATAAAACATTTACAACTTGGAGGATGTTCCCTGTGCAATTTGTAATAAGTCTACCTTATGAGAAATGTTAGGCTTAAGTTATTTAATAGCATCTTTAGATTAATATTTGCTCACATAAATGGGAAGACTGAAACATTTAGACAAAGTTTCTTGTGATTGCTATTACAGAGTATTATTTTCTAGGAAGAATACATGTGGGAAAAACCTTACATACTGAAAATGTGCAAGCCTGTTAACAATGGGACAAAGGAATTATTGAAGACAGGAAAAAAAAAACTGTTTGTTGGCACATCATGACATGGGTATGAACAGTACTTACGAAAGAGAATTTTTGGTGTGTTTTTCTTTGTCCTAAGTTTTTATCAAAAAACACTATAAATATGCATTCTTGAAGCTTAGAACATATATGGGAAGCAGAGTTACCATGAACAGAGAAAAAGAAAACAAGGTTGACTTTAAGCACATTTTAAGCCAGGTTTTAAAAAGTACTCAGGAGCATCATAAAATAAATAGAAATGGCCTACTACTACAGAGTTTGTAAAAAGCTACTCTCAAAGCTCTACAGAGGTGTTTGTTTTATAAATGGCATGTTGTTGAGAGAAATGCTGCAAATCTGAATAACAATTCTTGACTGATGTGTAATCACGTACGGAAAAAGTTTGGTATTTACAGGTAGATTTCACACCTCGGTATAAAACTGCATACTTGCTAATACTTCAGTCTGGATATTTAAAAAAAAAAAAAAATCAGTGTAGAAGTACTTGACTTCTAGTTGCAGGCACTGACATTAATTAAAAAAAATGAAAAGATGATCCATGGTATCAGGATTAAGAATAATTTCCATTAAAAATGCCATTGAAATCAAATTTATAAAAATACATATACACTGCCATGCAAAACAATGTCCAGTGCAGCATTAATCTCTTGGCAGTCCACAGTGAAAGACCTGAAAAAGTTAAGTGTAGCATACACAGAAGTCAGTAAACAGAAGCCTTGAAATAACACCTTGGCCTCACAATCTCTCCCACAGAGGAGGAAGCCCTTTCAGACTAGCATTAGGAGCAGAGATTAGACATGTCATCCATTGCAGTGCATGTGCTGCCAAAGCCACAAAGTATGGCAGACCTTCCAATGAAGAAGCTGCACAAAAAGCACTTCAAAGCACACACGGACCTCTCTGCATCAGCTCACTTAACTAGATCAGACATCTGGCTTCAGTACTTGTTGCTTAGATGCTCTTTTAGAGTAAACATCCGTGAGGTCAAAATATTGCTCTGAGTTTACCACTCAGGACTTAGGACTTGGTCTGCAGATGCTGAAAGTAACAGTCTTACTTACTCATAATGGTAAACATCCACATTTAATTTAGGATACAAGTGACCTGCTGCTGCCTTCCTCTACTAAGATTTTGCTCAGCTGTAAGAGAAAGATTTCTCCAAGAAAACACACAATTTTATTTGGCTCCAGTTTCACTCAGTGTTTCCATTTTTACTGTGCACTTAATTTTTCAATCTGAAGTAAAACATTCTAGTAACTTTCAAGTGACAAAATGACCTGTGGGGTGAAGTCTAGACTTTTTTGGCTAACAAATAAATGCACAAATAAATATTGTGTCATATGACAAAACATGAAGCATAAAATCTTAACACTGTTCAAAATCCTCTCTGGAGAAACAAACTAACATTCGAAAGGAAAACACAGGCATCTGAAAATAAAAAAGCATAAAGCCTTTTACCTTGTAGAGCCTTCCAACAGCTTTAAGATTAAATACTTTGAATTTTCTATACGGTAAATCGAAGACCTCTATTACCATTTAGCTGTAGTTACTGTGACAAAACACAAAACTCTGAATTGTTCCTTTGAGGTTAGTTTAAATGTCTGCACTCACTAACCATTTTACACACCGAGGTTATGCTGCCTAACTGTGTTCACGGATCTTGGTGGCATTTTTGTTCGTTGGCAAGTTTGACTTCACAATCCAGGTAAGCCCGCATCTCTATTCACACATCTTCCAGTACCTGTGACTCAAAGAAGGTAAAGAACAACTGCCACGGAAATTAATTTTCTAAAGCATGTCTTTTTATATACAAGGACATTCTCTTGTACTGATACTACCTGTTTTTTCCTCGTTACTTCATCTGTTGATTCTTATGCAAGAAAAGTCTGGAAGAGGAAAAATTGTGCAGCTAAAGATACCTCAAAATCTGGCAAATTTTATAGCTTGAGAAGGCATCAAAAGAGGGCAGGTGCTGCCTAACAGCACTGCCTGCACAGTGCATGAACAGGCTTGTTATAACCCACTCTCTTTTTCCTAACCAACTTCTCTAAGCTCAGAAACAGTCCAAGTGTTATGTTTGACTTCTCTGAATCTGCTGGAAGACTTGGATTTATCACTATCTTAATATTTTGTCTAAAGGGGCTTCCCCAATAGAAGTTTAGTGTTTAAACAATTGTTAACAAGTTTGTTCATGTTTCAGATGGAACTCAAAGTTATTTAAGCTATTCAGAGGAAATAATCCTTCAAAAATAAATTTAAACCAATAAAAAATCAAAATAAAATCCTGAACTAATTTAGCCCAGTCAGCTCAGTGTAGGGAATGTAGGGAAAAAGTTGTGGATTGGAAAAAGTCATCAAGCTAACAAGTCACATTACTAAGGTGAGAAAGGGAGATCCGAACTCAGGAAGGAAAACAGAAAGAAACATTGATGATTCTTTGTCAAAGGCACCTTTCCTTCTAAAATCTCTCAGAAATTAAGTAGGTAGCGGGCAAAAAGCAAGACAAAATGTTTAAGGATCCTGAACAAAAACTACTAACCTTTCAGTCATGTTTTACCTGCTTTTCCATTTCTGCAAGATGCTTTTTTCTTTTTTTTCTTCTTTTTTCTTTTTTTTTTTTTTCCCCCAGGTGTTTGTAAAGGTCTCCAAGGGAAAAAAAAAAAAAGCATTTGTCAGCTGCTGTTTGAAAAGAACTTAAAGAAGTGAGCAGATCCTCCTTTGAGGCTTACATAGCACATCTGGAAGTCAGGACTATCAGGGTTTCTTTTTTTACTTTTGAGCATACCAGGTAGTTGCAGGAAGCATTGCTCACAACCACAGCAATACAGTTTCTCTAGTTTCATTGTCACCTGGCATTTTAAGGCATTTATTGCTGTACTTTAGTTTTTGATAACCCTCCTAGACTCACATGAGGATCAAATGGATCCAAAGAGAGACCATCTCCCACCCAGATCAGACTGCTGACTAGAAGGTTAACCACTCATTTCTGTGGAACAACGAAACAGCATTGATCTTAACGTTAGCAACATGCAGGTGCCTATTGTTCACTGTGACTGAAGAAAAGAAACAGAGTGAGTGAGCTCTTACCAAAAGCTCTGTGAAGCTCAGCTACGCACACAATTACCTTTGCTGAATGCAACATTATATAACTACAATTCACGTTTACTTATGAGCTTTCAGAACAAATACCTATGCCAACAGAAACTCCGTCACTTAACATTGTTTTGCTGTCTTCTCCAGTATCCAAAGTTTATTCCTATCCTTGAAATTGCAACAATAGGTTACATCCCCTACATACTGAGCTTCTTCAGCCAAGCTCACTGTCAGAATCAAACTGCACTATATTGTTTTGTTCTCCTGAGCAGAACATTAACACTGGATACCTAATTATAACTTAAAAGTAGGCCTTATTAATTCTATTAGTAATGGCACATCTTGAACTAACAGAAAGTGGGTCCAATATTGCTGGACCTGTCATATTTTGTCATTCTATTCATCTAAAGACATTTCCTAGGAATGTTTTGAGATCTGAATCTATGAAGTCAAATATTTTTCTTGAGGCCAATTCACAGAGTTAAGCCTTTATCCCCATTAGTTATGAGAAGTTGGTGTAAAAAAACCAAAGCTTGCAGCACCAGTAGCACTGAAATAGTATACTGCATTGAAACCAGTAGAATCATGCAAGGTGTTCTCAGACATCCCAAACGCACGTGGTAGACACTAGCTGGGGTACAAACATCCTTCCCTAGTATCAGTAAGTGTAATTTAATAAACTAATAAATAACTTAAAAGGCATTCAACATAGTAAGACAGTTTATCACCAGCTCAAATTCTTGGTTTTCTGCATTCATTGACAGTTCATTTTGCCATACGGTAGGTTTGCTAGGTATTAAATATTTAGTTAAGCTTTTCCATTTATAAACGCTTATTATATGCCAAAGCTGTACATAAACTCAAAAGAAAAAGAACAGTAACATAAAACCAGCTAGTATTTGTTAAGAAAAACACTGACCTCTGCAAAGTGTAATATAAATTTTTTTTAAAAAGCTACTGCATATAAATTCCCATTCCTGTTTTGCTATTACACAAAACATCAGAAAAACTGTCAATTCTACTTTGTTTCGCAATGCTTTTACACTTGGAATCTACACCTCCAGTTAAGCAAACTTGTAAAGTTAATGCTTTGCTCCTCCTTACTAGAGCTGTTTTATTATACAGAAAATCTATTTTTGAAGTCAAGAGATACTAGTTGTTACTACATGGCCAAGTTAACACAGATTAGCATGGCAAAAGATGATGATCTGACAGAGCAGACATTTCAAGATTAACAGTTTAAGTAGATCTTTTCTTTCAAAAGAGCATAAGTTCTTTAGTATAGCTATGTACCTTTGAAGAGGCACCAAAAACAAATAGCCCTTCCAACTGAACTTTCAAAAAAAATTTAATTTTCACTTCAAAAGGGATCTTGAAATCACTAGATACACATACATCCCTCTCCCACGGCCCTGTAAGATACATTCAGTAATTTAAAATAAAGATTCCATATTTTATAACTTCATATATATTATATATTTTATATATAATATATACTTATATGTACATTACATAGATACATACACTCTCAGTCAGCAGGATTAAACTATTTTGTTTTGAAATGTTTGTTTGGTGTCACTAATCGTCTTCTATAACTTTGTGAATTCAATGGAATTTATCTATTACCTGCAAAGAAGAAATTTAAAAGATCCAAATGGAATCTGTGGATCAATATTAGCACCAATACAGATGGCCACTACTTTGAAATGACTGCAGGGACTGAAATAATATTGTTTTATAACTCTCCTCTTACTGCTCAAGCATTCCTGCAAAATATTTAGGCAGCAATACCTGTCAGGTCCACACATTTATTCCTGTTAAATTTAAATTTTATACAACTTTCTTTACTGTAATATACAGTATCTCTTTTGCCCTGTTGGATTTTTCATTTTTCACGGAGAAAAGTGATTGATAGCTATCCAACAGAATTTATTTTTAAATCCCCTTACTCCTTTCCATTGTATGGCTCAGTTTCAAGATTTAATCAATAGGCAGCCACCATCACCATAACCAGTACCCTTCTAGCACAGTTCAGTCACTGACTGCTGATGCTTAAAACACAAAAGTTTTGAGGCTGGCTTGCTGTTTACAGAGACCAAGATATTCAGAGGTCTTATCTTTTCAGCATGCTCACCACCACCTGCTACACAGTAACGTCAGTCAATCCCCGTATTATAATTCAACTAGTTACCTATCATTTGGGTAACAAAAATAACAAACCCAGTTGTGATTTTAAACATTATAAGAATATTCACCCTGAGAACACATAGGAAGTGTTTAAAAAAAAATTCTGATATGTTTTCTCTCCATATATAGTTTTCTTCTTTTCTCTTCATCTCCTCTTGGGTACCTGGGTTTGTTATCAAGATTTGACCTCATAACTTGGTTTGTCAGTTGACCTGTTCATGCCACAGTCAGGTACTGGTGATAGAAAAGCCCAAAAAGGCTTGTAGAAAAAAGGCAAGCAGCAATCCACCACGTAAGGAAAGACAGGAGTCCACGGAACAGGAGAGGAGTGAAAATATTCTTTAGGCTTCCCAAAGCCATTGTTATTTGTACTACAGTTACTTTTATCTTTCCATCAGCAGGTGGAGACTCAACCGAACTGGGAAGCAGACTGCTTTCTACTGGAGTGTCAGAATTCATTTCCGGGTAGATGCCCCAAGAATAATTACCTGTTAAAAAAAGAAACAAGTAACAGCTTTTTGTAGAATTAAATTCAAGTTCTGTTATTTCTATCACTCTATAGCTCACCTTATATATATTTTTCATACATTAAAAAAAAAAAAAATATGAAGCTTTTATAACTTGTTAAATACTGTTCTCATCTGTATGGCTTCCTGATCATACTAGTAAGCTATTAGGGTAGGATTCATCTTACCTTTTGACATGCTAACATCTACATGTAATAGGTGCCTGGGGACCCCTGTCAGTGCTGGGTATGATTCATCTCACCACATGCAGATGTCTACTCCAGAATGGGATGAATCATGGCCCAATAAAGCCTACCTCTTTCTGTTGGCATTTTGCAAAAAGAATGCCACAACTGTATGGCAGGCTATGAAAGACATACTTCACAAGAAAGAAACAAACACATATAAACAACAGTGACACCAGATCTCCCAATAATGAAACGAACTCCATATCTCACAACTTCTCTACAAAAAGACCACTTGAGATTGAAAAGCTGAAAAAAATTCCTTTAAGAGATGCTCACTTTTAAAATACTCTTTAAAAGAAAAATATTTCAACAGAAGTAAACAGCTTAACTTGTTGTATTAGAAAATTTCTCAGAAATAAATCAAAAAAGCAACACAACTGAAAGATGTCAAAAGCAGAAACAGAAGAGGACAGCTTAAAAGCCACACATCAGTATGCTTTAAATTGCAGGAAACTACAATGTATTTCTGTATTGCAAGTACCCATATCCATGTATTCTAATTCTCTTTAGTAAGCTGAAAAAATGAAAGCCCTATGTAGAACAGAACACATTTTTGTTGATGCAATTTTGCCTACCTAGTGTTTTCAAGAGCAGAGTTGTGTGAAGGAGCATTACCAGTGGTGCAACATACTGCAGTGCAATTACACAAAGGTAATAGAATACCCGAGCCACCTGTGAAAACAGAAGAGAGTAATTAATGAGTTCTGGCTGATCAAAGCAAACCTTTATGAACATGTCAAGGTAAAACCAGCAACTTACTAAAAAAACAATACTTATTCATTAAGGCTGTTTTAAAAGTTTTCTAGCATGTCTTGGCATGTGAAATACCGTCTTCAAAAGACCTAATGAAGGAATCCCTTTAATGAACTCTAGTTTCAGGACATCTGCAAACCTGAGAGGAAACACTGAAAGGAAATAATTAAAAGCATCAGTCCTGTTAAAACAAACAGAATCAATTTTGCTCCTGCAAACTGCACGTCATCATTAGAAGATTCCTATTTCACTACACCAGTATCAAAGCTAAGTATATGTTTAATTTTTAAAGTCCCCAGTGATTTACAAAGCAAATCCCATTTCAAAAATGAAGTAGTAGTTGCAGGCTAAAGCCTCATTAAAACTAAATGAAAGTTTGGTTAATATTGCAGTCTCTTTTCGAAGGTGAGATGTTTTTAAGATCTTGACTGTGAAACACAAGTATTTTCAAAATGATTTTTCATTAGTACTTGATCAATAACAGCATTCAAATGGTCTTTATTTCAGGTATACATTATGATTCATTGAAAACCACTCAAAATTATCACTCCCCCTCCTCCCAATCTGTTCCATCTTTCTCAAGATTGTTACATTACATATTTTATATACGCTGTTTATAAAAGACTACATCAAATAAAGAAGTAAAAAGTAATAAAATCAACAGCAAGCAAGCAATGAAATAAAGCTAACTGGATTTTAGAAAAAAAAAAAAAAAAAAAAAAAAAAAAAAAAAAAAAAAAAAAAAAAAAAAAAAAAAAAGCATGGCAAAAAAGATGAAAGCAAACATGACATTTTTGGAAATACATCTAAAACCTCAAAGGGCATCATGGTGAGCAAGCATGAAAAAACTAACAGAAGAAGAAAAGTAGTAAGACACTGACAGAAGAAAAAGCATGAGAAAAAAAAGAATTGCAAGATAATTGATAGAATATGACAAAAAGTACAACTGAAAAAGTAATGATCACTGTAGGATGACAGATAGGGAAGACTTTATGGGCCGAAGTCCCAGAAGATGATAAAGCAGACGTGGCTAGTAAAATGAGACAGGACTTCATTTAGCAGCCGTGACCTTCTTAAAGAAAAGGTATGGAGATACTGGATAAATGGATTTCGGAAACACCATACAGAGAAGACATTATTGTTTTACAGACAGGATGAAAACTCCCAAAACTCAAATTACGCATTCAGAGTGATCAACACAGTTCCATGCCAGCCAGTTGCTGCTACCTGTACTTCCTAAACTTTTTTCTGAAGCCAATTGCTAGCCACTTTGTTTGTAAATAACTACTGCACAGCCCACTTATGACCTTCAGATACTCTGCCAAGCCAATGACAAGATTACAAGCAAGAGAGAAATATTTGTCTTAAGACATACTTCAATATTCCTCTTGCAATACACTCAGCAAGATCATCAAGCAGCACTATCATGCAACACCGGAAATGTCAGTTTATTATTTTGCAGGCAATACGGAACACCATTCTACAACAAGCTTACAATTTTCTACCTCCTCAGTTTGTTGATGGTATATTTTATTACTTTTCTTAAAGAAAAAAAAAGAGAAATTTTTCCTTTGTCATGATAACAAGATAGGCTGAGAGTTTTGTAACTAGGCTAGTAGACTTGAGAAAGACAGAATGACAGAATTAAACATATCTCATTTTATCCAATAACAACCACCTTAAATTTTGCCTCAATTTAAAAATCATAGTTGGGACTAGGTAACAGTATTTTACCCTTCTATCTAAATTCAACTTCTTTTTTTTCCTATACTGTAGCTACAGATCACCACTCAGCCTGTGCACTCCCCAAGATCTATTCATGCTGAACAGAAATATATCATATTTGTACATATTTGTAAAGATCAATTAATGAAGGGATTTTTTATAACAACTTCCAAATAACCTAAGCCATCTGAAAAAAATGGATGATATATTTCTGTGTATTTTGGTTTGCAGAATTTTTCAGTAATGGTGCTATTTTTATAGGAGATATAGTTTAGGAAGCTTCATTCAGATGTCAGCTCTGGTGCCACAGAAGACATAACAAAGTGGAAAAAAAGAGTTTGTAAAGACTGATCACTCCAAACATGTAACCCCAGTGCCGCCATACTTACCATTTTCTGTAAATCAACCATACTTATTCTGCCAGCTTCCTTTTTCATCTGATCCACACTTTTCTGAGCTAAATTCAGATAGGCCTGTAAATGATGACGCATCATAGCCAACCGTAAAGCACACAACAGGATTATAATCCACAACCTCACGGTGTCAAATGTATCTTCTGACATTCTGTGGGTGAAAAAAAAGGGTAAGACTTGTCTTCCAGAGGTTACCTACTGCTACGGAGTTATTTGTTTGTATCATCTATATAGAAATCTGGAAGCAAATTGCTAAAAATAATGCACAACCTACAGTTATGAAGTTCATGTGCAAGTAATATTCACTTTTTTCCTCCACTTCCCTCCCTACTGCTACTGCAGCATCAAATCAAAATTAGTATCCACATGTCTGTAAACAAGGACAGATCTTGGAGGGTTAAATTCTGAGTAGTGAAGACAGGACACTAAAAAACAAGCTCACTCAGATAATTACAGGTTTTGAGACACACAGTTCTAGACAGCAGATGTGTGCTTCAATTGCCTTAGATACCCTGTAATTGCACCACCCTTATTTTAAGATAAACAGGAACAAAATGGAAGCACAAAATATGCATATTTGCAAAGTTTTACATAATAGCTTTAGTGGTCACAGGGTCATCTTAGACCTAGAAAGCAGCAAATGACAGACAATCATTTCTGTTTCAAGTCTATTTGAATACCACTACTTTGAATTATCTAGACTAATAGGGAGAATGACAATCATCTCTACCACTTATACAATACTGATTCCAGATAACACTCTTCCTGGAAAGTCTTTCCCTTTTTATGTTTGAAATGCTTTAGCCATCAATTCCATCCGCACTTCAGCTATTCATTGATCTTAAGACAAATGACTTGGGTCAGTTCTCATGCCAATTTATCTTGACTTTCTTCAGTGAAACTACTCTCCAACAGCAGTATGTAACATACAAGGTTCCAGAAGGTGGCAGTGAGGTGGCATTCCACCCCTAGGAAGAACAATCCACCACTGCCAGGGAGATGCCAGAAGATAGCTTTTCGGGAACCATCACCTTACCATTCAACACTCTGCAATTAATTCTCGTTCTTCTAAAATAACAAACCCTTTAGACCTCAGCTCCAACTTACACAATACCTTTGACAGCAGATGAAGTTTCTATGACTTTCACAGGACTCTACTTAGACTTATGGTTTTTTTCTTAATACCCCAGAAAGACTATTAAAGGAAATCTTACAAAGGGACACTCTCTTTGCCCAAAGGTGGGTTCATAATGTAGTCCTTGGTGATCGGTTTTACCCACAGCAGAACCAAAAATAAAGGTGCCAAGAAGTTTACATGTAGCAGTGTTCTGAAACAAGAAAAATAAGGAGGGAAGTTATTAAATACAAACAACTACCACACTGTTGAAACTGGTCACACAGATCCAAAAGAAAAAAAATCCAAATTTTAAGATAGTTGGGAGAAAGGTAAACCCCGGTTTACAGCTATAACTTATGTTTCAACAAAACAGCAACACTGTGAAGTCACACTGGTTGTGACTTTTAAAAAGTGCTCTTTGGAATAAATTAAGATTTCAGATATTCTAACAAAGGACCTACCTGCATTATGCCACACTATAGTATAAAAAATTGCGATTGAAAATCTACATACAATGGCATAACACCAAACTCCTCTAGCTATTACCGTTTTAATCTAGAGTTAGCATCTCAAATGGATAATTATGGGAAATATGCTGCTATACTACTGGGGTTTTTGCTTTATGGAATGTGTACTCAGATTAATTCCCATTATCTATACACACCAGGAGGAAACAACTCTCAGAGGTCATATTTCCCAGTTTAATGAAGATTTTTTACTTAGGAAACTTGACTATATGAAACTTGGTACCTACATTCAATTAAAGATACTTGGGGAAAAAAAAGGCAAGCACAGCTGTTCTATTTTTAAAAGCAATGTGTGAAACTCAAAAAAACCCAGTACTACTTTTACAATAACTGCAGTTTCATACAACGCTTTTAAAAGTGGAATTTAAAAAGAGGAGTTAGTTTTCTGGAGTTTTTCGTGAAATTAATGTCTGTCTTCATTTCCAAAGCCCACAACGCAATCATTTTTCATTATTGAAGTGAAATGAAGATGTCAGTGCTGTAGATCTGGTGGTTTTGCTAGTGCAATGCTTCCTCACAAACAGATTCAGCTTGTCTACACTTCCATCTCCAAACAGAGAGCTTCTACACTATTAAAAAATGAGGCAGTCAAAAGTTACTCTAAAGAACATAAGACCTTACTGATTTCAAACCATCAAGCTTCCTAAAACCACTAAAACATTAGCCTGTTTCAGAAGATGTCATCACACACACATTTAAATCATTGGTTTCAGACAAAGAAATAAGCACTGCTAGTTACTCAGTGTTGCTAGGGAACACCACAGCACCAAAGAACAGTCTAAAGCATTTCAGAAACTTGTGAAAGCATTTTACCTGAGCTTCTACTTAAGACATCCTACTGAGTTAATGGACTGGAATGTGCCAAAGGGTGGCAAGAACCCCTTTCTGTTTATTTGAGTACAGGGAGAAAGGCTGAAAGACTCTTGAAGCAGGCTCTGGAAAACGAGGGAATGTGTATAAAAATAGTACAAACTGATTAAGACGACTCCAAAACATATGCAGGGAAGGATATTGCTGCTGAAGAAAAAGATCAAAGAAAAAAATTCAAAACTAAAAGGGAAATCAGATTATTTTTATTCTGTTTACCTAAAAAGACCTTAATTCCCACATACATGGAAGAACCATACTAATTGTTTTGAACATATTAGTGAAGTGGTATTCATCATTAACCTTTACTTTTTTTTGTCAGTTTTCCCTATAAGTTAAGTTTCTCATTCTGCAACGAAATGGGAAAGGAAACTTGTCCCCTCCATTTTTGTTCTTTTGGGGGGTTTTTTTTATATTTTTTTCCCAGACTTTTTTTTGAGGAGCTTGGGGGCTCATGGGTTTTTCAGGCAGCTTTGGGGATTTGGGGAGGTTTTGTTTTTCCCAAAAGTAGATCATGTATTCGACTGCAGAGAAAGGCACTGTTCTCCTGCACCCAAACAGGAGAGTTCTCCAACAGTAACAGCTTACCCTCATCCACCACTCCCCTTTAGTGTCACTGTCAAACAACTGCAAACAGTCAATAATGATCTACTCATTGATAAAAACACATCACTAAGGGCAAATACCAATCTCTTCCTGCCAATTAGAACCTATCACTTGACAATGTTTCTTTGTTTATAACTGCATTACCTAATTACATTGATATCTGACCAAGATTTAATCCATCTAATGTAATTTTTGTATTGTTTCTGTTGAATAAAGTATTGGTATACTTTTGAAAATAATTTGGTTGGTGTTGTACATTATCTTCAACAACTTGTTCCAGCACCCTCTAAATACTAAGTTAGATAAGATTTATTTTTCATAACCCCATTCTAGTTGATATTAATTACCCTTTTGGTTCTTTATTAATGAACTTCTGTTTTCTGAGATTTTATTTTTCTGCCTAGGATCTCATGTCCACAGATCAAGGAAGATGTTGGAAAATTGGAGGATACTTACAGAAAAAGCACAAGAAATTTAAAAATATTGAGAACCATAAAAATGAAAAACTAAGCAGTTTACTTAGGTAAAAAGAACAGTATAGCAAGTTGACTCAGTCACAGCCTACACATAGGCAGAAACTTAACAGCAGATACAACAAGCCAAATGCTTGCAGCTGTACCTGGACGCATTCAGCTACAATGATTGCAAGTACAACACAGAGTTCTTGCTTACAAATTTACCAAAAGTGAAGGACCCACTTTAAACACAGATTAATTTTTAACCTGAGCATTATTTTTGAAAAATGTAAAAAAAATCAGTTTGAACATAAGGATTTTTCATATCAGAAAATAAAACAGTTCTCTCAGGAAAGTGACGAGACTAAATTATTACAATGGCCTATGTTGCAGAATCTGTCATTAAAATGTATTAAACATTAACATCAAGATCTGTGAAAGACATTTGCTGTTTCTCCCTCAACCAGAGAACGCAGAAGAGAAATACTTAAATAGGAGAAAACATTATACTACCAAACTCAAGGACAGCTGAAAATGAAAACATGTCTTTAAAGTGGTATTAACATCTGACCCTTACTATGGGTCATCTTTTCTTTTTAAGAAATTTATAAAAGGCATGATGCCCCCATGTAGGTGGGGGTGGAAAAAAAAGTCAGTGGATGCACCACTACCTCCTGAAAGTTAACTTCCAAAAATATATTATGGGGGAAAGAAAGCAGTAAAGCAGAAACATTCACGGTGGAGCTCCTGCAGGAGGAAAGGAAAGCAAAGCTCCTTTAATTGGGACTCTAATTACAAGGCAAAGAATGTAACCGACTGGCAGAGCACAGGTTGAGCCGAAAGAGGCAGGTGGCAAGTCTGCTCGAGATACGAAAAGCAGGCAGCAACAGAAGTCTTAGTCACTACCTTCTTGTTGGAATAGTTTGCTTTGTTTATTTTCAGACATTAAAGATTTAAGACTGAGTAGAATATACCTATGTGCATGTATTTTCTCTTACTGTGTTATTTTTTCTGTTGCTAAATTCAGAGCATCCAGATGCATTTGAGCCAGTCGCAAGCCAGGGAATGTCAAAAAAGCACCAATAAGTGAACACAGAACAGCCAGGAACAATTTGAAGGTTAGTTTAGACACAGGACCCCTAAAAGAAAAGAAAGGAAACAAGCGTTTTCTTGGGGAGGAAGTTGAGGGGGTGGGGTATCAGAAACTACTTTCAATTCAACAGTATTTAACATTCAATCAAAAAAGCAAACAGTATTCTATAGTTTTATTCTGGAATATCAGCATTATTACCAACCAATCAGAAGTTAAAATTAAAAAAAAAAAGTCACCTATTTATTCCTAGAAAGAGCAGAAAACCTAAGCTACTACCTAAAAGTTTGTTGTAGAGAACAAAAAAAGAACAATTTTATATCGTAACTAACAACAAATTATATAACAGAAACAGCTAATAGAATGAATTTAATAATTATGTTGCAACAAACCCTGGATTACACACAAAAAACCAAGCAACACGTAACTAGCACAGATTAAAGAGGAACAAAAACAGATCTAACGATCCACATAAGATTCAGATTCTTACTTAATCTACGTCAAGAGACACCATCATCAATTGCTACTGTAAACAGCCAAAGCACTGCAAAAGTTCAAAAATAAATACACTTAACATGAAAATTAATACAGAAGTTAGTAAACTTGCAGTAGCTTTGGAAAAGAAGAGTGAAAGAAGGCTAAGAAACACATGGGATTCAGTTAAGGGTTTCCCATGAGTTTATTAATAAACGACACGCTAATCTATTTTGAGGAAACTTCTGTTGCTCCAAAATAAAGGCATTCCACATCTTCTGCGTGATACTTGAGAACTTCTAAGCAAGAAATTCAAAGTTGCACTCCCACAGTGATGATATACCCCATAAATGCATTTTAGAGCATGGGTATAAGAAAAGAATTGCAAGAGAAATCCATTTTACAATATACAAAGGCTGTTTACCACAGCTGTTGGACATTTATGTAACATCACAAGCTATGGCATGTTCCTCTGACAGTCCATACAAAACTTGGATGTCCTGTAGCAAGCAGATGTTGTTGCATTAATAGGAAAACACTATTACAACCTCAAAACAGGACTGAAAGCCAAAATTTACACCTAATGCCAACTTTATCACAAGCTTTACCTGTAGCTTCTGCACACTCATGTTCTTGCATACCACACAAATGGCAAGAAATACCTATTTTTAAGCAATCCTTGCAAAGTTGAAGGGAATTGCCATGGAAAAAACGCATACAGTCTTGAACTGTATTTTATGAACTACAACCGAAGTGTCAGGGTAGAAACTATATCTAAACTAAAAAGACAAAACACAAATGCAACTTAAATTACTTGTTAGTACTTGGGAGTTATTTTCATTAACCCACCTCTTCACATTATTATAGAGAGCACGTACAAGAGCAAAACATACAAGACAAATGCTTACTAAGAAAATCCAAGTGGTTCGGTTACAAATGCACATATAAGGCAGACAAATGTATTTCCAGGAACTTACTGGGATTCCAAACCCTGCTTTTCAAGAAACTGCATAGCACTTTCTGAGAAATTTGAGAATCCTGCAGAGAGACATATGTATTTTATTACAGTAGAAACGCAGAATCCCTTTTTTGAAATAAAACACTAGGTAACAGGTCATTTTTTAAACAAATGCTCAAATGCTTAGCATAGCTCGTTCACGTACTAACTGGTAAGGCACAATGCAATAAAACCTGCTTATTAATATCTCTGATACTTTTACACTTCATGAACATGAATAAAATTAACATAGTTTTTACAAACATAAGTACTTTCTTTTTTTTCTAGTAAAGGAGTCTCACTTTACTATGAGAGGCAAAATGTGTTAAATGTAAAACTGAAAGGCAAACATAATTAACAAAACAACCCAGGCAAAGATTACACTATTCAAAAGAAAGCAGGGGAAATATACAAGATATCTTTCAGAATCTGCATTCCAAAGCAAAATTTCTTAGAAGTGTATGATTATATATAGAGTTCATTTTAACACAGATACTCTCAAGAACACCTAAACGACTGGAAATTAATTTTTCAAGTCAGGCAATCCCTACAGGTGTTGCAAACATTAAAGAAAGGAGTTACCTGATTCCAGTCCAAACTCCAGATAGTTTTCTGTCACAATGAGAATTGCCATTGCTTTCACAAAGAAGAAAAATCCAAAGGTGACACAGACTGATCTTTCACCTCCATCCTCTACTTTGAAATAATGGGTAGTCAATGAAAACAGCACCTTACTACACAACAAAAGGTCAAGGAAAACTAAGTTTGAAAAGTAACTATATTTAAGAATTATAAAACTGTATTTTGGTCATCTACACTAGGGCCGTTCTATGTTGTGCAACTTTTTTTAAAAAAGCACTGTGTTCAGCCAGTTTCAGTTTAAAATTACAGAATAGCGTGAAGCATAATCACATAACGGGTAGTCTGGAATACACTGCTCTGGAGTACAGTTGATTTAGGCTTACTTATAGTGAATTGCACCAATATTCACTATCGACCTAGGAGAATTAAACCAAAGTTTAAATGTAAGCAATTACATAATCGTAAGTTACATCAAGGTAAAAGTGAGACAATTGTATCTTCAACGAAAAATATTCAGCTAAATGAAAAATATTCAATCAAAGTACATAACTCAAGATTTAACATATCTTAAATTCAAAATTCAAAACACTACTTTTGAAGGCAACAACTGTGATGGCAGGGAAGTGAATAACATATTTTTAACCACAGAGGAGCTATACATGTTCTTCCTGGAAGGAACTCTAAGGTGTGCATGCAAACAGCAAGAACAGGATGTTCCAACAAGCACTTCTGTCAGTAATGGGATAAAATTTCTCAATTATGAGAATTTCTGCTCCCAGTGAGTGTAGACCTACCTCACATGAACTGTGATAAATGGCATAGGATTTTTGCTTACATTATGTGATGAGTTGGTCCTTGGCTGGGGGCCAAACCACACACACCCGCTCACACAGTCCCTGCCCCCCACCTTTCCACAGCCTGCACTCTTCCAGGCCCTTATTCAATTCCACTGCTCTATCATCTCTCATGTCCTTAAAAGGCAACTTCCCTCCCTAAAGTGTACATCTGGATTGTGGTATGTGGAAAGCAGTTAATTACCATGTAAGCATCCATGTCCGATACTGCATTCTCCATTAATAACAGCTGCTTCTTTTTATGGTTTGATATTGCCTGTTTCCTAAATACTCTGCTTTTGTTTCCCTCAGTTTCAGAGGGGAGTTTAGCTTTCCACAGAACTTTGAAAACATACCACCTCAGCTCCTACAACTGTCTACACATTTTATTTTCTGTAAACTTTGACACAGTGTTGGGAATGAATGGGAAATTATTAATTCATGCATGTACCTTTGCAAACACACTGAAAACAAAAACACTTCTCCAAAAGTTGTAGATATTTTCTGTACAGAAATCTACTTCTGATTGCCAAACTGGGGAAAACCAAATTAGTTTAGAATCACTTCATACTACAGACAAGCACTAACTGTATGTTCATATATATGTATTTTTCCCATAAATGGTTTGGTATTAATGTTAACAAGCTATTGATACCTGCATGTATGAAGAACTTTTACAGCATATAAACTACCCAACAATGGCACTATCTTACACGATCCTTTTCCCAATGTTAAATTTCATTTGTGTATCCTGCCAATCAACAATACAGAGCTTTATATGAACTGCAGAATGATGTAAACTGTTTGGAACAGATGGAGTCATTTAAGAAAACAGAAAAGGATACACTGCAAAAGCCAAGACAAGCAAACACCACACTACACTGATATTCATTTCTTGCGAGGGCTTCACAATACTGTAATATGCTTCCGTTACCACATACACAATTGTAGCTGCAACAGTGAAGTCCACCAACCACTGATATTCAGGAAAATAATGCAATGCTGAAAAATACAAGTTTTCAAATGTTAAAGGTGTGACATTTTAAGGCAGTTACTGACATTAAATAGAGTGATAACTTAAAAATTGTTTCTGGGTCTATGTAGACCCAGACCATCCAAATAAAGAGCAATAACAGCAAATAAAACACCTTTTTTCCACTTAACAACCTGAACTTCACTCTTCACTTTTGTTGTTCAATAATTGATCATTACTCAAATTTATAAGACTACAAGATTTTACTATTTTATCGTCTCAGTTTTAATACATTAACATCCTAAATTCAAAAAGCATACTTAATTTATATCTCAGTATCACGACAGAGAACAGTTCTCCAGCTGAGTCTAGCTGTAATTCCAAATAAAAGTTTTGACTCTCTGTTAAAGGCTAAGAGCTCACTGGCAACGATTTAAATACTGTATATAGCCACGTCCTCTTTTTCTTTAAAAAAAAAGAACATCTAAGATACTGATAGTTTGCTCTTCAAGATTTTGTTTGTATCTCCTGTACAGCAATAAATCATTGTGCAAAATCCACTGTAAAAATTCTGGGGACCACACTGTCACAAAACATTACCGAGCTCTTGTCTGTTGACTACAAGCTAGTGGATATCAAACACATGAAATTGGCCAAATTCAGGTATTTTCAAGTCCTATACCTATTTTGAAATAACCATCTGGTTAGATTTAACAAAAGATGTATAAATAACTTTTTAAAGACAGTTAAATCCTACACTGTATCAGCATCTATAAATACTCAAGGAAACACTTAAATGCTATAATTTCAAGCAAGTAACACTAAATGAAACTTACAAATGCCTTGTTTATTTATGTGCCAGTTAAAAAAACCTCTGCATTTCTGTTAAAGGTATTTTCTACACTGTCTCCAACAATTTAAACTGAGAAATCTCCTGCATTAGACTATGCTTGGTTCCCTTCTATATTTATGCACAGAACACATGCATCTAAAAATGCAAACAGGAAGAAAATGTCACACATACATACTTACAGGAGTTTTCTGTAACAGAATGACTGGTTATGATTAAGGAATCAAAAATTAACATTTTAAAAAAATCACAACTTCCAAAACATTTAACGCTGCTTATTTCTGTACTGTCACTTTTGGTTTCCAAGTATTTTCCCTCAATGTTTCAGATGTTGAAAGTTCTAGGTTTCAGTGCTACAGCACATTTCCTGTTTTAGATAAGCAGAAATAATATTTTTCAACATCTGCCAGTTGTCATTTTCTTGGAAGAATCTATGATCTGCTTCAAATAGACTATGATGTGATCCTTTCGGTGTTGTCTCATATTGTCTCACATGTACACCTGGTAAAACAGCAGATGTGCTTTATGCTGGATTTCACCTACTCATCCTTTTCCACAGCACTGCTATTATGATGTCACCCATGGAACAGCAAAGGAGACTTAGCCCTAATTCTTGCTTTCTCATTTAACTTTATTATCAGTTGTACTCCTATTCATTCATTGTCTATAAAAAAAGATATTCCATTACACATCACAAATAAACACTTGATAGAATTAGGATATATTTGCAGTAACATATTATTGTCTGCATTCACTTATTCTTACCAATAGTGTCCCTTTCAGTCACAGATTTTGTTTCCAGATGAAGATCGATGTCTTTCGGAATGGTTAGGGGTTTGTTTTCAATATGTCCATTATATTTTCTGTAAAAATAAACAGATAATACACACCACAAATAGGACAAAATAAACTTTTTCAATATATAATGGCATTTCAAATCTAGGAAGAGTGTAGACCACTTTTCTTTTTTTTTGACAAAAACAAACATTTTTATCTATCTAGCTAAAACCATCCATCCAAGTTCAAATTTTGGGAAACAAGCAGGTATGTGAATGATTCCCAGTTCTATCTTGCAAGGCTCTGATGTACTTACTGTGGCAAGGTTTAAATATCTTCTACATGTTGTGTCCTGAGCATGTATTAGGGCAAGATCCAGTGGCCAGTATTTACTTCAGTGCACTTATTTTCTCTGCTCAGGAAGCTACAGGGTGTTGTAACTTCCCACATTCTCAAAAGGTTAGTGATACAAGTAGGGCTACAGAATATATCCATCCTGTCATACAAACACCCTGAAGAAAATCAAAGGTAAACTGCGACTTTTTAATTGAGGTCTAGATCAAGACGCTGAAAGACAGGAGTGTTAAAAGTATTTAGATTGAAAGTAACAAAAAAAGACAAGCAGACTTGGCAGTGTTAAATTATTAAATGTTCTCTGGAAATAGTAACAAGCAGTAATCTATCTTGTAAGATAGCTGGTAAGGAAAAAAATAAGAAACAGATTTCCCAACAGAGCTTAGGCCTTTTTGTCACAACAGGGTGCTCAGCAAGTGCATCATGTGAGTTGGACTAACCTAGATCCTTGAAAGATCCATCCCACTAGACATCAAGCAAAGACAGTTTTAAGATAATTTTCTAATTAAAAGGGTATGTGTAGAAATACTATAGACTTGTTTCAAATCATACCCTGCTTATGAAAATATGGGAAAAAAAAAATCAATCCTAGAGATCCTGTACAACTTGAAAAGAAATAATCCACCATGCTCTCTTTGGGGAGACAGACAAGGCTAAGTACATCACAATACAGCGTCAGGGTTCAAAGCTGTGTTGTTCAAGGTTATAGCCATTGCTGCAGAGCACGACAGCAATACACAGGAGCTTCGTAAAGAGTAACACACAGATTCTTTTGCTCTTACCGTGCAGCTGGCTACTTGCTTACAGAAATGGAGGGAATAGCTGATGGTTCATCCTCACACTACTAAACCCTCCCTGGCTTCCTGCATTAAGCGACTTGGGGATAACCTGAACCAGGGATTGCATTGCCTAATCCTTTTCTGAAACACTGAAATTTGTTGAGCTGTGAAGGATTTCATGGCACAAAATTCCAGTGCCTATCCTAAATTCAGAAGTCCTTAAATCTACTTTACTAATGTCATTCAGTGACTCCTTGTATAACACAGTAGTAAGTTTACTACTCTCTAAGCAGCCTTTGCACACACTGGATACATTCCTGTTGCAACACTCTCCCTCAATCCATTCTCAGACTAGCCACCATCATTCCCCTTTCCCAGCTCTCCTGAATCGTCTTTGGAACAGTACAAGCAAAATCGTATCTTACACATGTAAAACAAAATTAGACTACATTTTCCAAATCTTTTCGTTTTCCACATCTCTAAGGAATCATTTTTCACAGCAGAGATACACGTAAAGACCATAAAAGACAACATATTTAGAGCAAAAGATGCATTTTCATCTGGAGCTCTGAAACTATACCAACATCATGATCTTCACTTTCCTGAAAATAAGCCACACTACTAGACTTTAAATTGAAGAAAACACAATGCTCTTAAAAGAAACTGAACAAAGTCAAGTTACACAAAATTGGTCTGAGAGATTACCATTACTAACATAAGTAAAACTTAGCTCATCACTATTGGCAAAAAAAAACAAAAAAAAGAAATAAATCATTAAAGCAGATCAGAAAATATTTTGTTAGGTTAAAAAGAAAATAAGAAATAATAAAAAAACAACAACCAAAACTTAAAATCCCTAAATGTCTAGAAGGAAACAGAAAACTATGCCAGATTTTAGGATAGCACCTCTCCAGTTAGAAAAAGAGACACGGATCTTCCATAGAAAGACAAGTTATTGGGACATAAGCATTAAAAATAAATTCAATCAATTGTGAACTTATTTTTAAGGAATTATATCCTCTCAGCTAATGTGCAAGATGAGAATACAAGCAGAAAGCTTTTTTTTCAGGTGATATTAATTCTCAGTATCATTCAAAGCACAAGAATTTTAATGGACAAACTGAAAACTAAGGCTAGGAATCTAAACCATTACTCAAAAAATTTCAGATGCTCAGGTCTAAACAAGAAGTCTCAAACACTGCCTAGCCACTTGAGCATCTGCAAGCTTCTGTGTGCTTCCCTACCCCAGCTGTACTCTGATGTTTTCCTGCTGCATGCACCCAGGAGCACCATCATCTTGAGTGGGATGAGCATTTTGACAACTAAAGCCATTTCAGCCCAACAAAATTTGATGTTCTGACACTGTAATTATCCCAGGAGAACCATAATCCAAGAGACACAGTCAGAACATACCCAGGATCATTGACAGCTTTAATTCAAAAGTAATTCATATTAGCTATGGACCTTTTCATTAGCCCAGCTCATTTTCTGAAATGGAAAATCAGCCCAATATTCATGTGCTATTATAAACTATACCAAATATACTGAAGTGTAATATACAATGAATAAAATGTTCACACTACAGCTGTTTCTAAGGCTAATTTTCAAGGAAGTTCCTTGGATCTCCTTGCCATTTCTCTTTCAATCAGTTCAAATTAGAAAAAGTATTTAAGTAAGGCACAGGTAGTACATTTTGCAAGACTATAGGCTTGACAAAGCAAATCCCTTATCTTTGAAAGACACAGGGAAAATCAAACAGATCCATCCTTATTTCTTCTACACCATCTGTTTCATATCTCCTTGGCTCAAAGGAGCACTGCATTCTATTTTTACAACCTAAAACAGTACATCCAAACCAACTCAATACAAACAATTCCTACTTTAAACTATGGTTCTCCTAACAACAGCTGCTTCTTTAGAGGACACAGAAGTGTATTTACTGACTAAAAGGTAAGTGTATTATTCATTCAGCTGTTACAATAGCAAAGTAAAGAAAGCACCATCCACATTACCATCCTGGCTTCTTTGAAGTTTCATGTCTCCCAGTGACTAACATTTACAACTACTATAGCTGTATTCTCTTGGTTACATGTTAATGTAGCAAGATAATTGTATCAATCTTATAACAACTAAATCACACCAACAAAATTTGACTGCACAGACACGAAAACATAGCATTCCATTTGAAGTACTAAGTAGAAGTTTAGTAAAAAGGACTTTAGAAAAAGGACTTTATGCATATAGAGGTGACTTGTGATACAGGTTCCTACTGAATTTTATAGTAAATTTTCTAATATTACAAAATTTAAGCTTATCTGTCAGTACACATTAACATTCCATGCCTCCACTCAGCTGACAGCATGTAATTGCTCTGGGGAAAGTGAGAACACACCTGTTTTGGATGGCAAAAGACTAGCAAGGCTGAGGAAAGGCAATAAACGCATTGTACATTTATTTGGCAATGCGATTCTGTTTTTCTGCTTAAGGCTTCTATAGGGGCACTTATAGTTACATAATAAAAGTTGGTTTCAGATATTAATAAATCCTGCTGGTTAAATGGACAGTTATAAATTGTAATGCCATTCACAACTATTTGGCTTCAATTTGTTACAGGTAACTGTTAGATAAGTTTCTGAATTTGGAAGAATACTGCAACAAACACGTAATATTGAAGTTCTTTAATATTGAAGGAACAAGGAACAACATCATTCTTTACCCCAAAGAGTGGCAAATGATATTCCTAACCACGTATCTTAAGAACTACAAAGCAGGAAAAAAAATCACATCAAAATGAACAGATTATATGTGCAGTTTGTGGATTAACATAAATGGTAAGAATTACAAGAGACTTCACACCAGAATAAAATAAAAAGGACTGAAAGGAACCTCCTATATCACAAAAAAAAAAGTCAAAGGGGGTTTTTATTTGCTTGTTTGAAACTTGGCCAATTCAGAAATGTTGCATCAACATAGCCAGCTCTACCACCTCAAGATCACTCCTGGTTCTTGTCACACTTCTACTCTTGGTAAGGCTGTTCCAGAACTTCATGCTGGAATGTCAGAAAATGTTTTCAGCTTAAGCTGACAGACAGCTATTCCACTCCTCTCAGTTGTATTTTTGCTAGGTTAAACAAGCCAAGCTCTTTTAGCCTCCTCTTGTAAGACAGATGTTCTGTTTCGTGGATGATCCTGGCAGCCCTCTCCTCACCTGTTCACATACAAATTCATTTTTCTTGAACATGAGCAATCAGAACCATACACAGTAATCCAGATAAAGTTCTACAACGGTGCCTTGTCCAAGAGGATTAACATTTCCCTATCTCTTCTACTAGAAATACCTCACCTAATACATTCTAGGAGCACATTTACTTTTTTCATAGCTATGTAAGAGTGGTGGCTCATAGTAATCCTATGTTGAACTAATATACTCAAATCTTTCTTCTCTTCAATCCTATAGAAAATTTGCTTTCCTCAGTTGTCATCCAAATGAATATATTCACTAAAAAAACTCTGCCACTGAGTCAGCAATTTCACAGACCAATTTTTTGGACTGGAAATCATCCAGTCCTGCAAAATTTGGGCATATTCAACTCTGATAAACTGCAAAAACACAGTTCAGTACAGAGCTGTGACAATTAACGCAAGCAGGGCAATCACACACAAGCAGTTTTTAACTTGCACAAAAACAAATTAATCATGCTGGGGAAAAAAATAAAAACATCATAAATCAAGTATTTACCTATCTTTTTTGCTCTTCCCTCTTTGTTTCCCTGCAAGAATCCGTAGTTCTTCTTCAGTAGGATGCTGATACCACCGTAAACTAAAGAAAAATAAAATCTCAATTAAAAAAATATCAGTATTAGCAATGTAGTGTGAGGCTTTTTTTTAACAAACTATATAACAACACCGGACATTTGCAACACTCAGAAAATAAATTGCTGACATTTCAGAAAGGAGAGCCACCCTGCAGGAAGACGTGGATAGGCTGGAAGAGTGGGCTAACAAGAAGCTTATGAAGTTCAAAGACAAGCGTAAGGTCTTGCACCTGGGAAAACATAATCGAGGAGTGCAGCACAGGATGGCATCTACCCAGCTGGAGAGCAGCTCTGCAAAAAGGGACCTGGGCATCCTGCTGAACAGCAAGCTCAGTGTGAACGAACAGTGTGCTGCTGCAGCAAAGAAAGCTGACATGATGCTTGAAGAAGATGGAAACTCCCTTTTTTTCAAGGAGTCTCATGGAAAAGACAAGGGATATTTGGTATAAGTTACTTCTGGGGAGATTCTAACTGGACACAAGTGGAAAATTTTTCACAATGAGACACTAGAATAATCTCCCCCGGGAAGCAGCGGATTCCCCAACACTGAGCACTTTTAAGATTCAGCTGGACAGGGTGCTGGGCCATCTTGCCTAGACCCTGCTTTTGCCAAGAAAAGTTGGACCAGATGATCCCTGAGGTCCTTTCTAACCTGGTATTCTATGATTCTATGAAAATACCCTTGTGTGCAAGTACCAGCCCTGCCTGAACTGAATAACCACAGCTAAACTTCAGTTCTCTTCCACATATGAGATTCTTTTTCATAATTAGAAAGCTTTGCCACTTTGTCATTCAGCTAAAATCCTTCACTTCTCAAAAGAATAATTTATCAAGTTATCACCAAATACAGCTGGTTTCAGCTGAGACAGAGTTAACTTTCTTCACAACAGCTAGTAAGAGGCTGTTTTGGATTTGTGCCAAGAAGAAGCCTGATAATAGTGATGTTTACAGTTGTTGCCAGGACAGTCTAGGTCTTTTCAGCTTCTCTGCTCTGCTAGTGTCTGCGGGTACAGGAGAAGCTGGGAGGGAGCACATCCCCAATTCCTAGCCTAAGATTCGACCTTAGGTTTAGGATTGAGACCTAAATTGGCCAATGGTCTATTCTATATCATGCATGTCATGCCCAGCATACAGATCAGGATCTGTCTGGAAGCGCTATCTCTCTCTGAGTGGTCTCTGTCAGGGTCACCTGTCTCTCAGGGTCGTCTCACACACTTAGTCTGCTCTTGGATGGTCTGGCTCTTATCTCCTTGCAGTTTTGGGACTTTCCCTGCTCTAGGATCATTAGCCAGGAACAGGCTGAGCTTTGGTCATCAGGTGGTAAGAAGTATCACTGTGTATCACTCATTTGTATATGTTATATTATCACCATTATTATTATTTTCAGTTTTATTGTAGTTTAGTTACAAAATTGTTCTTATCTCGACCCACAAGTCTCTTTTCCCTTCACCTCTTTAATTCCCTCCCCCATCCTCAAGGGGCAGGGGAGGTAAGTGAACGGTTGCTGTGATGTTTTGCTGCCAGCCAGGGCTCAAAACCATAACAGCAGCAAACAAGGTTGTACTGATATTTGAAAAAGTTCACTAGAATAATTATACCATTACAATTACCCATCAGAATCATATTCTAAACTACTTCATAAAGTGTAATTATGTCTCTCAGAAAAACAGTAATTTTCCAGAATCTGGAATAGCCATTATCAAATAACTGTTACCAGTCTTTTTTCTTTTGCAGAGCAGATCACAACACCAACACTCCTGTATTAGGTTTCCTTGGCAAGGTTTTGGTAGTGGGGGGACTACAGGGATGGCTTCTGGGAGAAACTGCGAGAAGCTTTCCCTGGATCTGACAGAGCCAATGCCAGCTGGCTGCAAGACAGCCAAGGCCAAGCCCATCAGTGACAGTGGCAGCACGTCTGTGATTACATTTTTAAGAAGCAAAAAAAACCCAGAGCAATAACAGCCTGAGGAGGGAGGAGTAAGAATATGTCAGAGAAACAACTTTGCAGACACCCAGGTCAGTGCAGGAGGGGAGGAGGTGCTCCAGGTGACAGAGCAGAGATTCCATTTGCAGCCTGTGGTGCAGACCATGGTGAGGCCAGCTGTGCCCCTGCATCCACAGAGGTGACGGTGGAGCAGATCTCCACCTGCAGCCCAGTGAGGAGCCCATGCTGGAGCAGGCGGATGCCTGAAGGAGGCTGTGACCCAGTGGGAAGCCCATGCTGGAGCAGGCTCCTGGCAGGACCTGTGACCCCATGGAGAGAGGAGCCCAGGCCACGCTGGCGCAGGGGAAGAGTGTGAGGAGCCCTCCTCCAAGCAGGAATTAGCAGCAGACACAACTGACCTCAACCCCCATTCCCTGCCCTCATCTGCAGCTGGGTGGGAGGAAGGAAAGAAATAGCGAGTGAAGTTGAGCTCAAGAAGAAGGGAGGCGTGTGGGGAAGGTGTTTTAAGATTTAGTTTTATTTCTCATTATCTTACTCTGATTTTATTGGTAATAAATTAAACTAGTTTCCCCAAGTCAGTTGTACCCATGACAGTAACTGGTGAGTGATCTCTCCCTGTCCTTATCTCAACCTATGAGCCTTTTGTTATATTTTCTCTCCCCCATCCAGTTGAGGAGGGGAGTGATGGAACAGTTTCGTGGTCCCTTCAACTTCTACTAGAAAAAGTGCTATTAGAAAAATCACTAATTTACATGTAACTGATCTGCATGTTTTTCCACCTTCACCAATCAATGCAGCATCCATTGCTCATTTATTTAAAAGGCAAGTAGTGGCAAGGAAATTCCCAAGAGGAAAAACAGAGATGATAAGTCCCTAAGATGGTACATTTTACCTTTATTTCTTAGCATGCCAAGAATCTTAGTAACTGAAAAAAAGCCTTTTCCACATTCAACAAGTGAGGGGTGCTGTCCAGATGCAGGAAGGATGTCACTCTGATCACCATTCTTAAATGCCAAGGCAAAAGAGCCCAAGTACTAAAGGGAACAGATTTGGGAAATGCATCTGTATTTATGCGGACGTACTTTTCTGGAGTAGGAGGCCACTACTTGGCGACACAGGTTAACACAGGGTAATAGTTAGAGATTATAGTGGAATCCACAATAATCAGTACTTTTCAGGTTAAGAAAGCCCCACCAAGTAGGACCATTCAAATCTATATTGGCAAATTCGCGATTGCGTTACATCCAATTTCAAGAAGATAGGAAGGCAAATTTGGAAAATAAACATCAAACCCAAATAACTTCAAGCGACTTGATAACACTTGATTCCCAGCTCTGTTTTGGAAAGGTTTCCTGTCCCAAGTGGAAGTCTGGTCCACCCATCTTTATATTTGCAGAACATGGTCTTTCATGTAAATACAAAAATTTTTGTTATTCTTCATGAACATTGTCTACATAACAAATGCTGAGGGAGGTCCACTGCTATGAGACTCATGCTAAAAGCAAGAGTCTTAAATGCAAGCTTCCACAACAAGAAAAATTATATATTTTCTACCTTCCTTACGATGGCACAGGCACTTCATGTGCGCACACTATGTTGCAAGAGACACTGGGTAAAGACTACAAGAAAGAATAGGTACAACGTTAATGAAATGTATGTATCACTGAGCGTATGTCTGCCTGGCAGATCTTAAACAGCATACGTAGCCCTTCTTGTCCTGATACTGCCCTTAACACTACACTAAACTTGTCTGAGGACAAGGAAGTAGGAAGAAGTACAACAAAAATACAACATGTTTCAGGAAGAGCTCCCAGTTTTGGCAGTGTAATTGCTGGTATAATCAAGTATTGAATAGAGCTCATGGACATAGTCTTAACTTAAAAACTGGAATAACAGACAAGTAAGAGCTCAAGCCAGCAATATTACGAAGAATACAATCTGATTAATAGGGAGTTCCATGAACCCATGTCAGTAGGTACTGCTGTGTTGAAGAATCAGCTGACGCTGGGATTTCTTCAAGAGAAAAGAACTTCAGTACCAACCAATAATACATCAGAGATCCAAACCATTACACACTGCAAATTTCCCTCGAAGGAATTCTCTGCCAGTTTAAAAACTGAAAATGGCAACTAGCACAGACAAAAAGCCAACACTAAGGACAAGGGGTTAACATGAAAGATAGTTTGTCAGCTAAACTAGGAAAAGAACTGTTTTTTCTTTCTGCCATTAAAATTCAAATTCTTGTTGCATGAACAAGGAGTTTTAGGAAGCAGAAGACGGGATGAATTTTGTTCATGGTTTTTTTGAGGCACCGGTAAGAGTAAAAGTTATCTCACTGATTTGTTAATTAATTCATTAATTATTTATTATTTATTATGTATACATTATTTATTAATTAATCATGTGTGGTCCCAGCTGAAAAATTTGCTGCTTGCAGACTGTTGCAAAAGAGACTTTGTTAAGACTGAGAATCACACAAAAACCAGAGTATCTACCTTTTCATCTAAGAAGACAAACTACATTGGAAGTACTAACTTCTTCCTGTCTATCGCATGACTTAGAGAAAGTAATAGTCTCCTACTTCACCATTTACCATCTCCCAGATCTTAACTTGGTATGCTGAGATGATGAAAATCAGCTGTGCTGAAGGTAATTTTTGACATCTTTCCTGCACAGATAGAAAATAGTACCTAATACAGCAGAACAGACGAAATTCTTGCTCTGTGTAACATACTAAAAAAAAAAACAAACCACTTAAACCATAATTTGCTCTTAATTACACTACAGAATTACATTGCAAGTGATTCCTAATTACAACTAATAAGATATAACAGTTTGGGGATTTTTTAGTTAATAAACCCTACACACCTTGCATTTAAAATTTCAAAACCAAGAGATCTAAACAAATATTTTCATAAAGGTAGAGCCGAAAAAGAGTAGTTCTTATCTGCTTTAGCTTATATATATTTAAAACCAAGATCCCACAACAGATTACTCCTTAGCTTTGGCATATCCAAGGTAGTCTGAATAGCAACAGTAGCACAGATATGCCCCAGTTAATTTGAATTAACGTCATTAACAAATGCACAACAAAACGTCCGTTTTCGCCTGTCTTCCTGAAGTGTCCTGAAAATAGAACGTAGCTGAACAACTTAAAAGCAACATTTTTGTAAACAATGTTTTATTAGTTCAAAACGCAAAGACTTATGCAGATACTTAGGCTGCTAATTCATTGACTTCAATAAATATGAATATTCAAATTCTGTTCAAGCTCTGAAAGTAGTATTGATTGTAAACATTTGTATTTCTCTACAATTTTCACTTCAATAGTTTTTCAACAGTCAATGACAACTGTTCATTCTGTAAACTAATAATTATGTGTATTCTAACAATTCTTTTAAATTTTGAAATGTCTATATTTCATCTTAATGGATTTTGAATGTACACATACAGGCGTGTTGAAACCAGCTGGTCACTTAGGAGTTACCAGCATGTCTTCCTTGCATTTGGCAAGGGCTAGCTGTAGACATTTCAGACTATCTCACTTAGAAAAGCCTCCCAACCCTTTGGAAGAGAGACACTGAAGCCAAGTAACTTAAAAACCAGCTTTGGGAACCAAAGACTAGTTGAAATATATTGACAAAGAAAGGAAAGGAAGAGCAGGTGGTAACCTTTCTGAGGAAAGCCGGATTGCTTATGAGTGTGTCTCCTTGTACCTGTACACTTACATGGGTATAAAACCCTCCACCACCCCACACCTACACAGGTGTGTCAAAGAAAACACTGTTGGCAAAAAGACAGCACTAAGGAAAATGGGTTAACATAAACAACAGCTTGTCAGCTAGCCTAAGAAAAGAACTCTTTTTCTTTCTAACATTAAAAGTCAGATTCTTGTCGTTGTGACGCTTCTGACTTGTTTTTGCTTCTGGAACACAGAACTATTTCTGGCTCTTTACATAATTTGTATATTCAAGCGGTTATTCACAATGACTGAAATTACAATACACTAAAATAGTTGCCAGATAAATAGAAGAACACTGACAAGGAACAATGAGATTTTCAAGAAGACTCCCATTGACTTCAGTGGGAGCAGAATTCCATAAGCACAGGTGCAGAAATCCTGCTTTATGTATTTTTCAATCTGCACGTATGACAAGATAAAAGGCGAAAAGGATTATTGAAAATATCTGAAGAACAAAACTCTCCCTGTCATTGGCACAAGACATGCCCCTGAACAAGGATACAGAAAGTGAAAACTTCACAAGAATGAATAACACAGGTATAACACTGAGCAATTATTTTAAAAGAGCAATTAAATACTCAAATTTTGAAACATTAATTTCAATAAAATCTTTTAAATAGGACATAAAAAGTGGAAAACTCATTTGAAAAATTGCTGATAAAAACCACTATGGTAGTAACACACCTTAAAAACAACTGGTATGTAGTTTCATATTAATTAATGTAATACCCTTTGTAGAGCAGAAAAAAGGTGTCAATATCCTGTAGATGCGGTCAACAACGAAACTTCACACGACAATTAAGAGTATGACTCCTGTTCATATTATTCACCTGATAATTGCTGCTTTCCATTATACCTAACAGTGATACCTAATACACATCTAAACAACATTTGGAGTAATTTTTGATTAGCAACTCTTTGGGTGACGAAATGGGGAAAAATCAAGAAGAAAAAAGTTGGTAATTCTGAGATACAGAGGAGAAAAGGCAATGGAAAAATTATACAAAGATTGGTTAAGATTTCTATGGAGCACATTATTATTCAAGGATATCCCTTCAGAAATGAGGGAGTAGAGATTGAGTATTCTCGAAATTTTAACAATTACAGAAGACAGCACACTATCTTCTAATCATACAAAGTGTTTTTCTTCCCAAACAAAAAAACACAGTGTCTACGATCCTTTTAATATTTAAGATACAGATTTATATTCAAAACAGCTGCTGGTTTTTGTTATTACGGATACAGACACACAGAGAATGCTCCCCTTGCAACTCATTATGTCTGTTTGATCTATTGTTATGAGGAAGTAGTGTATTGAAATTTATACTAATCCTGCCCTATGAAGCATTAAAAAATAGAATTTTTAATAAATACCTAAGCACTCCTCATATGCAAAGCTAATCAGCAGGTGGATTATCAAGAACACTGAGCCAGAGAAAAAAATCCTTCCATTCTTCAGCATCTTGTACTCAGTTTAGCTTTTAAGATTAAAGTAGGTAGCTTATGCCTTTAATAATGTAAGAACTGGACAACAGCTAACTTTATGACCAATACAATTAATAGCAACACACAAGTCTGTTCTTTTACAGCAACACTATCTTTATACCTTGATCCTGTAAGTCAGGTGTCACAATGCTACGGTAATAATTTAAGAACAGTAGATTAATCATTTTTCAATAAAACAACCTAAATTAGTATGTTTTACTGTTAGTACTTTAATGTGTAATTGTATTACCATATTCAGACACAGTATATTAACCGTTTCTTATCTTACCTGCCACTACAGAGAAGCCAACGAGCGAAAGAATAGTGAGGTATGATCTTCTGTATGACACTAGCCATTACCATGGTAACCACCAACTGTACACCTATCACACCCTGTAGAGGAATAAGTCAGTAACAGATCAATATGTGTTTTAAGTAGTGCTGAAGTACCTTAAAAAAAATGAAATAAAAGCACCTTCTGTGGTAGAGATAACATTTCTTGGTTCTTTTTAAACTAGAGGGGAAAAAACCACAATGTATCAATTTTAAATAAATCCCCTGGAACTTGCTATAATAGGTTACATACTTCCTTCAGGAGAAAAGGCATTGCTAGGTCACAGGGCTGGTAACATACCTCCTCTGTTCCACAGACTGTAAGGCCACATGTGGATGTGGCATTTCACAAGACATTATGTCTTAAAATTACATCACTGATTACACAGCCTTGGTTTCGTAGTCCTGTCAGTTCTGACCCGATTTAACAGCTGACACCGCACAAACCCACCGGAATTAACAATCATTTACAACATCCTCATGGTGATATTTCAGCCTTTGATTACTGCCAAGCATTTGCTCCTCGCTCAACTCCAGGCACAGGTGGGGAAGGGAGGGGAGGGCACATAGGAATCAGCACAGCTTCACTTTAACTTCCAAACCCCTGATCAGGATTTGCCACTTGAGCATAGCCAGCAGAAACCTCATTCCCCGTCACTCAGCAAGCTTTAATTCTACTATTGGCTACTGTTGGGTTTTGTTTGTTTGCTGGTTTTGGTTTTTTTAAATAAAACATCTTTAAACTTCTAAAGCTAAGTAATAATGAATGAAACGTTGCATTTTATTACTTTTATCCTGTACATTAAATGCTATCACCATGATAAAAAACAGCATGAAGCACGTACACCATGTTTCCCCTATTTATGTGCAGGATTTTCATGCTTAAAACATCACAAGCAATAGTAAAAAGAAAAAAGTATCAAACAGATATGCAAGAGAAATTTACAAAAATATGCAAGTTAAAAGACACTAAGAATCAACCAAATAAGCTACTTCCACTCTTTTAAACTGTTTTTCAGAATACTTTCTCATGGAAAGGAATACAGGCACTTTTTCAATCGGCACACAAAATGCCACATGTAAACGGTGGAGTATAAGGTTCATATTCACTTTCAGTCTTAGGTATCAACTTTCGGATACTGCTAGTTACTAACAATATTTCCCCTCTATGGCTGTAGAAGTTGAGAGTTACACTTCACCAGCTTTGTACTAATGCAATGTGCTATAGAAATACTTTTGCCTTCTGACCTTCTATGTATGGAAGCACTGGCAAATAAAACACAGATTAGCTCATACAATTGAGAAACATTTTCTCCAAAATTCTCCAGAGTAAGATTCATCCATCAAGAACACCTCTCCAGCAACACAACACGCAGTACTGTCATTCAAACACATCCTCTCCCACCTAGCATACCTATTCTCTTGGAGGAAATTTAACATTATTTTAACAGAAGTTTCTCATTGTAAAGAGATTCTGAAAAAGGAAAGAGCAATTCTTACAGGATGGTGAAACAGTTGAGGTTGGAAGAGACCTCTGGAGATCAGCAAGTCCAACCTCCCCTGCTAAGGAGAGTGTCAACTGGAGCAGGTTGCTCAGAGACATGTGTTCACTCAGGATTTGAATGTCTCCAATTGTATGAGCTATCCCATGTCATCTTTGTTATCCCACTTAAATTGCAGCTCTGTAACTTCATATAGCTCCCTGCTTTCCCACTTTTTCCCCATGCTGTATGCGTTAGTGTACAGGTAGGTCAGAGATGCACCTAAGTGTGCCAGCTTCCCAGAAGAGGTATAAGAGCTTCTCCCCCATAATGCCGGCCTCGTTACCTGTGAACAGGTTATTTCCTTGGTTATGTTTATATACTTGTGTGGGTCCCCTTCTGGCCTGTTTAGCTGTTTTCAAGGACTCCTCTCCACATCACCCTGGTGGCATCCTCTGCTTACCAACTCAGTCCACCACTTTTTCCTCTCGATTTGTGAGCCATCACTTCCTTCCTCTCTCAGTCCTACACTAAAGCTCTCCACACCAGTTTGGCCAGCCTGTTGGCAAAGATGCTTCTGCTCTACTTGTTCAGGTGGATGCTGTTCCCCTGCCAGCAGTTCTCAAACCTCAGAGAGGGTCCTATGGTCATACAAACTAAGTCCCTGCTATCAAAACTTGCTGTGCACCAGCTCTTAACCTACAGGATCCACCTCTCTTCATCAGCCTTACCCCTTCTCACCAGCAATATCTTATTTCATCTTAAATATTGTACTAAGGAAAGTTCTTCTCTTTTCTCCCTTCAAAGCTTTTCTTTTTCCACTTAAATAAGTCAGAAATTGTGTCAATACTGCTTTTATGAAAAAATATAGGCAGATGAATTGTTATCAGTGATGTCCAGTATGACAGTTAATAAAACATAACCGAGGGAGATTAAGATAGCATAAACTACCTTTCAGCATTTGTAAACACCTTCAACATGCTGCCACACATCTCATAACAAATTGTCAAGTATCATTTAGAAGTACTTATTACGTTTTTCTAACTTGAAATAACACCTTTGGGTTTTTTTTCCTGATATCATTTAAGTTTCTTTAGTACTCAAGTGTCTCTTTGCCTCCTCCCTCCTCGAAATTTCTACTGTTCCTTTACATTGGTGCCATCAATTCTTCGAGGTACCTCAAAAATCAAGACTTCCTTTTTGCTTATGCTCCATGTCACCAAGACCAGGATTGAAAGCTGCAGGTATTACCTCAAACACTCTACCTTCACTAGGGATTCTTTGCATCTGTAGTCCCATGCAGATTAAGATTACTCAAATCTATTCCCCAGCTAAGGGGAAGTATACTTAAAATGAAAAGAAGTGTTATTAAACCAAGCTGCCTGCATAATATATTTTATGTATTTAAATTACTAAATTGCTTTGAAAGTATATACTCTTTGTTTACAAAACAAAACATGCATTTCAACATCAAACATTTATTCTGACCACCTCACAATAAGCCTAATCGCTTCCACCCAGCATGAGAAAAACCACTGTCCCTCACTCTAGCCTGCCTACAAAGCCATGATCCTCAGAGTCCACCATCACAGTGTAAAGTTACATTAATATTTCTCTAGAATAACATCTAATCAGGTGCCAGTGTGTCTCCCCAATCACTCTGATGGCTTCCTATTTGTAAGGAAAAGAAAATGCCTTTTCAACTCAAGATAACAGGAGGAAAAACAATGAAATCAAGGCAGGTTTTTTGGGGTTTTTTGGGGGGTTTTTGTTTTTTTTTTTTAATACAGGGTAGCAGGTCCACTAGTTGAGCTAAAATACCTACAATTCAACAGACTATTTAAAAGTACACTACAGTAACCCATTTCCTTACTCAAGTAAAGGCTGCAAGTTCTAACTGAACCACTAGGAAATTTCATCTTAAGCCACCGAATGCCTCTGCATCCTCCCTGCCTGCTTTCAACAGAAATTCACCATACTTACTGCCATAAAGGTTACTGCTGTTATTTATTAAAAATAGAAATACCTACAAAAATATTTCAGCTTACAACAGAAAAAAAACCTAGCAAATTTTAAGCCATTAAAAAAAATTTTAAAGAAACAACGATATCCCTAATCTGACTTCGTGGGGGAAATATCCTTCTGGTATTTTTCTACAAGCAATTAAAAATGAATATACCCACTCACTTGATCAGAGCTTTTGTCTCTTGATTCTGAAGGTTAGTAATGAAGTACAAGCAATATGCTAACAAAGTAAAGTAGTCACATTAAATTTAAAAATTCCACTGCATTAATCTTCTTGTAATCAGCCAAGAACACACAGTACAGGAATACAGTATGTGATATGCCCACTCAAAATAACATGCTACGTGCAAAACACAACATTTCGCCAACTCTACTCTTTTGTCTGTATATGCTTATGTGTTTATTAATACACTTTGGAAAAACCTACAACATCCTGAACTATCTCATCACAATATTAGAACACATCTTTTTTTTTTTCTTCCACACAAGCAAAACCACAAAACACAAAGTTCATTACAATCCAGCCTCTGTCTAGATCAAGTCTCTCACATACTTTTAAGCCTTCCTGTGACCACTACTATAACTTCAAATTCAAAACTACTTCTTTCAGGAACATGAATGAAGATTACGTGTTGGTTCCCACCAATATCCTGTATTGCCCACTTGCCACACTCTAAATTAGAGGACACAGAGTTTAGAATTTAGACAGAAGTCCACAACTTAAGCAAAAAAATCTAGTCCTGCTCAACAGAGTACAATACGTTTGAGGGAGAAGATGTTTAAGGACAAAGTCCACAATCACATGGGGGTCCTGAGGGCCTCTGGTGAACAAAACCTGGAATCCATCAGCCCATGGCATCTCTGATAAAGTAACTGAGCACCAGATCACTGAGAGGCTTGACTCAAAAGTAATAGAAGCATTATTCACCTCTTAGAGATGAGGAACTGCTGCACAGAGTGAAGTGTCTGCAGTCACAGAACAGTTTGTGGAAAGTGACACTATCTACATCCATTTTGTAAGACATTCAGCACTCTCTGATTCCACATACATCCATGTCCCTATCACACTTCAGCTTCACAGCCTGGACTTTGAAATCCAAATTCAAGACACTGGAGAGAGAAATCAGTATCCCACTGGTCAAAGACATTTCTGACAATCTATGTAATGCCACAAAACACTTAGCCTGAAGAAAAGGCAACTGCCTAACACAGTTAAGTCAGTTTCTCTGCAAAACAAGAGGCTGGCCATCAACTTCCTGGTCTAAGATGAGACTGGAATAGCACAACTAGGTAGAGACCACACTGTCTAATTAACTGTCTGGCTGTGTTTCTGTGACAGAGGAAGGTCTTTGGTTAGAAGTTTCCTAAAAGTCTTGAGCCCTGCACTCAGTTCCAGGACCTTCAACAATTACGGCATTCTTACTTTTCCTTGTGCAACACAGCACACATTTTACAAGAAAGCTTTTAAGAAAACATAGCAGAGAATGCATAAGCAGTCTACAAGAGCAGTGTTAGCCGCTATACTAAAGGGTAAGATTGACAGAGTTCTTAAAATAGTGAAAAAACAATGGCAGGTCCAAAGGGTAACAGGAACTAAGTATAACCTAGCCTTTGATTTTCTCAGTCTATACCTTTTATACAGCATACCTGGAGACGCAGTTGCTGATAATGAGGAGGGGAAAAAAAATTAAGAATAGGCAATTAAGATAAAGTTACAATACTCTTATCTGCAGGTTAAATGTACTTATAATACACCAACAGCTATCAGCATAGTAAAAAAAAAAACCAACTAATTTTTAAAAGTACTTCTGTGCAAAGGACATTTTTCTTTTGGTCATGCATTGACTTGCAGAACATACAGAGCAAAGATAGCCAAGGTTAATAGTGTTATGACTCCAGTCTCCTCATTTTGACCTTGCCCAAGGTTATTCTCCCACATCTACAGTAACAGGTCAGGTTTTTCCCTCTTTTTTCCCTTATTGCATATCTAGATATTACAATTCAAACACCTAGTTTTACATGGTTCTTTGAAACTACTTGTTCTCTAACAATAATCACCTCCTCCACTGCAAGGCAAGGGCCTTGAGCTGAAGCCAAAGGCCATATACACCAGGGCTGCAGTAGCAATACAACTAGTATTGCTACAACTAGTAGCAAAATGCATCCAGTAAAATCCGAGCCTTGTAAAAACAAGATTTTTACACAACTGCACTGGAGAATTCTGTGGATGTTAGGGCGTATCAATCTCTTTCAATGTAGCACACAAACATACAAACAAGGTTGTGGATTTTCAAGTAAGAAACAGAAAAGCTTTTATATTAGTAGCAACCACCAGGAGAATATAACAAATACTCTTTCCTGCAATTCTAAAATTGCAATGTTATTTGTGAAGCCTAGAAGCTAAATCAGTACAACCTATTTGAAAGATGAGATTTTCTATATGCCAAATTTTCTCCATAAGAAGTCCATGATCAAGATGCAGCTTGCTGAAGCAAGACAGTGGTCTCCTGAAACATAAATGCAATTCAAAATTGCTAAGCAGTAGAAAACATCAATATGGGATGGTCAAAGAAAAATAAACTCACTCTACTAAGTCTTAAAATTAATGCTTCCTTTGAAAAAGACTACTTTCACAAAAATACCTACAGTCACAATGATATCTTGTATAGTCAGCAATCTGAGGCAGTTCAAACCTTAAGATGTGTAAAAATCAGGCACTCATACAGACAATTTTGGAAAATAAATCTACGCTAGGAGACCTCTTCAAAACTCAGACTTTTGTTTTTCTTTTTTCATGGCCAAGTTTTCCTTGAATTTGTGTTTTCTTACGCCTAACACTGTTTAGAACACAACAGAGGTGAACACAAGATGCACAAAGGGGCACAAAGAACATACAAGGAATTCAGGGCTACCAGCAAACTGCTCACCTACACAACTCCTTCCCAACCAAAAGTCACTTCCCTCCTAACCAGCTGTCCTGGTTTCAGGTGAGACAGAGTTAACTTTCTTGAGCGGGTGTGTTGATCTCCTTGAGGGTAGGGAGGCTTTGCAGAGGGATCTGGACAGGCTGTACCCATGGGCTGAGGCCAATTGTATAAGGTTCAGTAAAGCCAAGTGCCGGGTCCTGCACTTTGGTCACAACAACCCCCTGCAACACTACAGGCTCAGGGCAGAGTGGCTGGAAAGCTGCCCGGCAGAGAGGGACCTGGGGGTGCTGGTTGACAGCCAGCTGAACATGAGTCAGCAGTGTGCCCAGGTGGCCAAGAAGGCCAACAGCATCCTGGCCTGCATCACCAGGACTAGGGAAGTGATTGTGCCCCTGTACTCGGCACTGGTGAGGCCGCACCTTGAATCCTGTGTTCAGTTTTGGGCCCCTCACCACAAGAAGGACATTGAGGTGCTGGAGAAGGTCCAGAGAAGGGCAACGAAGCTGGTGAAGGGTCTGGAGCACAGGTCTTATGAGGAGCAGCTGAGGGAGCTGGGGTTGTTTAGTCTAGAGAAGAGGAGGCTGAGAGGAGACCTTATCACTCTCTACAGCTACCTGAAAGGAGATTGTAGTGAGGTGGGTGCCAGCCTCTTCTCTAAAGGGAGCACAGCCTCAATGACTAGCCTAGGATTTGATCTTAGGTCTAGGTTTGAGACCCAAAGTGGCCAACAGCCTATTCCATATCATGCACATCATGCCCGGTTTATACTCGAGGGCTCTCCGGAAGCTTGTCCCTTTTTGCTCTGGGTCAGCTCTCTTGCTCTGGGTTATCTTGCTCTGAGTGGTCCCACTCCTAGTGTTGTCTCCCTCCCTCAGACAGCTCTCAGTCTGGGACACTCAGGTTCTCATCTCCACTCCAGGAGTGCAGTTTTGGGACTCTCCCTGCTCCGGGACCGTTAGCCAGGAGTGGGCTGAGCTCTGGTCATGGGGTGTTGACCAGTATCACTGTGTATCACTCATACTACTAAATCACAGGTAAAACTAGTACAGAGAACTGATCTACCACAAAGCAAAAAAACAAGGTTATATTCTGTTACTACTATTCAAAGATTTTAAAAATCGTGTTTACCCATACTTCTAATTAACACAAGTAGGAACTATAGAAGCTCTCTCTCTCTCTCTCTGCACAACATTTGGGTTTTAAATAGCAGGCTTTGCCATTACAGGAATCCTTCCAAGTATAAAAAGTGAAAAGTCCCTAATGCCTCCGATGAACAGTCTAAACACCATGGCCTTACATAGCATTAAGATACTCGTGCGGAGTTTAAAGCTGTGAGCATAACTGGCATTACATCTAGATAGATGAGCCCTGGCAGTCCCAACTTGGCAGAGGATTGCCAGCAAATTGCTCTGATGACTTGATTTATAAGCCTCTTGATGCAAAAGAAAATGAACACTTCATTTTCCTGTTGCTTTGGAACTGGAGAATACAGCCTCCAAACAGCATGAAAGTAGACTATTATCTTTTCACTTTGCTTACGTCATGGAATCACACACAAAGATTATTTGTCCATACTGCCAGCCACTAGCAAAGGAAATTTGACCTGATTTTTCAACCCCATCAGGCAACAGAAACAAGCACTCTGTTTATTTAAATAAGGACCTACACTGAGAGGAAAAGCTGCATTTGCTTACAACTTTCCAAAAGTAGCTTCAAATACAGATTTAGACAACAGCACCCATATATTCCTAAAAATTACAGGAGTCCCTCAAGATGTTTTGATTAAATATTCTAACCTCTGCAGAAAAAAAATAAAAAATAAAAAAAAACCATAAGACATCAGAAAAAAACCTACACTGTTCTCTTCGGATCTCAAAGCATATGTAATTAAAACATACCCTAGTAGAATCAGGTGATTAAATATTTAAGTATTGTAACAGCTAAAAGTCAAATTTTACTCAAACTCTGAAGTTCATTCCCTTCTATCATTTAAACACTACGGTGCCATAAAACGTTGACATATATATCTATACAGAAAATATATGTATTAAAGGGACATATACAATATATGTTCATACACCTGCAATCATGTATCCCTACTGCGCTACATATGTCTCACATCTATAAACTAAGTATGTTCAAAGCAGGACCAATCAACTAAGATCTAAACACAAAATCCAGCATATCTTTATAGCAAAGGAGGCCCCTTCAGCAAATACTCAGCATTTGCCAAAGTTTGCCAGATACATTCAAGACCACAGCTACTTAAATGATGTTTTTACAGGAAGTCTACAGGAGATGTGAAGAGGTGGTTCTACAGCTTTATAAAAACACACCTTCTCAAACCTGATACAGACCCTAAAGCGCAGCAGCTCTCTCTATTTCCCAGTGGAAAAGCAGCAAAGAGGGAAAGAACCACTGAAAAGTCACAATGTGCCGATGCAAGGTCGCAGGGAGGAATCAAACGACCCAGTATTTTCTTAATGAACGCTAACGAACGGTCCTCCCCCTCCCTACACCCTCCTTGCTCCAGACGCCCCCAAACCCACTAGCTGTCCCCGCAGACACGCCAAGCGGGGCCGGCAGGCCCCCAGCCCCGAGCCACCAGCGCAGCGCAGCGAGCCCCAGCCCCCAGTCGCAGCATGGGCGGCCTCCCCCCGCCGCGGCCCTCAGGCGTCCCGACACCCCCCTTCCCGCGCTTCCCCCGCTCACCATGGTGCTCGAGCCGGCCCCGCCCGCCTCCGCCGCTCCAGCCGCCCGGCCCGGCCCCACTCCCAGCACATAAATCCGCCGCGCCGCTCCCTCCGCACCCCGCCAGGCCCCGCCGCGCCGGCTCCCGCCCGGCGCACGCTTCGCTGCGGAGGTCACGCCAGGACCCCAGCAACCCTAGGCCCTGCCTGAGCCGGCTAACCAAATGCCTGCACGGACGGGGTGGCGGCGAGCCGAGATCGAGCCTCAGCAGCCACCCCTGCATCTACCGTTCCGCCCCCGCCGCGGAGTTGGAGGCGGCGAGGGGAGGCACCCGCCAGAACACATCGCCCGCCGGTTACTTTGCGCGAGGCCCGTCAGGCGCCGCCTCGGCAGCCAGCCCCGCGCAGGGCACCGGCGCGACGCCAGCCACGTGACACGGGAGGTCTCCCGGAGTATTGGCATCCCTACCGCGCCCCGCGTCGCGGTGCATTCGGTGTACACCGGGAGAGAAACGGGGACGCGAGGGAAGGCCAGGATTCATGTGCGGAGTGAAGGGAAGGGGGCTAAGAAGTGTGGCGGCGCATCCGCGTATGCATTGTGGTCGGTTCTCGCTCTGCGGGCCGGCGGCGCCGAAGCGCATGAGCGGAGGCGGAGGATTAAGCCGGAAGTATTGCTGGGGCGGGGGAGGGTCTGGAGATCGCTGTCGCCGGCCGTGGCGGCGCTGTCACTGTAGGGAGGGAGGCCGTGAACAGCGATCCCTGAGGGGTGCGAGGGCGTAGCAAGGCTTTCCGAAAAGTCCTCCCCGTCTGAAGGGATCCGCAGGCGGCTGTGAGGAGAGGGGCCCACCGCCGCCTCACGGTGTGCCGCGGAGGCGGGAAAAGGCGCGGAGCCCTTTGGCCTGAGGAAAGCTCACCTCGTGTCTGCCTTCCCGCGGATCTTCGCAGACAGGACGGTATTCGCTCTCTTGAAATCCTGCAGTTTTCAGTGTACGGGTGTGGTTTGTCACCTGTGAACTGGAAACGAGCGCAAGTATTTTGCTTGAATGGATAAACAGTATTTTTATAGAAAATATTTATCTACATCTGTTAGGCTTTTTTGACAAACTTTACCTGGCTTTCAGAGAATCCCAAGAGGGGATTCGCTGTGGATCTAAATCTCACTCCACACACAAATATTTAAGAAAAGATAATTTAGTAACATCTTAACAACTTCCATGGGGACTTAAAAGCTTGGACATTTCTGACATTTCTGATTTTTTATTTGAAATACATGGCAGCTAAAAGAAAAGCCCAACAAAACCCCCTCAGCTTCACAATAATAAAACAACAGAGCAAACAGAATTTAAAGGAAATCATCCCAGATACCAGACATTATAGTACCATGGGCAAAGACAAAGTGTTGACCTATGCAAACTATTTCATTTTAGTCAAGAAGTCTTAGGCGTCCAAGTTTATTAACACTAATTTGATGATGTTTGTTGCAAATACAGCACGGTAGGGAATAGCATTGTCCAGTTAAGAAAATAACACAGACATTCTGTTTACACCGTTAATCATGTGTTCCTGGCACACAAAGAGGACTAAAGAAAATCAGTAACTTCTTTAAAGAGCAAAGTTACAACCGAAAAGCGCTGATCTCGTTAGTGTAGGATAGCAAGAGACCAGAGGCATTTGGAGAGCAACCAATTTGAGGCACATTTAACACTTCTCAATGTAAAAGTCACAAAAGTGTGTGTTATTTAAAGAAAATTAATAAGAATGGAACTCTGCCATGAGATTTCATCGCTGATAAGAATTTGGTGGCATTTTATGAAAAATAAAATTTATAGCAATGAGAGCTCTTTCATTAACTGGAACAAGAATTACAACTCTAACAAGCCTGAGTTTAGAGCCCTAGTATTTTAATACTAATATTGTTTAAAGGGTGTTTAACAATACCAATCAGTAATCACACAAAAATGAGGCCAAAGCTGTTGTAGTGCACTATGCAACAATGGATTTTTTGAAAGAATTTATTTGGCCTGATTAGAACCCTTGCAGCAAGCAAGCATTATTAAGTGCCACTGACAAACACCATCTCACCTGTGCTGGTGCTCTCCTAGATCCTCTCGTCTTGCACAGCGGACAAGTTCTAAGAAACCCACTAGAGCAGACATAGCCTTGCTGCCTGTCTGGCAGGTTTAAGTGGAACATGTATGCCTCATTCTTCAGGAAACAGACAAGCCTCCCCAAAAATACAGCCATTTCTATGCTGTTAATGCTGCTGTGGTCTCAGCAGCCTCTCCATTCTCTTTATTCCACATCACTAAGCTCTCTTTTCTTCCAGCTTACCATTTCCTCCCATACATCAGGTATTCTTTAACCTCCATGGGAAAAAAAGAATTTTTGCATAACATGCAACATGTTATATGGCAACTAGCATGACTTAAACCCTGCTTTAGGTCTAAGCAGACGTAAGCTCTCCAGTTTTGCCAAACATGCTGAGATCACATCATTAGGGGTTCAGAAAAATTTTCCACATGTAAGAAGGAGCAGGACTCGCAGCAGTACAGGCTCCTACTTTGAGCTTGGTATTAGAGCTGATCACTGTCCCACCTTCTTTACAAACAGCATTTCCACTGGTATGATTTGAGACAAACTGGTTCAAAGGCAGTTTAAGTGCATGTGATCATAGTGAGGCTGTGCCATGGGTCTCATTCTGCTGCCATGGCCACATGGGTAATGACTTCCAGCAAAGACAGTGAGGGAAACATCATCATAATCAGATTTAGTGATAAAATATCTGAACAGGGCCTTTTGAAGTTTGTTGTGACATGACAATGTGTTGTCAAGGATCATCCTCACTTTTGTATCCAGCTGAGCTTGTATCATTGGGGCTATAAAGAAAGCTTAACAGGGCTGTGGCACAATTGTTTCTGATCTCCAGCACAACTGCATTATGAAATAAATTTGCACTCTCTGATACAGCAGCAGTCTTACTCCAGAAAAAGGCTGACTCTCAAGGAAACAGAGAGGAGGAAAACTTCTGTCAAGGAGATTCCCTGTTTTCAAGTCTATTGCTAAGGAGAGCTGATCTCATGGCTACCTGTGGAACAGTACTCTGCTGTCAGGAATTGGGGGGTTTCAGTGATTTCCATCTGATCCTCATCCCTTGAAAGTGATTTTCCTCTGGAAAATGAGCCTGGAAGGAGTAGAAATGCTTACAGACACTTGAGAAGTCTGCAATATAATGTTAAAGCAAGGCAACTGAGCTGTTGAAACAAAATGTAAAAGAAAATATTTATTTTGTTGTAATACCATCTACAGTCCATAGATGACAGGACAGTGAGCAGAAGGTAAGTTTAGATAAACGAAGGCCAAGTCTGAGAAAAAACAAAACAAAACAAAACAAAACAAACAAAAAACCACCAAACAAACAGAATACAGATACAGTTACTTAGCCACATTTTAGAGAAAGTTGCAGGAAAGAAGAAGAGCTCCACTTCCTACGATGTGCTGGGATTTTAGTTGTCTAGCATAAGCCAAAACATAAAACATGCTAGAAATTTCTGATGTTCTTCTGAATCAGGCACGGAGACTTATTTGCACCATTGTTATTCCACAAAGGATGAACAAGGGCTGCTTGAAGAAATCAGTGTTCCTCTCTGTTTTCCTAAGTTTGTGAAACCTCTGCCTCTCATCGGATCTATGAGAAACATTAAAGAGCATCTTTGCTTTCTCTGAAGAATTTTTTCCATGTCGTGAAGCAGAGCTAACTGTAAGACTTCTAGAAGTTGATATGAAATGTAACACCATGTTTATCACTTGAAGTATATCCATGAATCTTATGGTTCACATTTGGATGGTATATATACATCCTGAGTCTCTCTGGCTAATTGCTGAAGAGGTTTAACTGTCTGACAGTTATTCAGAGATGTGAACAGGATACTGAACAGTCTGCCCCCTACTCACCCACTGAAACTTAGGTGCTATTTTGGCCATTGGAAAATTTTTCCATATTTTCCCTGATCCTTTCAAAGCCCTGAATGCACCCAAAGGTGTTACTCCCACTTACCCATACCGTAGCATGGGGATCTCTCATTGTTGTGGGTTCAGCTGGCACGGTTAATTTTTCACAGAAGCTGGGAGGTGGGCATAGCCAAAAGGATGCTCAATACCATGCCGACCTCATGCCCGGGATACAAGGGGAAGCTAGCCAGGAGAGGGGTGGGGGTCTTTGTGAAGGTCTGTTGTCATTGTATACAATATCAATATTCTCCTTTTTCTCTTGTATTATTAAAACCTGTTGTTACCTCCACTCATGAGATTCCACCTTTTTTTTGGCGGGGGAGAGGAGGGAGCGACTGCATGGTGGTGGCCCTGACCCAAGACACAACTGTATTTGGCATTACAGTTTGCCCACCAGGTAAGGGAAGTTGCTGTTGTTTTGTGAACAGCAATCTGAGATAAAGCCAGGGCTGACCTTTATTTTAAAATCAATGGGTGTCTGTACAGGCAAATAGATCCCTATAAATATGTGAAAACTTACAGTCCTATATCAATACAAAGTTATTTATGAAGGGAACAACAACACTTGTCGTTGCAATGTGTTATGTTTGTTCTTAACTTTCCTTTTTTTTTTTTATACTTTCCATTTTTGTAAGGTGAAGACTATTGAGAGACCTACTCAAAGCCTGATTCAACACAAGAGGATATTAAAGAACACTGGTGGCAAAAACATCAAAATGTGTTCCAGAGAGGGCTCATTAGTTGCTTTTTTTGGAAGACAGTGTGTCAGACTGGAAAGCTTCCTTTTAGATGAATAATTCTGAATCTTCTGACTAAAATTAAAATATTTTAAAATAAATGCTAAAAAAAAAAATAAACCAGAGGGCATTTAGCATACAAAATGGAAGGGGAATTTCCTTGGTAGTTCTTTCGACTTAAGTAGGTGGCTGCTCAGTTTATTTAAATTAGTCCTGTGAATAGTGAGGCTAGTGAAGCTTGGTTTCCTGTGTATTTCTATCTTCTGATCAATAGATTAGAAATGCAAGTTTCTGTTTTAAATATATCTGTCAGGGGCATTTACTGTGTCTCTGGCTGCACACAGGCAGTGTAGTTATAATTGAGAATTTTACTTTTAAAATGTGTTTGATACAGGCCAGTGGGTTCCCAACTGAACGAAAAAGCACTTAGCAACATACAAGCAGACAGATTCACACATTCATATGAGTTTACATATAGCCACACTGCAGAACTATATATGCCTTATTTCAATAGATCACACCAAAAGGAAACATTATTTGTGCCAGCAGTGCATTCATTTCACTTGTTTTGCCATGTCATAAGGTAAAAAGTTAAGATTACGAAGGCTGTGGGTTCATTTTTGTGCGTTTGTGTGTATGTGTAGCAAGTGGCCTCACAGGACCTAGATCTGGCTGGTGTTTTTTACTTAATAATCCCCACCCCCCAAGCTTGCTGTTGTATTTTGAAATTATAAACATTTTAACTGTCTATGGAAGTACATCTTTTTATACATTGGTTCCCATGGCTATGCCATGCATGCACACATTCACACACATATATGTTTACATGTATAGATACTACATATCTATACATATTACATATCTAAAACACAGGGTCTTTCAGATGGGAACACAACAGACAACAGACTAGTCAGACTGTAGGCTCCAAATTTGCCACTTAAAAGAAGGTGGTCCATGTTTTATCTACTTTGTGTCACTTCTGAAGTGGTTACTGTTCTGTTCAGTTAAGCTAACTTGACATGTACTTTCTGATACTGAGCACACATTTCCTTCTTTTCCTAAAAAATCAAGTTACTGAGCAGCAAGTGCCTTCTGGCTGAGCAGTGCAGTAGAGCTAGTTATGACTTCACTGCTACGTGCTAAAAGAATTTAAAAATAAATGTCTCTGGCAGAAGTATATCCTTTTGAAAAGCACGGAGTTGTTTTAGTTATTTCCTTCTTTATACTGTTTCTCAAGGTTTCATCTATATTGTTTTAATATACACTGAAGTGTTTGAAAAATTAAGTTGTAACAGCAGCAATCAGAAGTCAGTAATAGCACGTATGGGCCAGTACATGCTGCAGTTTCCCAGAACAGCTTTTGTGTGTAAAAAAAATCTTACCATGAGTGAGAGGACTACAAATTGGAAAATTCTTCCAGATGTGTAATACAAAAGAAAAAAAAAAGGGTGAAGTTACTTAGTATTTTGGTATTAGAGCTATCAGCAGATGATGATGATTCCAAGCACTTGCAAGTGTGATTACGAGCCTTCAGCTGATTCTCTTTGTAAAATAAATTAAAAAAAATAAAAAACAAAACAAAAGAAAACATTTGACACTCTGAGAATATTCTTCTCCTTTACTTCTATGAATCAGATTAAATAAGCAGTATTTGTAAGGCTCAGGACTAGGAGTCCTCCAACAACTACTGATATTCCAAGCACATGTCTTTGCAATCCTCACAAGAATGAAGATTTGTAGAGCTCTAGACCATGAAAAGGCCCAAGATGAATGACTGTGGGTGGGTGGGGATCAGGCAATGACTTGTTCTTGTTCTGGTTCTATGCTGTCAAAGGGGGAACAAGGGTCAGGAGTCAAGTTTTTCCACATCCCATTCCCTCTGCTAGAAGAGGACATCAAGGTCAGCGATGAATTTTCTGCTTCCCCATGCTGTCTAGGAAGGAGACAGAGCTGGCCTTTTTTAAAATTTGTCAGCTCTGGCTACCTTTCCAACAACACCCAGGCAAATCACGTGTGCAATCTTCTCTTCAGAAAAATCTCCAAAAAGCCATCATCAGGAAACCCATCACACAGTGGGCCCTGGAGAAGTTAGCTGTTGTCCTAGCTGAAAGCACTACTGCTGTCTAATGAATGAGAGTTAATAAAATGAAGTGGTAAACCAACACAGTGAGTTATGAAGCTCTTCCCTCACTAATGAGAGTTATCCAGTGTCCCAAAGATGCTCATTATGTGTTCTTTATACCCAATAGTGAAGTCTGGTGTTGCTTTAGTAGCATTAGCTGAAAATGATGTTCTGTGATCACAGAATAAAAGCTATTGAGGAGTTTTGTTGCCTGTACTTATTTATCTCTGCATCTTTTTCTCATTCCTCTCTCTCTCCCTAAGTCTCTCAGAGTATTATTTATAACAGCGTTTCCTCACTCAGTTTACAATAAAGGAGACCTTGAAAACATCTTGATACAGGCTGATTATGAAGAAATAGGGATGTTAGCATAACGGCCCAAATTAATCCCCAATGTAAATCCATTTATTTCAGCACAGCTCCGCTAAAGATGAATCTAGGTCAAAAATGTCTAAAATAAATGTAGTCGAGATGTAAGGTGCAAATTAAAAAGTGGAACAGAACAACACATCTGTTGAGTGCTTTCAAATGTGCCCTTGTGTGCCTTATTGTGATTCCGATGTAGCCCTGAGGTAAAAATGTAAAGAACTCTACAGTCCTTCTGTAATGTGAAGTGTCACAGAGGCCGAGCTAGCATTAGTTCTCCAGTATGCAAAGGAGAGATCAATGTGTTTGATAAACTGGCTTTGGGTAAATGATGCTGAAATGGTGTTTTGGTGTTAACCAGGAGTACACAGTTCTGAATGGCAGGATCTCTGAGTTTTTGAAAATTATGAATGTTTTCAATCATGCCCTTTTAGTGTCTGAGATTAAAAGGGAATAACAAAATAAAAATTGATTTTTTTTTTAAATAAAAGTAGTTCTGCTTGTGAACTCTGCTATAGTGATACCTCCTGTAAAATTATTCTCTAACAGCCTGCAATACTATGGAGCATAGGAAAACTCAAACATACAGGAAGGTAGATTTTTTTTGTTCTTAAACATTTCAGCCTGTTTTCCTACAGAATTAAACTGGTTTTAGTCACTCTATATTTGTGTGTGAGTGTGTACATGATAGTTTCATAGCCGTTTCACCTGGATACTTCAGAGCTGCTTGTCCAGTTCCTGCCAAACCTTACTGAAAGATAATCAGTTCTTACAAGTTTGATGAAAATGTTAAACCAATGTCAAGAGGAGACCCTCATTCTTGCTACCAGCAAGGGCAGCAGTACAATGTGAACTCACCCCTTGTTAAAGTCTACATGGAAGAGCATGCTAAATGCAGGCGAAGCGTCAGCTGGTCCTCCTGTTCTATTCAGACACGAACAAATAGGTGTATCAGTTTAAGACTTTGCACAGAGACTCCAGTGAATACTGCTAAGCTGAATCTTCTTTGAAGAGTGAGACAGGTGACCAAAAAGTAGATTTATCAAAACGAGTTTATGTACCCCTTATGCAAATGTTGGCCTTCAGGCAGAAGGATGGTATCAGGCAAGTGTCTCACTTCCTTCCACTTCCATTCTACCTCCTATGTTCCAGGTAAATAGTGGAGTGGACCTTTACACAGTTTGGGAGAGATGAGTCCAGCATACCTGTGGCTTGAGAGCACTTGCGAAAGTAAGTGTGCTTTCTCAATTACCACTCAAAGACTATGTCTGTCTATGTCAAGTGAGAAATAATTTACATCTGAGACTTCAAAATCATGACACTTCTGGTGGCAAAAGCTTCCCAAGAAAAATAATTTTTGCTCCATGTGTCTTGATCTCCTGGCACGTACATGCATCTACATCCTCTGTTGGTGTAAGACTGTTGGAAAACAATAGGTTTATATCAATTCTCTAGACAAAACTGCACATGGCAGCTTAGCAATGAAGGTTTCTGATAGGGCTTTTCTGCAGAAGAACTTTGCTGACTCTGACAGGGAAAAGAACAGCTAAGAAAATGCTTAGAATATCCCATTGGCCTCTATTTACTGAAACCTTCGAGGCTTTTTTCCCCCCATGTGAGTATTTTATAAATATTTCAAAGGATTTTGGTTTGGTTGCCTATGGAGAAAAAAAGAACAAAACAAATAAACAAAAAACCACAAAAACTACAAAAATATTTGAACTCAATGTGGCTGCAGAACAAGGAAGCATTCTGATAGGATATTAGTTCAGAAATATTTTGCAAGTAGTAGTATCAGTCATGTACAAGTGTGAACAAGCCCAAAAGACAAAAAGGACTTTAGTTATGAAAGTAAGTAGACATAATCGTAAATACGTTTCCCTTTACACGTGCTTAATACAATCTACCCGTATAAATTCTGGAGGATTGTAGAGGACATAAGGAATGTGAACTTCAGCCCCAGTAACCCCCTAGTAGCAGACAGAATTATGTCAATATTAAATTAGGAGCAAATTAGATCGCACTGTCTTTACCTCTTCAGATCTCCATTCCCATCACACAAGCAGTATTTTTAGTCCGGTAGACCCATGCTGCATTTCGGAATCCTGGTACGTAGCATCTTTAGGAGCATAAGTGTTGCAGAGACATTTACACTAAGGTCTGTTGGTCGTGGGAGAATTTTTTTAGCTTAAAAAGCATGTAAACTATATTGGCTTGCCTGGTACACAATACCAAATTTAGAAACCTTGTAACACAGGAGGGAAATCAGAGCATTTTACCTTTGGACACAATGAGGAACATATAGTTGAGACATTCTCTCACACCGCTTCTAGTCCTATTTTCTTTCTGTCCCTGTCTCGGGAGGGGTTTTGGTCTTTGTCATATCTGTATGAATGCTTATGAAACACCTTTTATGCATCACTTAGAAAAAACTGATGGAAGTATTTTTTAGTAACAGCACTTTCTTGATATTTTCTTTGTGCTGAAAATACACAATAGGCCTCACCTTCTGTGTGTCTTTCATTCTAATGTCCTGAAAAAGAGACCTAATAGCTAAGTACTAATTTGAAATAAATCAAATAGCTTCCTGACACAGCTGGTAAGCGAGCCTACCAGGAGAGGAGCCTTGCTCAACCTACTGTTCACAAACAGAGAAGGACTGGTGGGAGACATGGTGGTCGAAGGCCGTCTTGGCCTTAGTGACCACAAAATCATAGAGTTCTCGATCCTTGGTGAAGTAAGGAGAGGTACCAGTAAAACCACTAAGATAGACTTCCGAAGGGCAGATTTCAGGCTGTTTAGGACACTGGTTGGGAGAGTCCTTTGGGAGACTGTCCTGAAGGGCAAGGAGGCCCAGGAAGGCTGGACAATCCTCAAGAGGGTGGTTTTAAAAGCACAGGAACAGGCTGTCCCCATCTATAGAAAGACAAAGTGCCAGAGAAGATGACCAGGCTGGCTAAACAAAGAGCTTTTCCTGGAACTCAAGGTAAAAAGGAGAGTCTACAATCTCTGGAAGAAGGGTCAGGCAACCCAAAAAGAGTACAGGGATCTTGCCAGGTCATGCAGAGTTAAAATTAGGAAGGCAAAAGCCCAACTAGAAATCAACCTGGCTGCAGTGGTGAAAGATAATGAAAAATGCTTTTACAAATACATCAACAACAAAAGGAGAATTTTGGAGAATCTCCATCCCTTATTGGACACAGGAGGGAACACTGTCACCAAGGATGAGGAAAAGGCTGAGGTGCTTAGTGCCTTCTTTGCTTCAGTCTTCAATAGTCAGACTAGTTATCCTCAGGGTATTCAACTCCCTGAACTGACAGGCAGGGACAAAGAGCAGAATAACCTTCCCACAATCCTGGAGGAAGCAGTTAATGACCTGTTATGCCACCCGGGGACACACAAGTCCATGGGGCCAGATGGGATCCACCCAAGAGTACTGAGGGAGCTGGCAGCGGAGCTTGCAAAGCCACTCTCCATCATTTATCAAAAGTCCTGGCTAACAAGGGAGGTCCCAGAAGACCAGAAACTTGCAAGTGTGACGCCCATCTACAAGGAGGGCCATAAGGAGGACCCAGGGAACTACAGGCCTGTCAGCCTAACTTCGGTGCCGGGGAAGATTATGGAACGGCTCATCTTGAGTGTGCTCACATGGCAGGTACAGGACACCCAGGGGATCAAGCCCAGCCAGCATGGGTTCATGAAAGGAAGGTCATGCTTGACCAACCTGATCGCCTTCTATGGCCAGGTGACCCGTCTAGTGGATGAGGGAAAGGCCATGGACATTGTCTACTTGGACTTTAGTAAGGCCTTCGACGCCATGTCCCACAGCATTCTCCTAGAAAAGCTAGTGGCTCGCGGCTTAGACAGAAACACTCTTTGCTGGATAAAAAAATGGCTGGATGGCTGAGCCCAGAGAGTTGTGGTGAATGGAGTTAAGTCCAGGTGGCGGCCGGTCACCAGTGGTGTTCCCCAGGGATGGGTTTTGGGGCCTGTCCTGTTTAACATCTTTATTGATGACCTGGATGAGGGGATTGAGTGCTCCCTCAGTAAGTTTGCTGTTGACACCAAACTGAGCGGGTGTGTTGATCTCCTTGAGGGTAGGGAGGCTTTGCAGAGGGATCTGGACAGGCTGTACCGATGGGCTGAGGCCAATTGTATGAAGTTCAATAAAGCCAAGTGCCGGGTCCTGCACTTTGGTCGCAAAAACCCCCTGCAACACTACAGGCTTGGGGGAGAGTGGCTGGAAAGCTGCCCAGCAGAGAGGGACCTAGGGCTGTTGGTTGACAGCCAGCTGAACATGAGCCAGCAGTGTGCCCAGGTGGCCAAGAAGGCCAACAGCATCCTGGCCTGCGTCACTAATAGTGTGGCCAGCAGGACTAGGGAAGTGATTGTGCCCCTGTACTCAGCACTGGTGAGGCTGCACCTTGAATCCTGTGTTCAGTTTTGGGCCCCCCACCACAAGAAGGACATTGAGGTGCTGGAGCAGGTCCAGAGAAGGGCAACAAAGCTGGTGAAGCGTCTGGAGCACAGGTCTTATGAGGAGCGGCTGAGGGAGCTGGGGTTGTTTAGTCTAGAGAAAAGGAGGTTTAGGGGAGATCTTATCACTCTCTACAACTACCTGAAAGGAGGCTGTAGTGAGGTGGGTGCTGGGCTCTTCTCTAAAGTAACAAGTGATAGGACAAGAGGAAATGGCCTCAAGTTACACGAGGGAAGATTTAGGCTGGATATTAGGAAAAATTTCTTCACTGAAAGAGTGATCAGGCATTGGAACAGGCTGCCCAGGGAGGTGGTGGAGTCACCATCCCTGGAGGTGTTCAAGAAACATGTAGATATGGTGCTTAGGGACATGGTTTAGTGAGTTAGGTGGTGTTGGGTTGGACTTGATGATCCTTGAGGTCTTTTCCAACCTCAAGGTTGGAAAAAGAGATTCTATGATTCTATGAAACTGTAGTACTGAAAATTTGCTCGTAATCTCTTGTGGGCATCATGATCGTTAAACTCCCTCCTTCTTTCCTCTGTCATACTCAATCATTATTTTGGTATAATTTTTAAAAAGTAGTTTTCTGTAAGAAAATGGATGCAAATGTAGCAAACATCTGCATGAATGTTAGACTTAACATAGGAGAAGTGAAGATGACATGCTTCCCTTTTGATATGTCTGTTCAATATTTGCTGTCAACTTCAACTAACATTTGTATAATATGAATATTTTAAAACAAAGTCATTACTACACCGGAGTACTTACTTGAGTAAATATGTTACAAACAGCTCCACCCTCCCTTGTTCCTTTAAATACTAGCTGGTAGTCTGTGCAGTGAAAGACCAGAAAACTGGGACATAGTGGAAAATGAAATCGATTTGATAGCTCTGATTTGGTACATTGCTCCTTCATAGAAAGAATTATTCCTCTTTGTTTACCAGCAGAGTATCTTAGGCATTGCCTTAATGGTCAGGGTTGGCATTTAAAAAATAATATGATAATTTTCCAGTTGCTAACTTTGGCTAAGGCATTTTGGTGCACAAATAGGATAAATTTAAGACACCAGAAATCCTGTCCTGAAACAGCACGATAGCTGCATGAATGTGGAAGGGTCATAGCTGTGCTTGCAGATGAATGTTGGCGCCCAGAATAAGGATGGATTTATAAATGCTGAAGATTACCTCACAGCAACTGACTTCTTAGATTTCATTTTAAGACTAATATTTAACTCCAGGCACCCTCAGTTCAATAACCAGTGTTGACCAAAACTACAACTCTTACCATGGAATATGCTGTTGTTGTCTGGAAATGGTGTGTTCAATGTACGTCACTGGGCCATTTCAATGTCTATGTTTCATGTTTTCATTGTTAGCTTTTTTTTTTGAGCTATGTTACTTTTTTTTTTTTTTTTTTTTTTCCTACCTGGTTTGCTTGTTCAGTCTGTGCTGAATGGACATCCTGACTCATAAAATGTAATGATCATAGTAACTCATGGAGTGTAAGAACAGGGTAGTATATAGTGAGCATTGGCTAGAAAATTACCTATGCAGGGTGGCTCTAAAGAGTGTGAGCAAAGGCTGAGCCACCTTAAAATAGGTCAGTTAACAGTAGATACTTAAATAATCTTTTCAAGGACAGTCACTGGCTAGGATCAGCCTCTTGAAGAATTTTTGTGTCTTTATAACGGGCATTTAACCTCTGCCACAATTTTTGCCTCAGTGAAGAAGAAATATATGGACCTTACTGTGGGACAAGTTAGAAATGTTTGGCTGATCTTATTGAAAAAGCAGGGAGAGTTTAATGTCTGTATTTCTGCTCTGGTCAGGAAGAATACAGGAGGCTAGCTCAAGCTGCAAGGAATTTGTCAAGTCCACCAGGAGCCCTGTAGAAATGAGTGTAATGTAGCTTTTAGTCTTCCTAAGAGAGGAGGAATTAATCTAATTTGCAATCTGTTGACTAGTCCTGGAAAGCTGATAGCCAAAGAGCTCTCAGGTTATGTTGGGAAGAGTACCTTAAGTCTGGCCAAATGGATTTAGGAGGTTGCTGCTGGCTGGGGACTTCCTTGCTGTAAAGATTATTTGCATATGCCATGCTGTTTCCTCCCTTTTGAGGCAGTTAAAGCCTTTGTGGCATGTTCTTCACGACTGCTAACTGTGGAGCTACTGCTTCCCAAACTCAGTCTGAATTACTCACGGTGTGTGTTTTTTTAAGTTTCACAAGTTAGTGTATCATTTTGGTAATGTGTATACCCACACACACACCTCAACCCTTCAAAGATCATCACTTGCAAATGAAGGAAATGCTTTTAAAAGCAGGAGGGAGAATGACATTTGAATAGGACATGGCTGGTGGAAAATTCTAAGTGATGATCCTTTTAAATAGATTTTACTGTTATTTTGCACCAAGTTCTAAGTGGTTTATAAGAAAGTTAATGGAAAGTCAAGTAACCTTTGTTTCAGATCTGATGTTTCCACTTGTGAAGAACAAGAACAGCACAAAACTGTAGACAAACAGATGTATAGTTATTGAAAGTGAAATAATTACAGATTCCTTGTTCTGTCCTCACAGTGTGTAGCAATATCAGAGCTCAGAAACTTTAATGCTAACTGTGGTAAGAAACTTTGCCTGGGCTTCTGTGTAAGAGAGACGTCTCTGTGGGTTCTCTGCCACCTAACTGCACCTGGTTGCAAAAACAGAGCCTGAAAATCTTCCTGCTCAGGGGAAAACAACAAAACAAAACAAAACCAAAACAAAACAAAACCTGAAATCCATAAGGCAAAGTGAATTTCAGAGTGGAACAGTCTTTTTTCTTTTTAAGATCCCTGCAAGAGGATGGAGGCATAGCTGCAGCACCTGGAAGAAGAAAAGTATCCCCCCCGCCACGAGTCCGGCGGGGTCCGGCAGTCACCGTGGCGAGCCGAGCAGCCCTGCCGCTAGCCCAGGGCCGGGGAGAGGGAGCTGCCTTGTCCCATTTTGAGAGGACACGACATGAAAGGTGTATGAATTTGCAGGATTCTGTCCTGTTGTGGATGGGCAGAGCTTGCTTTCCTCCTGCACTGGTGGCTGCAGGCTAGTGCAGGCTAGTGCAATAGGGAAGGGTCGGGTGGTCTTGGGAAGAGGATGGGCAGGGGTTTGCCCCAGGGACACTCCCTCCCACCCCCGCCAGCATGGGTCAGGGACCCCAAAAAAGGATTATTGAACCTGGGACAGAGCAATGTTAGCGATAAATGTTAGCGATACTTTCAGGGCAGTAATCCTGGATTGCATCATCAGGATGCGAGGGTCCTGAGATTCTAGGATCCCCTGTTCGGGGGTGCTTGAAGGAGGTGTGAAGAGTTCAGGAGGATTTAGGTGCTTTGCCAGAGTAAATGTTTGCCTGAAAGATGCCCTGTGTCAGCCAGGATTAAACTGCCTGAGGACGGTGCTGTGGATATTGTGAGCAAATCGACTGTCACACACAATTTGACAAATTCTGATTTGCTTTTAGGAAAAATGTCTGTTAATCCTATTAGGGGAAGGGACGGGGAGGGGCGCACGTGGGCTCGAACCGGGCGTGTGGCTGCAGCTGCTGTGGAAATACGGGATTTTGGGATTGGATTTACCTGTAGCACCTTTTTAGCACTGCCGTCCCCCCCTGTATCCCCGCGTCTCTGCATCCCCTCATCCACCCATCCCTACTTCCCCAGATCCTTGAATCCCCGCATCCCTGCCTGATGCCAGTCTGCGGGCAGGCGGGCTGGATGCGGCGCGGCTCCCTCTGCCTGGCTTTCCCGCACCAAGTATTGCCTGTGCCGAATTTTCAGCCCCTGGGCGGTGCTGCTGGAGCTGCAGGTCTCCGCTTTCCCCGTCCGTTAGGGTTTGTAACCTCCTGCTGCAAAGGCTGATTTTCCCATTTTGCGCTCATATTATTGTATTTATTGTATTTTTGATGTATACACGTGTTATATACGTTGATTCGGATCCACTGGAGTGGCCTTTGGGCTTTTACACTCTCTATCATGTCCTTAATCGTTTTCAAGCAACGCTTTGCGCACGTTTGGGCGCTTTCTGGAAAAGCAGCTAGGACAACACCGAAATTCGGGGGCAAGCAGAGGGGAGATTTCAGTGAAGGGTCTCCTTTAGGATTTTTAGGAGCCAGGAGGAAGCGGTGGGAGAGGAACACCCCAAACCCGGCTCCTCTTTGGGGCTGGCGGCGGGGCAGAGCCCTTGGGGAGCGGGGGAGGGAAATTGACGGGCGCTTTAGAGGAGTCCTGGGGAAACGTCATTGAGAAAGAGGTGGCCCACCCTTTATATATAATCACTGGCTGCCCGTCTTCCTCATAAGTATTCTAATACTATGTTAATTATCGCTACTGCGGACTTTTATTCAAGTTCAGAGGGTGTGTATATATATATATTTATATAATTTTATCCACCTGCCACGAAAGACCAAATGCATGCGGGGTTTTTTTTCTTTTTTTTCTTTTTTGTCTGTCGGTTTGTTGTGTTTGGTAAAAGGCTGGTTTGGAACCGGAGGGACATTACAGTTGTCTTGTCAGTTATGATTTGAAAGTGAGCCTGTGGAGCGCTTTAACCATGCCCTCAGCAATCAGGCTTTAGACTTACGAGGCTTTGATTGTAGGAGTTGCCTTATTTGCATTGATGAGGATGAACCAGCTGCTGGAGCATACAGAACTGCACCTGACACAATCACCGAGTTCAGGATTAGCACAGGGAATCAGGAATCCACGGCGCCGCATGGCGATCTCAGCCCTACATTAGAGTCACTCATGCAAAATGACCCAAATTGCAATGAGCACAATTAGCAATCCAAAGATGCATGTTAATTTGGGGGCTGACATTTTCCTACGTTTTACTTATTAAATATAACGATTATGTACAGCTTAGTATGCAAGGCTGAGGAAGATGAGCTCTTTACTCCCCCATGAGCCCTCCAAAGGATTCCAACTACAGTCGCTGATATTTAGGACAGTCAAGAAGTTTTGTACTCTGTAACCCAAAGGGCGGAGTTGTTTTTTTTTATTTTGTTCATTGTTTGCACGAATAAAATAGAAGGGGCTTGGGGTTTTTTTGTGGTTTTGTTGTTTTGCTTTTTGTGGGTTTTTTAAACTTTTTTTTCTTTCCTTTTTCGTTAAGCGATCGCTTCTAATTTAGAGGACAAAACGTTGCAGTGTTATATTCCCCATTCCTCCCCCCGCAGTTGTTTAAAGCATACCCACACCTACATCACCCACCATTCCTCTCCGTGGAAGGGAGGCGTTTCACCAAAGTTAAACTGCTTGAGTGAGAATCTAGCAAAGTAGTTTCCTTCTGCACGCCCTGCCCCCCCCGCGATACCCAAGGATCTTGAATTTACAACAGAAATAAAAATCTGAAATCTATTTTCCCATTACTTCCACGTATCTAGATATTTAAATTCTCACGTATGCTTTGGGGGGGGGGAGAAGGAAAAAATAGGAATAAGTGATAATTCAGAGCAAAAGCATGCAGTTCAAAAGCTAGAGCTCCCATTGGAGAACAGAAAATTTAATGAGCTTTTAATGGAATGCAATGCTCAGAGTAGTAAATTATTTGTTAGTTGACGATGCAATCAGCATGCTGATTAAGGTTGCTTGGTTTTTTACTAAACATTAAGTGAACGAAAACAGTTAGTCCTTGCTGTTCTGCTTGGGGGGCTTTCGCGAAGCAAATGGACTTTCAGAACAGAGATTGTCAATAAAGGTGAGTGCACTCCAGGTGTCATTTGAATATGGCGATAAAATACTTCTGATAAATATTTAAAAGCCACAATGTTCGCCTAGTGTATTGTGAAGTCTGTTTAAAGAAACAGTGGGCCTAGAAAAGGCCTTCTGTCAATCTCTGTTTCTCTCTTCGATGATAGATACTATATTTTGTTTGGTAATTTTCTAACTTTACCTTCAAAGTGAACATATGGACATAAACGTAGGCAAGTTACAGAATCTGGAGATTCAATAGGCAAGAGGAAAAAAAACTACTTAAAGGAGAAATTACTGTTCCCTGGCTAGGTTAGAAGTGTAATTAAAGCTCTTCTAAATCCACCCGCAATATTTATGCACTTAAAATTGGGTGTTTTTAATGTCAAATGCTGTTCTTTCTTTTTTTTTTTTTTTTGGCCAGAATTTGGGAAGCCTCCCTAAAGAGAATGTAAAGATTATTTCAATATTCAGATGTATTTTTCACATTGTATTTTTTCGTCTGCTAAAAGGATGCAGTTGTTGCATACGTGTACTCAATTCCACCTTTCATATTGAAGCGGTCTCTTTTATCTCTTTATTTTGTAGCTTTATTCTGTCCTTCTGACGCATGCAAACTTGTCGATATTGATATGAAGACTAAGGTGCAAATGGCTTTTTTCCAGACATATGCGATGTTCTGATACATGTTCTGGTGCATTTATATAAGCTTAACTGCGTTTAACGCGGTTTATTACTGTTTGCATATGCGTTAGGAGAACGCAACAGTAACTCCTCTGGCTGATTTGCTAAAGAACGTTTTCCATTAATTTTCCTGTAGAAAATGGACTGTAATAATAGAGAAAGAATGAAAAGGCAGCCATCTTGTGGGTGTCACACTGCACTTTTTCTCCTTGGTTCTTTTCCACCTAGTCTTTCTTTTTGCTGTCTTATTGCCTTTCACCCTAATTAGCCTGTAGGATGGTACTTGATATGCAAAAAAGATATTTTCATCATTCCGTATACTATAGAAAAGTTGCATTCCCCTTTGGCACTTCAGGCGATCGCTGTCTAGTGGTTAAAAGGGAACTACATCTGCCTTTATATTTACTTCATACATATGAATGAAACATAATGTTTGCATTCTATGGCTCTTTGTGGAAATGCATTTACAAAAAGCAAATACATAAGCAAAATATTCTCGTGAAAGAGATTAATTTGTCTGAAAACTAACACGCAGGTATAGCACTCAAGAGGATAAAATAGGAAATCTGGATGCTTCCTCTCCCAAATTAACCTCGTTCTGGCTAATATTTCTGATACTGGTTGAAAGACCTATTTACTGTTTTAATCGTTCAGGTTGTCTCTGTGGAAAGCTTAACAGCTTTGGTTCCCGTTAACGTCGATTCTGTTTCAATATCTCGGTCATATTTCAACAAAAGAAATGTTTAATGCCATTCTTAACTTTGTACTTAAGGTATTGTGTGATTTAAATATATCGTCTCAAAAATAAAATGTCGCTTAAAAATGTTTATTGTAACTTAATAGTTGCACCAACGAGCATTATACACATCCTACCTTGTTATAGCTTTTTTAAGGAGGGAAAGCTAAATTCTGAAGTTCAAAACTCTGCTACCAAACCCGTGAGAATCAGGGTGTGAGGCTATTTGTCAATGAAATAAATGCTGTCAGCAACACCGTCACTAACATGCAGACTGTTAGGTTCAGGATTAGCTGTTACAGACATTATCGATTATGCCACTATCGGGAATTTACTGACAAACTTTCTGTACTAGCGGGAATGTAGCGGGTTTAAACTTGTTTGAAAACTTGAGGGGATAAAAGAAAACTTTTTACCTTAAAAAAAAAAGTCTCTAAATGCAAAATAAAATAGCAACACTAGTTAGTGTGTGTGTCTTCTGATCTTTGTAAAGGCAAAGTGCCTTGCAAGTGCTAAACGTTATTAATAACTTTGAGGACACGGATAATTCGTGACTTTGGGTTTCAGAGTAATAAACCCCAGACACGCATCAGCTCACGCGGGCGCACACATTAAAAAACAAAACAAAACAAAACAAACCACCAAACAACAAACATAACAAAAAACCCCACCAAACAACAAACAAAACAACCCCCCCCCCAAAAAAAAAAAAAAAA
>WKFP01013719.1:223941-240344 GCA_011057875.1 Pterocles orientalis
TCTTAATGAGAAAAAAAAAAAAAAAAAAAAGAACCTGTCAAGACAGCATGCTGAAGAAGTTTTAGGAACTGCACCACATGCAGCTTGGGAAAAATCTGTGGACAGCAGCTATGTGCAGTGAACTCTGTAACCCTGCATCTTTATTATCTCAAAATGGCACTGTATGGGTAGGTACTCCTTGAGACCATCTTGTTTGGCCTTGGCAAGATGTCAGCTACCTACGAGGCTGAGCAATAATGACTCATTTTTTACTCATCTTCCCTGTCTGTACCCATTTTTTTCTTTTTTTCTTTTTTTCTTTCTTTTTTTTTTTTTTTTTAAGTTGGAAGCTCATTGGGGAAATCTTTGGAGTATTTTTTATGTTTCCTTTATTCTAATCAGGATTAGACCAAAGCGTTGATAGTGGACTTCTTGGTAACATGCGTAATTGCAAACTCCTTGTAAAGCAGCATGGGAAGTCAGTCGTGATGGTTTTACAGCCAGGAATTGTGTGCTTCCCTGGTCTGCAGGGTGGAAATCAGTATTACATGCAGACAGGTCACACTGTGCAATTGCCCTGTCCTTATGTGGCTTAGGCATGAGGAGGAGGAAAGGGGCAGAAGTCTTCACGACAGCATCTCTTGTCCCTGGAGCGAAGGGCATTTGCTGCACAGCGTTCCTCCCTCTGTGTCTCTGAAGATGTCCCTTTGTACAGCAGTTTTGACAAGGGCCTTGAAGGGCTCAGGAGCCATGTCAGATGGATTGGAAGTAGGCAGGTAGAAAGGGTGGCTTCTCACCAAATATTTGTCTGTGCAGGTATGTGGAAGGCTCATAAGATCTAAAAAATACAGCCATAAAGTGACTTTTGCAAATGGAGCACCACTGGATTAAAATGATAATGTTAATTGAAATTAATCTGTGAGACTTTGGTTAGAACCTAATAACCATCAATCCATGATCTCCTCTTACCATTCCTGTGACTCTGAGAGCTGTTAATGTTCTTCCTGTAACGCTCTTCCTCCCTGCCCACCTCAGATGTCTCTGAGGTTGAAAATAAAAGTATAAGAAATCACCCACATCTGAACTGTGTGCTCTTGACCTGTGGCTGCCTGACCTGACATCTGCTCCTCTGATTTTCCAAGCCGCAATGTCCCAGCTTGGCATGTCAGGTGAGTTAAACGTTTGTGGAATTATGATTGCCATCAGAGGACTAGGTGGCTGGAAGAAAAAATGCCAGGTCAGAGTGACTGATAGCTGTCGCTGTGGGTGCCAGGATGGGTAACGCTGTGCATACTGCCAGTGCAGAAACAGACCCATCTTTTTGGAGGGTTCATGAAGGAAAAGCCCCTTTGGAGCATCGTAAAACAGCTGCTGGAGGTGGGGAGGACACTGGGAACCTGGACGGTTGGGATGTGTAGTTAGCGATCAGTTTTGTCTAGGAACGGGGTTACTTCAGCTGACTCACCATCAAAAAATATTTGTGGCATGGTACCACTGCCCTAGCCATAGCCTGAGGTGCAGTTTAGCTGTTTAGGATTGGAAGATGAGGAAAAGTGGGAAAACTGATGTGCAGTATTACCCTGTGAGCTGCACGTCTGTTCTGTGTGAATGCCGACCGAGACTGATGCCCACACAGGGTTCCTAGTAAATTCCTTCACAGAATCACAAGCTATTTTACACCAAAGGACACCTCTGGAGGTCACGTCATCCAGCCCTGCTCTCAGAGTGGTCTGGCTAGCTCATGTTTTGCAGGGTCACATCCAAGCCAAGACTGAAATAGCTCCAAGGACAGAGAGGCTGCAGCCAACCTGGGCAACCTGCCACCCTCATGGTGATAAATAAATAAGCAAGTAAAAAAAACCCAGAAAACAAAACAAAACAAAAACCCAAAACCACCCCCCCCAAAAAAAAAAAAAAACCCAAAGGCCCCTTGCCCAGCGTGGTGACTTGCCATCCCATGCATCCTTTGCACATCTGCTGCGAGCGTCAGGTAGGGGTTCCCATCACCATGCAATCAAGTGTTCAATTGAGACTGTAATTAAGAAACTATTAACACAGACTCCAAGAGCTCAGCTAACATAGCAATGAATATAAAACAAATGCCCAGAAAGCCTACACTTGCAAGAATTGTTTTAATAAATTAAAACAATAAATTAAATCTTCCCGAGCATTAATCTGGATTGAAGAGTGTGTGTATAATGTGCCCCTTTCCATACGGCAATGCTTTAATGTGACAAGGCTGAAGTGATGAAAGCAGGCACGATGCACATCCGCCCTCTCCACCATTGCATCCCCATCACCCAGCAGCAATCTCTCCTTTCTTCCTCTCTTCCTTCCCTCCTTCTCATTCCTAAAATAATCCTTTCAAATCAGCACAGCTAATAGACTTTATCAAGCTGGACACCTAGTCTGTCATAATTCTATTTTTCCAGTCACTCTGTTTAAGTTAGAATGAAACTGTTCAAATCAGTTCCTTGTAATCTTCAGTTATTCATAGATAAAATGATTTACATGTTTGTGAGGTATCTGCTGTGGGCACAGTATTACTGAAGGTTTTTCTTTGGGGATTACAACACTATTTAAGTTTATTTTCTTGTTTTCCACATCATGTTTTGATCTCCTAGAGGAAATAACTTATTCTCTCTATCTCTTTCCTTCTTAAGATAAAATGCTCACTTTGGGCTACATTTATTTAAGAGAGTAGTGTCGTTCATAATTTTTTTTTGTTTGGAACTAGGATTGAATTTGCGTTTGGAGACTGTATGGCAAAATCACTCATTTTTTTTCCCTCTGTGGTGAAAGAAATTCAGATTTTTATCCAAAAATCCTGCATCTAACACTATGTATTTGGCCTAGAGTCTGATCCTCATGGTACTAGCATAAAGTTGGCTTAATTTAATTATAGCTTATAAAATTGCATAATGGTAAAGATGGTGATAGTAAATGAAAATTCTGAATTTGACCCACTGTGTTCACTCCCTCTGCTGAGTTGAACTCCGTTTTTTCTTTTATGTGAATAGTTGGCACACCCAAAACAACAGAGGTCTATGAATAAATATCATGTCATTTGACATGAGTTACAAATAAATTGATAATAATTCCCTGGTCATTATAAGTCATTTAACACAACAAGGAAAATAAATGGTCTTTTTTTGTTTGGTTGGTTTAGACTTTATCTGAAGAATCTTTAATGTGTGTATGATGGGAACTTCTCCAGCCTAGAAACAGAGGACCATCCTGGTTTAGGTGGATGTCAAAGATTTTGTCAGGCCTTTCTTGTTTAAAAAGCCATTGCTCCCTGCACCGACTGTGGAGTGTGTCATCTGCTTGTAGACTTTCAACTGTGCAAAGAGATGTTTCCCCTTTGTACTTGTGATTGTGTTTAATTCTCTTTAATTTTGTACAAAAAATTAATATATTAATATACTAATATTAATTAATATTAATAATAGGCATTTATGCATACATCTAAAATAACAAAGCTAAATCAATTACAATGAATTTGTCAGGAAAAATTTAAATTTTGAATTTCCTAGTTATGATTAACTCAAATGATAATACCGTTCTAACCTTATAGGAACCAAAGATGTATTTTGCATGCAAAAAATGTAAAAAGCGTTGCTTAGCCCTTTTTTTTAAAAAAAAACTTTTTTTGCTGTTATCTTGGAAAGCGTTAAAAAAAATTTCTCAGGTATGCATTCTGCACTGTTGAATTTACTCCACTTTAAAAGGAGGATACAAAAGCCCAATTTCTTATGCCTTTTAAAAAGCAACTGACCAGAAGGAGAAAAAAATGGGCCACCAGAAAGTAGACAATAATCCAGAATTAGCAGAGAGATGAACATGTTATTTAAGTGCTTCCTACAGCTCAGTGATTTTCATGTGTGTATGACGGCGACTGTGGGACCCTACGTGGGACTCCAAAGGAGGGACGTGGGTGGAAGGAAGCCAAGGCTGACTCAGTTCCTGCGCCTGCCTTGGTTGGAACCTTTAGGCAAAACATCTTTGACTCCTTATGAAAAGCAACTTTTTTTTTTTTTTTTAGAAACATTGCTTCCTCATTATATTTTGCATGCCCTGCAGTACAAAGAATGTATAGGTGCTCAGATTTGGAAATGTTTTTTGCTTGAATAAGAAACAATCAATAATCAAACAATTGCGCCATCAATACATTAGGCTGCAGGCTGTCCTACCTTCTTCAGATAATCTGGGAAAAAGAAGTGACCAATAAATACGTTAACCCTGGGGAAGCAGAAGCTAATGTAATAATGCACATCTGCCCATAAACATTTTTTGCAACAGTGTCAGGGTCTGCTTGAAATAGGAGAAGTTTAATATCAGATACAGGAGTTAACACATAAACAGGTAAAATACATTAAAAAACCCATAAACAATACTTTTAACATGGCCCTTTGGTCATCTAACCTTCCTGCTAATTAGAGATCCATCTCTTCCAGGACTTGTTAAAAAACTGCAAAATGCCACCACTTAAAAATGAGTAAATTCACTCTTTCCCTCAGATGTGAGTGATGTCCAGATATTCCCACTATGCATGCCCAAAAAACAAAGAAGGATTTCCTCTGTGGTTTGTAAATTTTCCACATATTCAAATATACAATTATTTTAGAGTCTGCCACCTTAGTAGAGGATAAAAGCAGGAGTTTTATGTCTGTATAAAAAGGGATTTTCCTAAAGGGATTCATCATACGCTTCTAGCCCTAAAAAAGCCCACAGTAAGACTCTCCAGGCAGCATATATTTGTATCCAAAAAAGCTATGTTTGTCACTTTTTGAGGGTTTCATTATTCTTTCTAAGCCTGCTGTGTTTTGACTGATAATTATTTAGGGAACTTGGCTCTCTAGGCAGAGGCACACAAAAAAATAGTCTTTATGAAATATTTTAGCACTGTCTTAAGCACTCCTAAAATATCCTTTTTGTAAGCACATATTGTTCATGCAGAATGCAGGATGCAGAGGTGTGATGTAAACATCTTACCAATGCTCGTCTGCAGGGAACTGCCTTATCACAGCAGAGTCAATCATGTGTAATGTGACCAGCCACTTTTAGATGGATAAAATCTGTATTTAAGGCTGCATCGTATATCCTGTGTATTTCAGAAAATATCTGGGGTCCTTCTGTCACTTATATTATCCAACATTTTCTGCTGGTAAATATTAAAGAGAAGGAGAAGAGATATTCCTTCCTGTCCTCTGGTTTTCTTCAGCCCGTTTTCACTCTGACTTTTATGACACCTCTCAGTTTCTCCTTTCAGGCCTACTTGCTTTTTTGCACCAAGTTTCTTTATTTCTTTTTCCTTCCCCTTTGGAGCAGAGGTGGTTAAAGTCCGAGATCACAGCCCTCTGCTTTCAACCACCAGGTCCAGCCTGAAGGGCAGCAGGGCTCTGGCAACTCATAGCTCCCTATGGCTTTCCAAAGCCACCAGAGCACATCTTAAAGAAAATTTAAATCCAGAGCCTCTGATAAAGCATAAAGTAAAAATCAATCTCTCTGCAAGAGCAGAAAAATTATGTGAGAGCAAATAATTGCAGAGAAGACCCCACATATATTTTGGGGTTGACTGCAAAAAAACGTGCATGAAGTTTGTTGCATGAAGAGAGTTGACTGGGGTGAGAGTGAACTTCATCTTTTCTGTTGGAGGAGTGTTTGTGTTTTGTGAGAAAATACAATTCTCTGTCTTTTCTTACATTTAGGTGTTCATATAGAACCTGAAACACTTTGTGTAGGAAATTACTGTTTGAGATCACCAGACTGTGAGGCCACGAGAAATCACTGTGATTTTCCAGCTTTGCTGGGTTATATTGTACACATTAAACCAGAGATGGTTTTACCCCAATTTGGGGAGTGGTAGGCATCTTTCCATTCGGAGAATGACCACTTTTGACTTCAATAATTTGCGCCCAACTGGAGTGTCTTCCTAGGGAGCTGTATCACAGCCAAACCTTTTTTCATTCTTTTCATTTTTGGGTTTATCTGTATACTTAGCCAAGCTGTAATTTTAAGTGTGTGGTAATATGGATCCTGCACATTGTAATCCACCTTTTTCCAAAAATATGTGATTTCCTTACCAACAAAGAGTCCATTGCACCTGGTCATAATTCAACAACTGTTGCAGCAGATGACTGGTTGAAACTGGACTTGACCTTAACAGAAAGAAAATATGTTAAAGAAATATGTTTCATGCCTGGCACTGCTCACTACTATTGTTCCTCTCCTTTTAGAAGCCATTTGATGGTCCAGTGGAAAAGCCAGTGTACAATGTCTTCCCCAGAATCCTCTTACCTCCACTTGCTGTGTCAGTCCTGGACATCAGCTCAACCCTCACTCCTGCTTCATCGTCTCCTCTTTGACAGCCAAGACAGCTCACAAAGTTTTCTCTTGCAGCTCACCATCCTCCTGATTGCCCTGATACAGTTGTTCATAGGGTTGCACTGGGCACCAGATTGGTGGAACTACCCAAATAAACAGAGAAATAAACAAACTCTTAATTTATTAAAGTTATTTTAGAGTGGATTGTTTGAGTCTAAATCTGCTAAAATACAAAACAAATCCCCAAAAATGCTACTTTTTCATCCCCAAGCCGTTCCATCTCACTCAGTTCGCCCTCTTTCAACCTCCAAAGGGGCTAGAAGGCAAAGGGGGGGTGATTTATAGCTGAAAAGAAGCTTCAGTTACTTTTCCTTCCTCAAATTTCCTTTCTGTGTTTCTTCACTATACTAACAAATGGAACAATTTAAAAATAAAAAGAAAACGTTTGTGCATGAGGTACAAAACATGCCACATTAGTGCTGGTGTGTTTGTTCTTGCTGGGACTGCTGCTGCCAAAGGTGCTTTCCTGAAGCCCGTGCATGCTGGTGCAACATACCAGTCATCACACCATGCATGGACCTGTCACCCGTGGCCAGAACACCTCCCACAGCATCCCCTACTGCTTCAAAAAGCCGTGCCCGTGGGCTGCTCTCCCTAATTGCCTAGAAATGCACTGTCCTCTCTGGGAGGGACATGCAGTGGATGGAAAAGTGTGGATGACAGATCCTGCCAGTGTCACGGTTCCTACAAATGAAAATTAGTGTACTGTTTTGTGTGACACTGCAGGTAGATGTGTGTTTCCTATTGTGAATAAGTACATTTCAGTAGAGACATGTAATGGTTGTCTAGCTGTCTATAACTCTGTCTCCGTGTCTCTCCATTTCTCTCTTTCTCTGCTGGAGTGTAATTTCACCTCTCTATTTATACTATTACAGTCTCAATTTTACGTCTGTTTTCTAAAAGCACTCGAATTAGGCTATTTGACAATTCTTTGTGCTAAAGTGCTCTCATCCAGAGAGAATAACATTTTGGAGGGAATATTAATATTTCAGTGAAACAGGAGAAGAGAATGGGGGTGACAGGCAAATACAGTAAATAGCAAGCAGCTTTCTGCAGGGGAAGCTTTAATCTGGCAATGACAGTAGTTGTCCCTGATGTCTGGATAAACAGGGTTATAATGATTAATGATAATTAATTATAACATTGTTATTGATTCTTTTTTGTGTGTGTTTCTGCAGGCTCTGTGGAAGACCCCACGTGAAGTTGTTGCACCCACCCAAGGCGCTTGCAGGTTACAGTGGGCTTGCTTGGGATTTACAGCACTGAGCCTGATGCAGATACATCCAGGAAACCCAAATTCAGCCATTTCTCCTTAGAAATAAAATAAGGCCTTTGAGATAACTTCAGAGTTGTCCCAAAGAGAGATGCTCTGCAGCAGCACTGTATGCATGGAAGGAGAAAAAAGGATTGTGTGATTTTGGCAAAGGATGCTGCAGGGTATTGTTAAGTGTCGCTGTGCTCCTTCCTCCCCCTTTTCTGGGTGGAATCATGTCCTGTGGCAACATACTGGTTTACACTAGGTTGCAAAGTGTGCAGTGGCAGGGAACCCCCACCTTTGTGCATGTCCCACAGGTGCCACCATGGAGTCCCTCTCCTTCCAACAACCCCCAAGCACGAAGTGTGCCTGCAGGAATCCTCACAGGAAGGAAGATCTTCCTGCGTGCTGGGTTGTGTCCAACTCTGTAGAGTTTTTTTATTCACAAATTTATAATTCCCAGACAGGGGATTTTACTGATTTAAAGAGTTTAGTTCTGAGGATGCATCACAATTAGGGGATGTACAGTACAAATCAGAGCTGCTATCTTATAGGAAACAGGGATGGTACATTCTTGTATGATTTTAATTGATGGCACAATTGTTTCAGAAATATTTACAGCTGGGTTCGTTTCTTTTGAGCTCTTTCTCACGTTCCTGGGGTACAATAGAAAGCTGACTAGATGAAACCTTTGAGCAGTGTTTTACCATGTGAGATCTAGATTAAGTTAAAAAAAATTGGAAACAAGTTGACTTATAGTAGTTTTGATTTATTTTAAAGCAGATCTGGAATTAGTTTGAACTTGTCATTGGTTTGGCAGGGAAAATAACATTAAACAGAACAAAGTCAATCACATTTCAACTTTTACATTTTTACCATTGGATGTGTTTACCTAAATTTATCACCTTGTAGCGGGCATCTCTGCTTTGCTTTGATCTTGCACTACTAAAGGTATTGTACAAGAAGCAGTCATTAAAAAAAACCCCCACAAAATTATGACAATTTTTGTAAAGCTCATCATGTAATATAAGGTGCAAGGTTTTTCATTTTAATATTAATGTGCTTTAGTGTAGAATTAAAAAATAATGAAGCATTTTAAAGAATCCTTATATTACACTTCCGCCCCAGTACAGCAGCAGCAGACGTGTGCTTAGAATGAAGGATGATGGCAAAATGGAGTAGATTTCCTATCTAGCAGGAAGATTTATAGGTTGGGTAAGATACCAAGTGACAAACCAATTGTGCAATTGAACTAATAGGAATAAAACACTCTGTGAAGCTTGTGAGCAGTTACTACAAATGCTTGTGTAAATACAGTTTAGTTCACCATTACCTATTCAAATTGTGTTTATGTACAGCCACTGCTTCCTTGTTTGAAATGCCGCTGTCTGACCCAGCTTTTTTTCATTTATGTATTTCCTGTGTTTTCAGAGAACAGGGGAAAATAAGTCTCTCATGTGAAACACAAATGGGCCAGTGAAAGGAGTCCCACTTGCAAAACTGTCTGCAAACAGCAACAAAACAAAGTTTCCGGTTAATTAATTAATAAATTGCCAGTATTGAATACTTATCTGTTTTTAAGGGTTATTGTAGCACTGATGGGCAGTGCATGAGTATTCGAGAATTAACAGATTAGCCCCACACTTCTTCCTCTCCTGTTATGACATATTACAATTTAGTATAAATGCAAAACAGACATATAAAACTGTCATCATATAGTAACAAGTTTATCTATAATTTTTAATGTGCATTAGTAACAAAGATGGTCCCATTCTCCATCACAAATGCCACAAGAGCGTTTCACTGATCCTATTGTGGAAGGTGCTATCTCTAGGGGGGTGAAAGGCATTCAAGGACTGAATTACTTTAGGGGAGGAGAGCTGGGGTTTTGGTGCAAGAACTTAGCTGGAATCTGCAGCTAAATTACCAAGATTGGAGCTTGAACCACAACTGGTACATAGCTCACAATCCTTAAAGTATAAAAACTTCAGTAATATTGGAAAATGTGGGACTTTATAGATGGCTTTTAAATTTGCAATCCGTCAGATGTCACCTTGGCCAAAGGAAAACCAGGGATAAGGATCATTTGGCCAAACACAGGCATAATTCTCAGCAACAATTCTTCTCATGCAAAGGTAGGTATCTAAAATAGACCACATGAATCACACTCTGAAAGTGCCTGTTAATGACGAGGGCAGCCCGGGGTGACCAGCTCCTCCCTCCCTGCAGATGTCTGGCATGGCTGAGGAGCCTGTCCTGGGTGACTGACTCTCTGGCATGGCTGCAAAGGAGTCCAAAGAGGGATCCATCTCCCTGAGCTCTGGCTTAGATCCAGAAGGGAGACCACCACACTCAGTAGCAGAAAAATCTCCAGACAGCAATTTGCCATCTCCAGTATTAAGTGTCTCTCCTGCCACTGTGCCTGGGCAAGTCACTCTGGAAAGACATCCCTCCTCAAGTGCTTCCTTAGATCCACATAATAATGTTTTCATTATATGATGGAAGTGGATTTTCCTTGTCCACTCCAAACAAAAGTTAGTCTTTCTGATTTATTTTTTTTTATTCTTGAATGGCTGCGTTGTGTGTGATTACGATAACACATCTGCTGATAAAATGGGCATGCAAGACTGTGCTGTGAAGAATCGAGGGTGTGGGCATTTTTTCAAAGCGACCGGTAATACGTGGCTTGCAACCATCTGACAGATTGCTAATAGAGCACAGATGTTTTATGTGTTCATGAATCCTTTGGTCACTCTCCACAATGGAGTGGGAGATACAGCATGTACAGCTAAAATGCTTGCCATTTGTTTGTTTCCAGCAAGGAAAAAAAAAAAAGCCTCAAATGATGCTTTTCAAGATAAACCCTACAAATAACAATGAACGTTCTCATAAAGATTGAAGATAGTCATATATACAGCTCTGTGTGAAACTAGCATTTTTATTTCCTACTGTCTTTCATGTTACATTTTTGCAAAGGCCATGGAACAAATCTTCAGTTATATAGATATGTGCAACATCACTCATGCAACAATTTCCAAACCCAAATCAGATTTGCACACTGGTTTGTTTCTTAACTTTCAGAAATGACTGTGAGCAAACCAGACAAAACTCCATTCTTCCCTCCTATTTGAGCTCACCCTCCTGAAGTCATTAAGGACAATCCCACACTGATGAGCACAGCCAAAATACCTAGATAAAGAAGAAAACTTTTGTTAATATAGCAATATAAATGATCGTAAATACAGAATTCTCTAACATGGGTGAGATACTTTAAATAACCTGTGTCTTAAAAGTTGACTGATGGTTGAGCTACTGTCCTACGTATTCTTGTTTTGTGTTGTATATGGAGTGTTTATAAAAGGAGCTGGATCAACAGCTTTGGAATCAAAGCTTTCTTTATCAATACAGCAAAAGGTCATGTTGTTGATGTGCAGGATGAGTTTTTCTCACAGCAGCTTAACTTTTACTTTCTCACCATTTGGAAAAGAAGACTTGGGATGTTCCCTTGATTCAATCATCTGAAAGAGTGTCAATGCATCAGATAAAAGATCATTTTTGGACATCATTAAAACTGAATTAACAGAGTGTTGAAAGGGGTGTTTATTTCTTTGAGTTGCACATTTTAATTATTTCTCCGTCTAATGTGTGTTTTTAATATATTGAGGAGTATTAGCAACATCATTTGTTTAAAACAAGAATATTCAAATATTTTGTTAATGAAGTAGTTCTTTGTGGAGGAAAATATTCTACAAGATTTCAACAGCTCCACACTTTTCCTTGTTCCTCCATAAATACTGGCAATCTGAAAATGCCAAACAGCCATGGGTACATTTTAACAACTCCAGTCATTTGTGCTGGTTAGTATACTGGTGTTCATGCCCATTAAAACCAACGTGGCATTTTTACCCGCAATCCTCCTTGCTGTTGCCTGAATATAGGAGTGGCAATAGATGCAGGTAAAGGAAAGCTTGTATTGCCTACAGATTTTGAAAACATGTTTCGAGCGCAATTTTGTAACAGGTGCATGTTATAGGAGGCTGGAAATCCAGCTCTGCCTGGGTTCTTCAGTTCTGTAATATGTTTTTGCCAGAGCACAAGTGATATTACCCTGCTTTCTCATTTTTTTCATCCAGTTATTTGCATACTCAGATGATCTTCCTGAGCTGTCCAACAGCAATCAAGTAGCTGGCAAAAAGATTTGTTTCCTCTAACTTTAACTGTCTTGAAGTGAGACATCCAACTTGAGCAAGCTGTTAAGGTGCTTGTTTAGCATCCAGATGATAAATGATCCCACTTCTTTGAACTCTGATTTCTGGAGGTGCCTCTCTCTAACTGATAATGCCTAACTGTTAGGTAACCCAAATTATTAGAGATTAATCCCAGTGTAAATGTCCAAACCCCATCAGTTATGTCTGCAAAATTGCATGTGCGAACGAGGGGAAATTGCACTGACTCTCCAATTAAAAAAGGTGCATAGCTTCTTTGTTTCCAGTTCTGAAAAACAGAGTTTATATAACATAAGCGCATATGTAAATATACACGTTTTTGCTGGCATGGCATGCATGCACTTGTGTATGAACCTACCTCCACGTGCACACAAACAGAGCTGTCTGGGGAAGTAATGCAAAACCAAGCAGATAACTATCCTCCTTAAAATGATAACCTTAGGAGCACAACCTCTGACTGTAAACTATTCCGAACTATGTGATGTGTAGCTAAGTGGCTTTTACTCACTTGAAGACATTTATGTGGACAAGTAAACAGGTCACTCAGCTGGAATGAATAATAAAAAAGAAACATTTATGTGGAGAATACATGATTTGGATCAATGAAGAAGACATGCTATTTGGGGATTTGCTCATTTCTGGTGAGGATATAGAGTCAGTTATAGGACAATACTGATCCTTTTTTTTTTTTTTTTCTTACTGGGTATGCAAGGAAATCCTGGGACTGGGAAATGTCTGTGTCCATCTGTAAACATCCTCTAGGAAAGCACTTTGCTCAGGCTGATTGCTACACCTGGGTCTTATTCCTCAAATATGCTTTCCCTGCAGCTCCAGCTTGGTGAGCTGGCATTACGCTACTGGCTTGCTGCTCATAGATACCTTCTCATGACATTGCAGGGCTAAATATGGAAATTTTTTTTTTTCATTGGGTAAATTAATCTGTATTGAGCTCACTGGCATCAAAACCTGAGCTAGCATCTTTAAGTTTATTTGAGGTATCTCTGTTCTGAACTCACTGCCCTCACTTGCTTGTTCTTTTGTCTTGTGGCTTTGGAATTGATTCACAAAAAGGAAGATGGCTGCAAAAACTTCTCATCCCAATTGCAAAACAGGTGACATCTACTCTACATGGACGTAACTGTCAAAGGGAATTTGAGGTTGTTGTTTCAGTGCTGAACTGCAATTATAAATGTTGTTATTTTTCCCAACTTTCTTTATTCACTTGGGCTTTCGGGAGAAGAGGAAGGAGAGTTGAAAGCTGCTGCCGCATCAAACCCAAACCTTTTCACAAGAGAGCACATGAAGTCTAATGGTATCAGCATCCCAAAGGGACCTTCAGCTGTGTTAAATCTGCTACACACAACCATAAAGAAGGCATAAGAGGTCGTACATGTCAGAAAAGTGCAAATTGACAAAAGAGGGAAGAAACAAGGACCAGAAAGAGAAAAATGATAAATTAGAAGGAATACATTGGGTAGGTTCATGGGTGGCAGGTTCAGCAAAGACTGCTGGGGGTTATTTCTGACAGTGTGAAGTTTTGCTTTGGAACTTCATACGGAGGAGTACTGTGTATGCCAAAAATGCCTTTAAATTATGGGGAAAATTCCTTGGGGAGGAAAAAAACATCCACTCAGGACTACTATATGCAAGGATGCAACCTCTTGGTCAGGAATTTCCTGATGCTGATAAAAATTTAATATATGTGCTTGTTCATTTCGAGTTTCATTTGGTTTTGCTTTTCAGTCCTTCCTTGCCTGAAATTAATTGTCTCAGCCAGCAGTCATCTTGAAAGGGCAAAATCCAGCTACCGTAGGGAAAGAGCAGGTTAGGGAGCATTTAGGTTAAGTGTTGGTGATTTTAAATCACCATGTTGATGGAATTCACCTTCAGGTACTAGGCAGCTGTTTGAAACAGTCTGTGATCTTGGAGAACTCAAGGACAGAGGTTGGTGACTCCTGTCCTGTTCAAATACCAACACTCACCATTTCTGTAGTAAAACCTTGAAAGTACCACAAACACTGTGGTCTTGCTGCAGGATCACACAGGGAATGAAAATTAGTTTTCAGGCTTTCAAAACCAACACGTAGCCAAGAGAAATGCAAGGGGGGAAAAATAATGTAAGCTACTTTTTTAATAATTCCTTTAAAATCTTGTCTGTGTTTCTGCTTTCTTCCCTCTGATAAATGTGCCTCCCTCCATTACTCATCCTGCAGCATTTGTGTGTTGAATTCATGGTATAGCATCCATGAAGCACCATGAGGAGTGCAGGAGAAACAAAGCTTGTTTGTTTGTTTTTTTTCATTAGTGTGGTGGAAAATTAAGAAGAATGACAAAAAACCAATTAAACTATTGTATTAATTAGAGATATTAAATAAAAAAGTAAAGAACTGGCATTTACTTTTTTTATTTAAGATATCTGATTTGATTGGTACCCACTGATGGCAAAAAGATTGACACAGAACCACATTCCTTCCAGTAGCACAATCAAGTCCAATGTGGTTAAATGTCTATTAATTCTTCCTCTTCCAAGAATAATTGAGGCAAAGATTGAATTCCATATGTTGCATGCTGAGAAACAAACATTGTCCTTGAGTTGGGGAATGGAGTCCTCAAATTGACATGCAAAGCCAGTTACAGCAGCCTGCTTCTGTTAAATAAAATCAATACATGTGATATTGGCAGTTTCCAGGTATACTCTTCTGCAGTTGCGGTCAGAAGAAAAAAGATGTGAAGATCTAACTGATGTGAGATGTCATTAAATTGTGATTCTGTACTGTTCAAACACAACTTGTTCACCAGTCTTAAGTCTGGTGAAGCCTACAATTGTGTTAATATGAATAAGCAGATTCAAGTCTTACCTTCTTAATGTTTAGGAAGAAGGAAGAGCCATTTTTCTGAGCATCTTACTGTGAAAAATACCCAGGAACATTTCCGTGCTATTAGGTAATTCAGTATCAGATTTATTTGTAATTCCAAGTGAAATGGCAATGTTTGAGCTAAATGTAACTATAAGAGTCAACGCTAGTGCTGTGCTGAGCTTGTGGTTTCCTGCATACTCTAAAGCAATCAAACAATTCTGCAAATGTTCTTCAAAGAGTACATCCAGAATGCCACCTCATTAAACATCTCCTTGTCATTTGTTCTGTTTCCCTCTCCAAGTTGTACATGGGCAGATTTTCCTCTTTTCCTGACTGTGCCCTGCAGTGTCTGATGTCCTCGACAGTCTCCTGCATGGAAATGTAGCTGGACCTGCAGCTAAACACACCCATTAACTCCACTTGTTAATTTAAGAGTAAGAAAGCAAGGATGTAGAGGCTGATATTAACTGAATCATACAATCATGGAATGGTTTCGTTTGGAAGGGACCTTCAGAGATCATCTACTCCAACCACCCCTCCCATGTGCAGGGACACCTTCCACTACAAAAGGTTGCTCACAGCCCTATCCAACCTGATTTTGAATGGTTCCAGTGGCAGGACATCCACAAATACTCTGGGCGATCTGTGCCAATGTCTCACCACACTTAATATAAAAAAAATATTTCTTATATCTAGTCTGAATATACCCTCTTTCAGTTTAAAGCTGTTACTCCTTGTCCTATCACTACAGGCCATGGTAAAATGTCTTTCTGCGTCTTTCTTATAATCCTCCTTTACACACTGAAAGGCAGCAAAAAGGTCACATGGAGCCTTCTATACTCCAGGCTGAACAACCCCAACTCTCTCATCCTGTCCGCACACAGGAGTTACACCAGCCGCTGCCCGTGTCCGCGGCTTCCTGTGGCCCAGATCCAGCAGCATCATTTCCTTCCTTCTTGTGCTGAGGACCCAAGAGCTGGATGAAGCACTGCAGGGGAGTCTCAACAGAGCAGAGCAGAGGGGGAGAATAACCTACCTTGAAATGCTGTTTTGTTCCCAGTTTTTCCGTTAAAAGCCGTTTATCCAGAACCTCCTGTGTGTTGCGGGTTTCTGTGGTGGATTTGTTGGTAGCACTTCTATCTATACCCATATCTATACCCATATCTATACCTATACCTATACCTATACCTATACCTATACCTATACCTATACCTATACCTATATCTATATTTATCTATATCTATATCTATATCTATATCTATATCTATCTATATATCTATATCTATCACATCTACATCTATATATCTATATGTCTATGTCTATGTCTATGTCTATGTCTATGTCTATCTATATCTAATCTATATTTCTATCTATCTATATCTATATATCCTCTATAGCTATATCTATATCCCCTCCCTCAACCTGCTGGTCACGCTGCTGGTGATGCAGCCCCAGACACAGCTGGCTTTCTGGGCTGCATGAGCATGTTGCTGGCTGATATCCATTTTTTCATCCATCACTACCCCCAAGTCCTTTTCTTCAGAGCTGCTCTCAATCCATTCATCTCCCAGTCTGTAGTGATACCGGGGATTGCCCCAGCCCACATGCAGCACCTTGCACTGGGCCTTATTGCACTTCATGCAATTCACACAAGCCCACTCCTCAAGCCTGTCAGGATCCCTCTGGATGGCATCCCAT
>WKFP01013720.1:2975-46190 GCA_011057875.1 Pterocles orientalis
ACGACACCAACCCTCAGCCTCTGGAGGCAACTTTTAAATGGTGTAAGGAAAAGATACCCCTTCAAGGAAAATATTCCATGTCACCTAGGGAAGTGGACCACCATGGAGAAGGGTATCAAGCACCTGAGGGGATTAGCTGTGCTGGAGGTAATTTATAATGATCCAGACAATGAGCAGTTACCCACCGACCCAGATGAAGTCCAGTGCACAAATGTGACGTGGCAGAGGTTTCTACGAAATGCACCATCATCATATGCCAACTCATTGGCAATAATGCATTGGAGAGAGGTTGAGGGACAGATGGTGGATGAATTGGCTGGCCAACTCCGGCAATATGAAGGAAGTCTCTCTTCCTCCCTTCAAGCCTTCATCTCAGCTGTGGAGAAACTGTCCCAGGTGTTCAGGCAATTCAAAGAGGATATGAACCACTTCTGGGGTTGGGGGTCGTGACCACGTGGTGGTGGTCCTGACCCAAGACACACCTAAAGGCTGCTCTGCGTTGCTTGAGGTGCTAGTGAAAAGGGTTTTTCTGCTGCTAACTCTTTTTTTCATGGCACAATGCCTGCAACAAGGATAGATACTACCAAATAAGCCATAAACATGACCCTAAAGGAGCTCTGTGAAGTGGAACAAGCCCAAGGGACGGTCTGCAACAAGCTGAGATTTCACTTAAATAGGCAGTGAGATTAAAAGTATCAATACTTTCATAAAGATTCTCCTTTTGTGGGTAATTAATTCCTAGGAGCCTCACTTCTGCAAATGGCATATATTCTGCCATCTTTGACTGCAGCTTTAACTACTTGCTCAGACATGGAATTTCCTTGAATTGTATCCACTTTGAGCAAAGATTTGCTGCTGGACACCCTAGCAAGTGCAAAGGATAAACTGCCAAAATCAAGGCAGTAGGATCTCTCTCTCCTCTCTCCTCCCTCTTTATTTAGTGAAAAAAAACCCCAAGCTGTATCTGGGAGATATTTACTTAAAAAAAGAAGCTCTATGAGAAGAATTGTAAATCAAGCCTATGGATCAATTGGCATTGAAGTTACCTAAGCAAGATTTCTCCTAAGGCTGTTGTCTGTGAAGTCCTGAGTCACAGAACTACTGCTCCTCCCACTGCTGGGAAACACTTGCCGGGAGCAAAGAAGCGAATATTGTTAGAACAGCTGCTGCTTATGCTTTGCTAACATAGCAGAAAAAAATATCTGTCTTACCAGTTGCTCTTTTGTCTTTCCTGTACTCCTGAAATACCTTACCATGTTACGGTGTATTGGACAATTCCGGTTCCAAGGGTACCTGCATATCCCTACCTGTGATTGCCAAGGAAGTCCGTTCAACATGGTGCAAAGAGAAATGGACCATCTGTTTACTAGGAAATCCCAAGAAACCTTGAATATCTCCAGGGTTGTTTAGGATAAGAGCAGCATAATATGCCAGTCTGAGCCCCTTTTGAAGCCTTTCAACATCCTGAAAGAAACTGTCATTTTCTAAGAGTAGCATATTCCTAAAGTTGTGTTTTTTCATCACCATTTGACTGACCACACTATTCTTCGGGAAACACCAGAGAATTGGTACTTAACTTCTGTCTGGTTACTTGTCCTGGGTTCACCTGAGACACAGTTAACTTTCTTCGTAATAGTGATAATAGTGAGTAAGAGGCTGTGTTTTGGGTTTGTGCTAAGAAGAAAGCTGATAACAATGATGTTTTTAGTTGTTGCCAGGACATTCAAGGTCTCTTCAGCTTCTCTGCTGGGCCAATGTCTGCAGGTACAGGAGAAGCTGGGAGGAAGCACAGCCCCAGTTACTATCCTAGGATTCGATCTTAGGTTTAGGGTTGAGACCTGAAGTGGTGAATAGACTATTCCATATCACGCATGTCATGCCCAGTATAGGTGAGGGCTCTTTGGAAGCTCGTCCCTTTTTTTGGCTCTGGATCAGCTCTCTCGCTCTGGGTCGTCTTGCTCTGGGTGTTCCCTCTCCCTGGGTCATCTCCCTCCCTTGGTCAGCTCTCGGTCTCAGACGCTTGGGCACTTATCTCTGGTGTGGGAGTGCGGTTTCAGACTCTGCCTGTTCTGGGATCGTTAAGTGGGAGTGTTCTGAGCCTTGGTAATAGGGCGGTGAGCAGTATCACTGTGTGTCACTCATTTGTATATTTATAGATATAACTATTATTATCATCGTGACTATTTTCAATATTTATTGTAGTTTAGTTATTACATTGTTCTTATCTCAACCCACAAGTGTTTTTTCCCTTTACCCCTTTAATTCTCTCCCCCATCCTCTGCATGGGGGAAGGTGAGAGACCGGCTGTGTGGAGTCAGCTCCCAACCAAGGGTGAACCCATCACATTACTCTTTTACATATATTATAACTTTTCTGAATGCATCTAGAGAAACAGTACTAACTGTTGGGAGCTCTGACTGGGTGACTCTGGTCTGGGCTGAGCTCATGATGTGGCTTTCCCAGGGAGAAGCTGTTTCCAGTGAGGTGACAGTCCTCATGGGTCACTGCAAGTAGGAAAATGAACACCACACAAACTTATAATCGGTTGCTTACATAAAGTACATTGCTACTTCTAACTAAACACCTGCTGTGCAACCAAGTTGGAGGTTAAAGACAGAGCTGACTAGCTGAAAAGTTCGTGAGAAAACATCCTTCCAACCGGATCTGAAAGAGCAGGCTTTCTGTATGAGAGATTTTTAAAATGTGGGAAAGCGTCTTTCCCCACCATGTTTTTAACTATTTTCTAGGTTTTTTCCAGTTAGGAAACACAGTTTGCAGCAATGGGGAACATTTCTGCATTTGCTTACAGAACAAACACAAGCACTTTTTTTTTTAGATTTATGGATTTACTATCTACAAGTGAAGCTACTCCATGAATACTTCTTGACTGCGTAACTGGAAATTGCCTAGTTATCTGGATGTCAATTTGTTTGGGGGGTTGTTTGGATGTGTTTGGCAACTGGATCTTTTGCCACTGTTGGCTCTAACTGCATTGTGTGCTTAACATACAAGCAGAGGAAGACTATATAAGTGACTGTGGCACCTGGAAAGTTTCTTCAGGCATCAGTTAATGTTGTGTGAGTCCATATATACACTAGAAAATAGCACTGCCAAAATGTATTCCAGGATTTCAGCCCTTACCTATATCCTCATCCCATGTGATCGTGTTTGACAACTGCCCAGTGATTTAAGTGAAGACAACCTGGAAAAAAAGCAGAAGCAAAACCTGAAGTAGAGTCAGCTTGTGTTTTTCTACTTGTACTTAAGGCAAATGTGAGAGCAACTCATCTCAACTGGAGTCAGTGCTTTGGTTGACATGCTTAATTATTTTTTTTCTCCAGTCTCCCTGACCAAGTGCTGATTCACTTAAAAGGAACAATTTGTGTTCTCAAAGTGTTTACCTCCATATGCAGCAGTGTACTGTGGTGATGTTCTTTTAAAAAGTGTTTGCAGTAGAATTACTTTTTAACGCATTACAGTTAAAATTCTGCTGATGAAACAGACTTTTATATTACTAATAGATGCTTAGAAAATACAATGGCAACTTTGCAGCTTGATTCCTCTGTACCCATCTGCTTGAAATAGGGCCCTGCTTAAATGAGGAAGACTGTTTTCACTCACTGAAGGTGTCACAGAGTGGATCAAGTGGAAGTGGGGTCTGGGACAAAGCTGGGTGTGGTACTGCCTGGAGAGGGCAAGGAGTGGAGGTGGCATTAAGTTTAGCTGTTCCTTGGTGCATGTAGGATTCTTCACTTTCCTGGCTGTGTTGCTTCTTTTCTGTATTATCTCACGTGGTTTGCAACCCATTGCAATATGCCGTGGGGACAAGTGCTGTAATTCCTGAAACCTGGTTCTTATAAGCCCTGCTCCCATTAGCTGAGGAAGTTTAAGAATTCTGTTCTGCAGGAGTTGCTTGGGAGAAATCTTGAGTTGGATTGTAAACCCTTTAAATGACTGAATGAGCTGTGTCATGAAAGGTAAGATTGTCCTGTACATTCATGGGCTGAATATCTACTTTAGTATCAAAACTTTATAGCTCGTTGAAAGTAAGGTTCCTCTCTCTCCAAACTGAGCTTTTTGGGTGAATGATATGGTTGTAGAAGACTAAGTGATGGCTGGAGGGATTTTTCTTATTTCCTGTCACAATAGAAGTTATTGTTGGTAGATTCACACACATCACAGTTTCTTTTCAGTTTTTGAAGGGTCAGAGAAGCAGTGCACTGCTATGTCTGGTTCTGAATTAAATTTCAGCAGACTGACCTTCATTGCTACAGTTTTAAGCAAGAGGAATAGCCACCACGCAAATGCTATTGTTAGTTGTAAACTGTGCCTGTAAGCACTGACAGGGAACCTTGGGCTGACATTTTGTTTGTAACGGAAACATCAGGCTATGGTCCTTCCTTGCTACCTCTTTGTTTTGAAATGGAGGCTGGGATGGCTATAGTGGATTTCCTCAACTCCTTGCTTGGTTTTATGATGCTGCTTGGAAGACATCCAGTCCTCCTTCTCTCCAATATATTGTCGCCCACCTCTTTTCCTATAGCTCAAATGATCCTTGGTATAAATATCACACACTGAGTGGACCCATGTAACTTTAAGTTAGCTCATGGATGTGTTTTTTTCTATTCTTCTAGTCTCCCAAGTTCCACCTGCCTGTTACTGACCACTTCCCAGCTTTGACTCCATGCAGCTGAAGGTCTCTCAAGTTCTACCTGTGGCCTCCTATCAGGTTTTGTCACCTAGCTGTATCTTGTTGCCCATTTAAAGGCTTTTAGTTTCATCTGCCTCCAATAGTAAAATGATTGTTATTTACCAGCAAGATGCCAATCCTGTTGGTGAACCAAGAATCTCAGTGTCAAGAGCACAGACACATGCAGGCATGGGGAGATCATTGGAGCAGATAGCCTCAACAGGTCAGATGAAATTAGGCCCAGACTCCTTGGAAAACATTTATTTTTTCATATTTTTTATATCTAGCTGAGATATCTCTGCATGGGAATGCTACGTACACATATTTCAAGTCCTGCTATTAGCCTGAGCCAGGTAGAGACAAATTATCCAAGCAAGAAAAGTTTCCTGTGACCTTAATTGTACAGAATGGGAAAATACTGTATCTGAAGCAGCTTCAGAAACAAAACAGGAAGAAAGTATTGACACAAGTAGCTGATACTGATCAGATTTGATTCATTTCTAGTGGGGGGACTGTTCAGTTAAATCAACTCTTGTGGTTGTTTGGATTTACTGAAAAAAAACTGTTTATCGATAAATAGCTTTCTGTTTTGAATAATGATCTTCACTTTCAAAATTTGTATGATGAAATATGTCAATTGTTAATAAAATAAATCTAAATTCTGTCTTAGAAAAAGAAAGATTGTGTGTGGTTAATTCCAGGTCAGTGACTGAATATACAATTAAAAAATCCATATGTTCTCCTAAAATACAGAATTTAGAGGAACAGACAGAAATTTCTAGTTTGGTACACACAATGTAATAAAAGATAACATAAAATTAAAACGAATTTGCCAAGCTCATGACAAAGTTTTTAGACATTATGTAAATTTATGAGAAAGAAAAGGAAATCTAGATTAATTAAAAAAAGGATTTGCTGACTTAAGTCCAGAAATTAGGGCAAACTTTCAGGTATATTGTAAACACAGAAGAATCTTGTACATCGGTGAATATCTAATTCACCACTTTCCTCCCCACTGAGTCCAGGGCATAAACACACCTCAGAAATCAGAGCTGTGATTAGCTGTAACTGGAGTCATTGTTATTTTACAAAGACTGCAGGTCTTAAAGCCTGAGACCTTTCTCTCTCCTAGAGATAGTTTTCTGTAGACTGAGATTCAGAATAAAAAAAAAAAAATACCACCTAATGTTTTCTAAGTTGATATATTTCAGCTCTAATGATCACCTGGACCCTTTGTAAATTTTTATTTTTTTTTAAATACCTCCTATCCTCAGGTTCTACTTAAAGGCCTTTACCTCTAATTAATCTTTCTCTGACAGCAATAGCAATTTATTTTTTTTGAACCTGATTATTTTTCTTTCTTATTTTCTTCCTCTTCCAAAGCTGCAAGAGCTAGAACCCAAAAAAAGTATTTTTGCTCTCACAATAGGCATGCATTTTTTGAGGGGACCATTCATTGTGCTGAACTACAATAATGCTCAGTCTCAGCACACTCAGGTTCTTAAAATCACCTGTCATACTCAATCTTCTTTAAGTTTTCTATTTTACTCTGCTATGCTTTGAAGCTTCTTGTGGCCTTTTTTCCCTCTTCAGTTTTTTTTTACTTTTCTCTAGAAAATCCCCAACCTTAAAATGACGAGCTGAGATAGCTTCCTGTTAGGAATTTTTTTAATGCTCTTGTTGCATGTTATTTGATTGTTAACATAACAGTTTAACCTTCATAATAAAACTTATATTTGTATTTTATAGATTATTTTGTCTTGAGAAACAAAATGCACAGAGAGATCAGTACATTATCAGAGTCTGTCAGTGATGATGATTTTTAGTAGTCTTATATGCTTTGGGAATTCTTTTGAGTTTCAGAGTCTTAATATTTTGAAATCAGTGTTTCTTATATTGATTGACAGCAAAGTAAAGGACCTCAACATGTCTGTAGCATCTTTTCTTGTTGCTTCTGAGTCTATCTAGTTTCAAATTTCCTTGATTTTATCACAAAACCTTTATGAAAGCTATCAAGCTAGATTTCTTGCGCATTCATTAACAGCTGCTGAGTTATGAAATTCGTATTTAACTTGCTGTTCATTATATTTAGGAAAAATAGGAAGTATCTGAATTGTAAACTCAGTGACACGAGTGTTGCATTTGAAAACAGAAAGACAATTTATCACTGTGGCAAAGAGGACAGAAGTTAATTTAAATTTTATAGCTTCCTTCATCTACATTGTGATAATGGTTATTGTCTTGTAAGAATAGTGTAACGTGATGTTAGGCATTGTTTCAGACTGATACATGAAGAATTACAGGACAGATGGAGAAACACTCTTTATCAGGGAGTGTAGTGAGAGGACAAGGGGTAATGGGTATAAACTGAAAGAGGACAGATTTAGATTAGATATTAGGAATAAATTTTTCACTGTGAGGGTGGTGAGACACTGGAACAAGTTGCTTAGAGAAATTGTGGATGCCCCATCCCTGGAGGTGTTCAAGGCCAGGCTGGATGAGGCTTTGAGCAACCTGGTCTAGTGGAGGGTGTCCCTGCCCATGGCAGGGGGGTTCGAACTCGATCTTTAAGTTCCTTTCCATCCTTAACCGTTCTATGATTCTATGATTCTATAATTTGGTGAGTCTTTAACAATGGGGTAAAGTAAAATTAGTAAAAAAAAATTAGCTAAAATAATCTAGGATATCCTACAAAATCCCCTGTGATCCATTGAGCACTTAACCTTGCCCTTGCTTTACTCTGTATGCTTTACTCTTGATTGCATTTTGGAATGTAGTGAGATAAAAAGAGCAAATAATCTGCATAACTTTATATGAAAGGCAAATTTTCTTTTATTCCCTTTATTCTTTCATAGTCAATTCAACGAAATATTTGCTGTGTTTATTATTGACTAAGAACAAAACCTACTGTCTGGTTGCTGGGATTAACCATATGTATGATAAATCATACAAAGATTCATAATTCTAGGCTCTGATCCTGCACTATTATAGCTCCACAGAACCTTTGACATAGCCTTCATGACAACAGGATGAAGCCCTGTGTGTACAAGGTAAAATAACACGAGACCTTCCCACAGCTACTTTCCAATATCCAAAAATGGATTACACCCTTCATACCACTGAAAGATAGAAGATGGATTATTCATTTAACAGTCTACTGGAAAATTGTGCAGATCAGATTTCGATGTAATTTTATCCAAAAGGGTTTCCTTTTCTCTCCTATAGTCGTTCTCAAATGGTGGCTGAAAAAAGAAATGCAATTAGTTGAACTACTGACCCCAAGCACCTGAAAAATAATGAAGAAAAATAAATTAGATCTCTTTTTAGAAAGACAGGTTTTTGAGTTCCCACATACTTATTCCTTACAGCAGATATGTATAGGAACTTGCATGCAAATAAAATGGAAAGTTTTGGCAATGGTAGCTCTGATATAAAACCTCAAGTTTTTAGTATTGTTTGGAAATGTTTTTTAAATACATGGTTTTTAAACCATATATTCCCATGTGGACTTTGTTTAGAAATGACTTTGAAAACCTCCAAGCACTCTGAATGCTAAACACCAGTTACTGTGCTGTGCTTTAACTCTCATAAGGACAAAGATGATTAAAAAAAACCTGCGTGGCCTATTGACTCTGACATGATAAATGAGCCCAATGTCACTTGACACTGATTTCTAGGTGGAACGAGGCTTCTAATTATGTGACTTGTACCTATATCAAACCAAGGCAATGGGATTAAAAGAAACAAACATATCAAAGTCAGTTAGTTATTAATAGTTTCACCCACTCCAGATTGTTAATCAAAATCTTTTGAGAGTCTGTCTAATGGCTGCTTTAACTCCTCTCTAGATGCTTCAGCCATTTTAGATAATTTCTTCCCATTAGGCCATCTCACTGGCAATTATTTCAATATTTTACTTCCTATGATTTTCACAGCCATTCCTTTAACAATGACGCAGTCACTAAAAATGATGTTAATGTTAACGAATAGACGAGGCCCCAGGTTTTCCAATGAACACTCTATATGCAGAGTTATATTCTGTTTTCATTAGCAGCACACGCCTACATTTCAGTACTTTGTATATCAGATTCTTATCTTGAATTATTCAAAAAAATTATTTATCTGGCTTATTTTCATCTTTTAAATTGTTCGCTAAGGTTAGAGAGGCATCACTGCTTTGACTATTCACTGTTCCTCATTTGCCGCTTGTACTGAACAATTACTTCACCTGACTGGATGACTCTAAGCCTACAGATAAATTTTAAAACAGGCAGTTAAAAAATTTAAGCACAAATAAAGATTTATACTGTTATTTCAGACAGTAATTCACTTAACCCACTTACAAAAAACAGATAAAAGGAGAAACAACACAGGTGATGTCATCCTTTTTCCTCATGCCTGATGTCCAACAATAGTTTACAGACACTGGTTGGACTATGGCATTACCAGTGCTGAGTCATGTCTGCCTTTACATTTAAATTCAGAGATTACAGCTTTTTCCAGTGTCACAGCTTCCATCAGACTTAAGGAAAGCTATGCAAGGAAATATGTTATGTTATAGCCATACTATTAAGCTTATTCCCTTTTGCTTATAAGCACATTTCTCATACTGAAGGCATTTTATTAGCTCATGTAAACCAATGGATTTCTCACAGTCTTCAGTAGAGCCATACAGATGGATATTTATATCAGTTGAAGATTTTTTCCTAAAAATGCTGTTTTGAGTGAAAAGATGCACTCTTCTTCTAAAAGGCATGTGGGCAAACTGAAAAATCTCACAGGTTCAAAGAAAGCCTCAGATCAAAACCAAAACAAGATCTCTCTTCATTAACCTGGGTGTGAATGGGTGTGGTGGAGTTCTTGGGGCTGGGAAGCATCCATGCCCAAATATGATGTTGGAGACTCTTCGCACACCTTTGCCTACAGCAATGGGGTTCTTCAGTGATTCCAGTCTGGCTGGCCAATGAAGCTTAGTTGAACCGTTAGTTTTGTCATGGGTCTGAATATTCATTGTTGTCTTCTATTTTGAGATTATGAAAATAGCTATCTTAACACGGTAAATAAATAAAAATTCCTGCAAGCAAAAGGTGTAGCTTTAAAAAATAGATTATCTTTTTTCTAAAATTTGAGATATTTGCATAACAATTTCAACTGGTAGAATTGTATTACCTACTCTGGGGCCTTTTTATTTTTTTTAAATCCTTAACACATAGAAGAACTCCTACATCATTCTTTAAAAGTAAATAGATGTGTAACAAATTTTATACTTTATCTAGGTTGTCTGCTCAGTGCTCTGATCAATATAAGAATTTGACTCTCTGACTTATGCTGTTTACTGTAAAATGATAACCCAAAATATTTCTAATTTGAGCTGTACAAAGAACATTACCACCTTGGTTCTGTATGAAAGAAGTAAATTAGTAAAATTTGGTATTTTGAGCCCATTTCACACATAACATTTTTTTCCTGTTTATTAAAAGTGATTTTATTTCAGGTGAGAAGGCAGAACTAGGTATTCTGAAGTAGCTTATTCCTTGTGTCTAAATGGGAATAACTTTCACTGATGCAGGCAGATTTAGACTGCAAAAGCTGTTTCCATATTGAAGGTGTTTGGCGATGTTTTACCACTTCATCTGCACTGACATGGTTAAATCTGTAGGATTTAGCAATATACTATAAATATATATAATGACATACTCTTCTCTGTGTTCAGGTATAGACAAGATTTGTGTCTACACAGCCCAACATCACTATTTGGGATTTTCTATTCACATATGAAACCTTCGAATGTTTCACATATTTAAAGTATGAGGAAATACATCTTTGCCTTCAAGTAACATGTTTTGACAACTCCTCATTAAATTATCCAGCCTACTTATGACTCACTCTCATGGTCTTAAGTGCTTATTTTACTGAAGGATTTATTTTAAGCTGAAATTAGAATAGTAGAAGCCGTGAAACAGTCAAATAGGCCCTTTTTTTGTCCATTTTGCTGATCTCAGTGATGACTTGAAAAGTTGAAGGAAAGGAGTTAATGAAGCTAATACATAAATTCTTAGATGTTCTTCAATTCTTGGGAAGTTTAGAGAAGGCTGTCCCGTGCTAACTGTTGTGGGAAAGGTTTGTACAAACCTTTATGCTATTTTTATCTATTTGAAAGCATTGAAGGCTAACGTGAGTCTTCTAGAAATGATAGTGTAGTGACATCAGAAACTTCAGTTACAAAAGCAATATCAATTATGCTAAAATCAAAAATCTGTCAGAATACTAGCGACATTATAAAAAGCCCAGGATGATCAGGAAAGAGTTCTGTGACCACTGATTTTCTGCTCTGCTTTCTTCACTTCCTCATTATCCCCCAGATTCAGCTGCAGACTGGAAGCCTTAAGGCAGGAACAATTTGGAGATGACACCTTAGCAAGAATGCTAGATTGTACATGCACTCCCAGTCACCAGCTGTGTAACTCATTACAAGGAATGTTTAAGGTACAAACACATTGCAGGTGATGTAGAAACAGAGATCCCCTCCCAGACAATGCAGAATGGAGATCTGTGTGCACTGGTAGATGTTCCTGCCAAAACCTCAGGGGATGCTGCTACCGTCACTGGGCTAACTCTTGGATGGTTTTAGTGGTGCACATCTGCTTTCAGGTCTTCAGCCTCTGCAACCTCTGTCTGTATCCCCTGCTGTAAAAGCCTTGACCTACCCCAAAGACATTAACTGCCTGATGATCAAGCCTCCAAGATCCAGATGTGACATGGCACAAGTGTGTGACCTTCACCCAGACTGCTGAGAAAGAGCACCCAGAAAGAGCTGTGAGAAAGTCCGTGTAGAGAAAAGGAAGGATTTCCGAATGGAATCATGGACCACACTAATGATCAATGGCTTGGTGAATCCTTGGTGTGAGATAACCAATGGGCAATTGGTTTCTATTTTTAAGTTGCATGTATCCTGGCTAAACCAGTGCCTGGCTAAAGGTGCCATAACATGCTGACCCCAAAAAAGGGACCATAATGCCTCCAACAGTCTTCTTCATCAAATTAACCTCTTTCTCAGCAGGGCTAACTAATCCGCAGGGCTGATAATGCCAGCTATCCCTGCACTTTCAAACTGGTCTGGGGGCTGTCCCTGGGGCTTAGTGAGTGCAGTGCCTGGAGCGGTGTTCAGTCTGAACAGAAGGGCTAGTGGTGAACGTGACTGCACTGCAGTCAAAGGTAGCAGGGTATCTCCAGGAGCACCCTCCACACAGGGGGCTGGTAACCTCCAGCCCTAACTGCTTTTTCAGGCAGGCTTCCTAACCTTCACTTAGCTCTACGTAACTTATATCAGGTGAGTTTGAAACAATCCTAAACATTTTTAAATGAGCAGGAGGTATGAGTTAACAGGGATGTTCGCAGTCCCTATGTGAACAAACAGCCTGCTACAGACAGAGTGTAATTTATTTAGAGCAAAAGCCTTTAAGAAGAAAGGATTCAATAAATTGTAAGTAATTATGTCTAGGCTGTATAGTCTATGTCTGTGTGCCATATGGTGACCCCGCATGTTCTCAGTGTCCTAAAGCATTGGCACAGCAGTTGGGATGCAGGTGGCAGTCTCAAACTCACCAGCCATTTCTGTCTTTCCTCGTGTGGAGGAAAAGGTCTGTCAGCTGTGCAGGACCCTTTTACAACCTTCCCTCCTTTCCAGGAGTGCGAGTCACTTCTGAACTGTTTAGTGACACCAGCACTGTTCTTTGCAACAGCAAAACATCTGTGTCACAGCTTGGAAGTAGCAGGTTGTTCTGATGCTCTTTCCCTGTCTGCTTATTTTGATGACATTTATGCTATTGCTAAGGTGAAAGGAGTTATCCTCACTTATTTTATTCTGGTTGTCCCCTACTTAACTAGTTCATACTTTCATAGGAAAGACTAATAACTTCTTATGCAGCAACGTCACTTCCCTGACTGAATTTCGTTTCCTATTCATAAAATCATTGCGTATCAATGTTATTAGATTATGAAACAACAGCTTCTTGTTCATCACAAACACATCCATAGAAAAGACTCTACCTGCGTATATTGAGAAAAATTCCTTCCTGTGAAATCTCACTGGCTGTGCTTTATAATCCTAAACTGCCTGACATTTGTAAATCAAAAGGGGCAAAGAGATCAGAGCACACTCTGCAAAACACTCCAGATGCCTGCTCTATTTTCTGCAGGAGTCACAATTCAGCTGCCTGGTGGGTTACAGGAAAGTAAAGGACACACTATTTTATCACCTTGTTAGAAACTATCTTTTGGCTGGAATTCAGGAGTGAGCCTTTTGTTTTGTTCTGTCCAGTGAAATAAATATGAAAGAGCAAATATAAGGTTAGCTGCTGTAGTAAAATATTTTTAGTCAGGGCAGCACAGCAGTATACATGGAAAGCTGTTAAATTTTGGTTGCATGTTCCAAAATAGATTAAATTTAATGACATTATGGCTGGAACAAATTTAGGATCTTTTGAGGTAAGGGAAGAAAGTGGGGAGTGAGAATGACTCTGAGTCATAGATGAGTCCTGGTCTCGGAGGATGTGCACAGGCAATACTTTCGTTGATCTCAGCAGAGATCATTGCTTGCATAACAACTTCTGGATCAGGATCATTCTGAGTGCTGAGTCAGCCTAAGCTTCTCAAATTTAGTTATCAAGCTGTTAGTTTAGAAAGTGTGGAAAGATATTTTTATTGCTTGCAAGCTTTGTGACTTTTGATTTTTTTTTCCTCCACAGACTGATGCTTAAAGAGTGATAACCTAAAAAGGTGAAAGCTTTGTATAGGAAATTAAGGCAGAAGAAGATGATTATTCACTCAGTTCCATTTCTCAATGTTTGCAGAGATTCATAAGCCTCCTGGCATTACAGGGGTGTGGATATTTCATATAGTGTTTCATAACGAGTCACTTGCTAGGATTATCTGAGATTCTTTGCATTGGTAAATATTTTCTTTCAGCTTAAAACCTAAAAGGACCTGTATTTGCCCAAGAAAAGAAAATGACGTGGGCAAAAGTGCATATTGTAGTATGTACTCTTTCCTTACAAAATCCTAACCCAGATCAACAAATACCTGAAGTTTCTAATGGGTTTGTACACCGGTAGCATTTTGGCATGGTAGGGTCCTACATTATTTCTGGTTGTATATGTTGTCCTTTATCCTTTACCCAGAAATCATCACTAGCTTCAGAGTCCATGGCTGGCAGAAGTTCATGTCTGTGGATCCTTGTGGCTGCTATGGGTTGTATCCCACAGAGGACTCCACCTGAAATGCTGCTATAAATAATAGATATGTTTAACATTAATATATTTGTAATGTGTAGATATAAAAGTAAAGATGTTGTGATTTTCTTTAATAGTGAATAAATGCTGCAGATTGGAATAAGAGTTTCATAATGTAGAGGCCTCTGTAGTACTCTTCTGTAATAACAAACTGCACGTGCTCCTTCAGTAAAATGTGGTTGGTTCTTTTATATCGATTAGAAAGGAGGGGAATGAGTAATCTCCAAACTTCCTTTAAGAATATTTAACAACAGATTTGATCATTAGGGTTTGTAATTTACAACCCATTGATCTGAATCAGATTTGCAACTGTGATACAATGTTAAATTTATAATGGGCTGAAATAGACAATTTTGTCCTAAAGGAAAAAATCAGGGGAAAAAAAGGGCAAAGGTTGAATATTGATTAAAGGATTTAAAATGCAACACAAGAATAATGCCAATTTAAGAATAGTTTTTTTATGGAAGATCATCCCCATAAGCAAGAGATGGAAATGATGGATAAAGTCATGCTTACTATGTGTAGAGTGTCTGTCCAGTGTAGAGAATATGCTTACAAAATCACTACAGCTGGATTCTGCTAATGCCTTCATTCCATACCAACAATTTCAATCACTGCCAAATTACTCTTTTATTTGTTTCTGATTTGCCTAATTTTTCAAAATGGTTAAAAGCTGGTTCCATGGAGAACACATAACAACTGTTCAACCTACTACAACATAGAGATGGACAGAAACATAACGTTTGCATAGCAGTGGTTTTCTTTGTTTAAAAATCTGATCTTTAAGACTGAAGTATACCTGTAGTCATGTTATGTTTCCCACTGGGAAAGCATGAGATGTCTTGCAATTTACTAAAATCACCTGTCTCCAGAACTGCTTACATCTCAGCTAGGCTACACACTTCTACCTGTAAGTCTGACCTAGGTTCACACATCCTTGCATGCATTTGCACTCATTTTTTTTGTCTGGATAGGCATAACTTTGAATGAGTGTGCTGGTTTTGGCTGGGATAAAGTTAATTCTCTTCATAGTAGCCAGTATGGGGCTATATTTTAGATTTGTGCTGAAAACAGTGTTGATAATGCAGGGATGTTTTTGTCACTGCTGAGCAGTGCTTACACAGAGCCAAGGCCTTTTCTGCTTCTTACAACAGCCCACCAGTGAGTAGACTGGGGGTGCACAAGAAGTTGGGAAGGGACCCAGCTGGGACAGATGACCAAAGGGTTATTCCATATTGTACCACATCAAGCATAGCAATAGGAAGCTGGGGGAAGAAGAAGGAATGGGGGGACATTTGGAGTTATGCATTTGTCTTCTCAAGTAACTGTTATGCCTGATGAAGCCCTACTTTCCTGGAGATGTCTGAACACCTGCCTGCTGATGGGAAGCAGTGAATGAATTCCTTGTTTTGCTTTGCTTGTAATTTTTGCTTTTTCTATTGCTTTCACTGTTGTGCATTTCACTGTCTTTATCTCAACCCATGTGTTTTCTTACTTTTTCCTTTCTTCTCTTCCCCATCTCACTGGAGGGGAGTGAGCGAGCAGCTGTGTGGGGCTTTTGCCGGCTGGGGTTAAAGGACGACAGTGAGTACCGCTCAGATTAGCCTGCTGCTCAAAGGCCAAACTCTTCTGCTACCCATTTTGCATGGGTGCAATTCTCATGTGGACGCTGCATTATTTATATTAAAAGTGTTCTCTGGAAGTAGACGAAATAAGCAAAGAGTGAGTTTAAACAATGTAAACACACCCAAGACATGTTTTTCACAAGCCAGTAAGCACATTTTCTAGCAGAATGAACCAATACAATGTGGGTAGAAAGAAACCTCCACTGAAGTAGGTCACACAACATTTGAATGAAACCACAGAACAATTATAATGAACTTTACAGACAAGCAGTAGGTTTTCATGCAGGTAAAATATTTTTTATTTCAAAAGAAAAATAAAGAAAATGGGCATTTTATAATTCTTAAGCCAAGTCCTTACAAAGACAGAGGAATCTTCTCTTTGAGCTGCTTTTGCAGAAGTCTGTGGTGGTGACACATTTTCCCATTTGTAGACCATGAGATTGACAGTAGTATGAAGGACTCTTTTGGTGCCAGACACAGTCTTCATATACAATTCTTGCTCGGCAACTCTAGGAGATAACATCCTTTTTGAGAAGAGATATCTTTCTTTCCCCTGGTATGGGAAGGACATCGACCCCTAACAGTTTTGCTGCTGTTTTGGTGAAGACAACCATACATGGAGTCACAGACAAATAGGATCCTTCTCACGGCAGTTGTTTTCCTTAGACACCCAGGCCCTTCAGAAAAGTTATGTGAGCTAAAATTTCCTGTTCCTATATCAAATTTAGCCAATGTCGCTGAATGGCTTATTTTGTTCCTCCCTGAAGATTCATTTCTCTTTGCCTCCATTGGCACAGTCAACATGGGAACAAACTTTAGATAACTGCCCTCACCACCTCACCATGCTGGGAGCTGATGAATTTCCCCAAGTGTCATTTGAAAGACAAATCTGGCCTTATGAACCCATGCCCGGGTTACGACAAATCGTTAAATATATTAAAGGCTTTAATATTTTTTTCCTAATCTGTTAAGTCTAAGAATGCTTCTTTAGTAATGTTAGTGGTATCCTGAGCATTTGACAGGCATTTTCTTCTTAACTGTTAAAGAGCTGATGAAGAGGATAAGTGGAGAAGGGGGAGTACGTGTTCAGATCTTCCCAGCTCCCAAAAGCTGTGAAACTGGTGAGGAGAAAGAACAAGTGCTTGAAGGAAGCAGAAGTACCAACAGCTGCATTGGAAAGAACACCAGGTAATTGTATTGCCAGAAAACAAGTAAACATTCTAGAAGTAGCTCAGGAGCAAACTGTCTTGCTATGTGAATATCTTTAGGCTGTTTACATGGTTCTGTGGCAAGATATTAATGCCTCATGTTATAATACCTCTTCAGTAGAAAACAGTTGATAAGTCTTGTAAAACCAGATTTTTGTTGTTCCTTATGACTACTCAGTACTGTTCTATCTTATGAAAAAATCGTTATTTATTATTTACTTTGTCTTGCAAGACAGGCATGCACCTCCCAAATCAAACTACTTTCCCGTGACGGGTTAGCCCTTGGCTGGGGGCCAAACCACACACACCCGCTCACACAATTCCCTCCCCTATCCAAGCATAGGGGAGAGAATTAAAGGGGTAAATGGAAAAAGAGGACTTGTGGGTTGAGATAAGGACAATTTAATAACTAAATTACAATAATATTGAAAATAATACTATATACAAATATACAAATGAGTGATACACAGTGATACTGCCCCCCCCACCCAATGACCAAAGGCTCAGCCTCTTCCCAGCCAACGGTCCTGGAACAGGGGGAGTCGATCCCAGAACAAGGAGAGTCCTGAAACCACACTCACGACTCCCCCAGGCGGGGCTGGGGAGGAGGGGTGTACTGCTCCTGGAGGCACTCAGAAACCGGAGATAACAGTCCGAGCGTCCCAGACCGAGAGCTGACCAGTGTGTTTGTCGGGGGGTAAAGGCCTTGGGAGAGTGAATGCAGGCACCTGAAGCGAGATGATCTGGAGCCAAAGGGAAAAAGGGCCGGTCTTCTGGAAGGTCCTCACCTATATACTGGGCATGACGTGTATGTTATGGAATAGATTATTGGCTATTCTGAGTTTTCAATCTTAACCTAAGAGCAAATCCTAGGCTGTGTATCCAAGGCTGTGTTCCCTCCCAGCTCCCCTCCCCTGTCTGTGGGGAGCAGGGAAGCTGAAAGTATCTGACCTTGAGTTCCTAGCAACAACTGTAAATATCACTTCTTATCAACTTTCCTTCTGAGCACAAATCCAAAACACAGCCTGTTGCTAGCTATTACGAATAAAGTTAACGGAGTTAACTTTAAGCAGTCTGTCTCTGCTTAACCCAGGACGTTTCCTAAGATTCCAAAAGGGCATTAACAACTCGTTTAAAACTCACACTGAAGCCAAGTGCAGTTTACTCATGAGCTGACACAAAGCAGCACACTGACAATAGTGCAGTCACAGTGTGCTCTTAATGGATTGCCTTAGTCATACAGAACCAATGTGTTTTTCTGTAATTACCACTAAGTCTGCTGTTACAAAACCAGTATAATTCTGCCCTGTTCTATCTCCTTGACTGTAATACTTCTCTTTTTATTTCACAAATAATCAAAATGTAACAAGTGACAGCACAATTAATACTGGTTTACTGACATGCAGCCTAGTCATGCTGCACAACCCGAGACTTCTAAATCTTCCAGCAGTCACCCTGCAACAACTCAGATGACAGATAAATCTTCCTTGGTGCTGTGTGAGAATTCATGTGCAAAGAAGCAAATGCCCTCATGGGTCACCCTTGCTGTTGCAACTCACTCTTCTTAATCCTTTGGTGCTACTTTTTAGAAGTTCTGCAGTTCTGAAGGTGCAAGAAATGTGCATCATCCCTGCCAAGGAACAGCATCTATAAGAACATTGCTGCTGTAGTTTCATAAGAAGCCCTGGTGTTCCTGCACCTCCTTCCTACACCAAAAGACCGTCTGGGTCCTCCTTCCTGGAGGAGGCAGCAATACAGTCAAAGTGTTTGAGGACAGCTACAGCAGTTGACATCCACACAGGCAGGCTAAGGCACTTCCAAAATACTCTACGGGTCTGAGGAATGGGCGAGCTTGGAGTCCCCTCTGAAACCTTGTAAGCAGCAGAGTTCAATATTAGCTTCATTCTGCTGGTAACTGAAAGGGCAGGGGTCATTCTCTGCCCCTAAGGATGAGTGTCATGGAACAACATCCATCTGCAGGAATAAACCCTCCCTCTCTGCACCCCTCCCCAGTGTAGTGTGATCTCATCCACAGCATTTATTTGGAACAGGCTCTGGATCTTACCATATCCTGCAGTGACAGTTTCAAATGTTAAACAGTTGAAGAGGAGGAATCCTGGTTCGTTTTGTCTGTGGCGCCAGCCCTGGGAGTCCATGAGGATCCCAGCAGAATGGCAGGTTTTGAAACACCTTTGCAGGATAGACGCAGCTGTGGCATGGTTTTTGATGTCAGAATTGTTCAACTCCTTGCTTGCAATTCTTCTTCAAGAGCTTGTGAAGCTGCAGGGTGACGCTGGAACTTGGTGAATAGGAAGGATGAAGAGACAAGATAAAAATTATTTTGTCATCTTTGACTGAATTTCATGTGGACACAGGATCTGAATGGACAAATGAAGAACGAATGCTTTTCTCAGGCTGTCATGACTGATCCAGAATTGCCATCAAAGTACCAAATCCTTGTTCACAACAGGATGAAACACTGTAACAAACTACAACTTCGTAAAATGCCAACAAGTCTGTAACTATGATGCACCACAGAAAGGTGTGTGTTTCTATCTCTGCCAATGTCATAGGTCCCTGCAGCTGAAAGAGATTTATTTATGAGGTGGAATTCCCAAGTGGTGAGAGAAAACAGATATTGCCTTATGCTACTAGGGAAGACAAGCAAATGGCAGCTGTTGCTGTTATTCTGATACTGCTGCTCCAAAATCTGGCAATCAGCTTAGCCCTGACTATATGGACCACCCAGGCACCTGGCAGAAGTCAATGTCTTTAGAAACACAGGTTACACCTATGGCTTACTCTTTTGATTGTGGTCTTTCTGCACTATTTTTAAGTAAAGGAAAAAAAAACTAGAAGTCTGCTAAAATTTACATAAAGGGCAAGAAGAAGCATAACTAAGCTCACCACTGTGAACAGTGATCCATAGAGTGTTTATGAGAACCCCAGAAAAACTGATAGAGCTCCACTGGAAAATATTATCTGCAGACTGCACAGTGTGTTTCTTTTCCCTGCCCTGTTTCTTATAACATTGATTTGTCTCATCTGCATGCAAATAATATAATGATGTGATGACAACTCTATAAAGTTTTCATTGTCTCGTATTTAGCATCTGGGAAATTTCATGCGTCTCTGCCACCTTTAAGCTATGACATTTCCAGAAATGAGTTAAAGCATGATTCCTGAAAGAGGAGAGATACCATTTATTTCTATGTAGACTCACTTTGCAGCTCCTATATTCCAAATAAAACCCTCTTGGCTCTCACAGTTTTACCTCAAAATCTCTGCAGGACTTGAAACTCAGGTTCATTGAACTTTATTATGACACAGCAGCTCTCCTTAGCAGTCAGCTTTCATTTACCTCAGCAGGATTAACTGAATCCACTATTTTCAGCTAACATGCAGTGGCCCTCCCTGATCCTTTGTACACCTCTGCTTTTTTTTTTTTTTTCTTTTTTAAGAAAAAAAACCCCTCTTGTATTTCTCCACTTAAAATAGAAAGTCATGGAAGTCTTGATGGAAAAGAGTTTGGGGTCACTGTTTGAAATAAATATATCAATATTTCCAGAGAAATAAAAGTCAGATGGGAAAGCAGAAGAGTCCTAAGTACCACTGTTAAATTGCGAGGTGGTAGTTTCTATTGTAAAGATTTGCTTGCCTTTCAGTTTGTAGCAGACTTATAAACAAAGCTGTTCACCCACAGTTTGTTCACTGTTGTTTGTTTCTATCCTTTGCAGATCACCGTGACTGTAAATCCCACTGCTCAGTCTCACTGCAGGCTGCCTCCAAAGGGCAGCTCTGCCTCCCTGCCTGCTCAATGTCCCGCTTGTTCCCCTATGGCAGCACAAACAGTCTTATGGCTGGACAGCCAGCTGGGTCAAATTGTTCGTCTGGCTGATAAAATAATATTGGGGGTTTTACTCTTTTTTTTAATGTGGGATGAATTTTCAGCCAGGAGAATTTTTGGAAAATGCCTAGTATCAGGAATGCGCAGCCAATTTTCCAGTTTTGCTGTTCATTATCTCCATGTTGCCCAAAAACTTCAGCTGAGGTCAGCTCTGTAACTGTTACATGCAAAGATCCCAGGACCTTAGGCACAGGTCCAAGGCTCCTTCTCACCACCCTGGCTGTTAGCCTCTTATACTCCCAAAGACGATTACTTTCATGCCTACACTAAGGCTGCTTTACTCCAGGACCTTAACAATGACGAAATTCAGGCCCACAGCCTCATGCCTTAAGGACTTGCCATGCACTTTACTGTAGGTGTGTTTGTGCTGCACAACAGAGACACCTACAAAAGCCTTGAATAAGCTAGCTCTGGTCTTGACGCTAATGGTCAGCCTTGTACTTCCCCTGGGCTAATTAGTCCCGCTACAAAACAAGATTAATTGTCTCAGGCACAGTGCCAGGCTGAAGCAGTTGTAACACTTCAGTGTCTTGAGCTAATTTGTCAGCATGACACAGGGCTGTCTAGACGCACCAACCTGGACAGGGCTACTTCTGGTACCTCTGCATGACGTAAATACTCAGTTCCTGTTAGCCAAAATATAGAACTTTCCAATGCAGTCAGCTGACCGCAAACTAAGGAGATGAGACTGCTGTATTAGTATTTTCCAGAAATGAGCATCGTTTCCCAGCACAGGTGTGATGACTGATGTTCCCTTGTGGCTATTTTTCCCAGGTATAGCTACAAGGCCCCAGGATGAATGGTCAAGTTTGGGAAAGAGCATTATGAAACCTTCCATTTTTTTTCCCTCTGCTACAGCTTAAACTAAATGCAAAAGAAATGGATGCTTGACTGTGGGTAGAATTTCCACACCAGAAAAATCACTGAGATCATTTGTCCCCCAGATGGAGCTAGCTGAGACTCTTTCTAAACACTGAATTTGTGCTGGTTTCATTTCATTTATGCTTTTCATTGCTGTTGTGCTTCTGTTACAATTATGGTAAGTCCTAAGGAGACCTCTAGGAGAACTTCTTCCAACAAGGATGTAGGACCTCTGTTATACTCTAGGAACAGAAAAGAGGAAAATCATTCAAGTTTTTCTCATAACCTGCTCATAAAGTGTTTTAAACCAAAATGGAGAACAGCAGCCCTCTAAACTGTTGGTGCTAATGAATACGTATTGCAGTCAGATGAAGATTTGTGAGGAGAGTGTATATGACATTTTTGCAGAGGGTGCTGCCAAACTCTGAGGAGAGTACTAAAAAAAACACTAGTTTCATCAACGGCTACACTGCGGACAAGTCAGTATCTTGTCTCTTGTATAATTTACAAAGCCCTGGAATTGTACCTGTCTCAGATAAAATATACTAGGAATATTTTGGAGTTTTTTGAGTCTGTCATTGTTCCTCCAAACCTGACATGACAGGAAAAGTTGTATTTCAGTTGTTTGGCTGTTAGACAAAATGTACAGCTTATGTCTAACTTCTCACCAGTGCTTTATTGTCCAAGGACAACTAAAAGGAAGGTATTTTGCATGTAGAAAGTTATGCGCATAGAGGATCCCTGCAGTGTCTGTTCACTCCTTCAGAGATGTGTATGAAAAAGGCCACCTTTATTCTGCTTCTCTTTCATCAACATCATGGCCATGACCTGTGGGCATGAACACACAAATCTGAGATGCTATAGAGGGAAGAAGGTGTTCCAAATTGCATTTCTAAGTGGTTAGTTTCATAGAATCATAGAATGGCCTGGGTTGAAAAGGACCTTAAAGATCGTCTAGTTTCAACCCTGCTGCTGTGGGCAGGGTTGCCAACCACTAGGGCAGGCTGCCCAGGGCCCCATCCAGCCTCCAGGGATGGGGCATCCACAACTTCTCTGGACAACCTGTTCCAGTGTCTCACCACCCTCACAGTGAAAAATTTCCACCTAAACATTGTTGAGACACTGGCTTCAGGTAACCCTCATGAAACATATCCTGTGACTTTGCCCCGATCCCAGATGAAAGATTAGATTTCCTGGAGCTCCTAAGCTGGAAGAGAAGGCTCAGGGATGGCTGTGCCTTCAAAAGAGTGGATGTTCCTGCATTACCAAGGTCAACACATTGCCCTAGAAAGTTATGAAAGGACTCTAGCTTTTCTTGTCTAGGTAGATTTAGGGCTTGGGGGTTTAGAGGCTTAGATTTTCCTTCTCTGAGGCAGAAAAAGCTATCTTAAGTGTTCTACAAACATAGAATAATATAATGAGTTGAGCTAAAGAAGGGGCAGGAAATCCCTAAGAGGTTTCCTTCCTTCCTCCCTTTTTCCCTTTCTCCCTTCCTTCTGCCCTTCTAACCTCCTGCCCTCCCTTCCCTGTATACAGGTAATATCACCATGACAGGCCTAAACTAAATATGTTAGGTAACCTCTGTAATAGTGGTAAGAGAATATAAAATGAAATGTTTTAACCGTCATCATGGATGCAATCTGCCAGGCTGCATTTTATTTACTCATTGCTTACATCACTTGGCTTCTGTGCTTTTAACTATGTAGAAATAGTAATTTATCAGTAAAAATCAACAAAAAGTTTGAGAGTGATTGCTATGACTTGCTATGCACTCTGATGTTTATAAGCTTTTTATGTGTCCGAAATGAGAGCTTTGTGTCATAAAAGCCTCTGTGTATTTGGGTAACTAATCTCTACAGTATAGGGTGTGGATAGAGAAATAATGACCAAAATGTAGCAGGTCAAAGAGAAAAAAAATACATCCTGAGAGGTAGTGTATGAAAGTCTCCCAAGAGCTCATAAGCCTTGGAGACTAGTTGTCCTGTTGGATTCATCAGAGCTGATAAACTCAGGACACCACAAACTGGCCAGATTTGCCCAAGGCCGCCAGTACACACCACCGTCAATGATGGCTGACACAAATCTGACTACATCCAAGATGGTTTTATTTTTTCATAGGAAGACCATGCATACACTTGATGAAACAAGGGACCCCTTGAGGCATTTTCTGTCCTTCTGCCTCTGACCTGCTGCTTTGTCTGGGCAGCCATGAGAGAGGGTGGGAGTCTGCCTGTGAAACATGTGAGGGAATAAGCACCATAGGAATAGGTTTCAGCTCTCAATAGCAACAGAAGCCTGATACCATTAATGATAACAGCTTGGGTATCTAAAGGTGTACCTGTAACTACTGGTTGTGACATGTGTCTCCCTTGACCTGACCCCCGAACCTGTGCATTGGTTCGGGGCAAACCCTGTGAAATAACAGTTCAAGTAGGGTAAGTAAAGAGAAAAGTCTCAGAATGGTGCATCTGCAACACCTAAAAATCTTTCTGCCACCCCGAGCTCTTGAGTAATGTCATGACAGTCAATGTCAGGGACCTGAGCAGAAGATGTTACTTTCCTTACCGGAGTTCAGGGTCTCCACAGCTACCACAATTGTGGATGGGAGAAGACAATTCACACTGACAATCTAGAAGAGTGAAAAATCTGAGTAATCAAGATGGTCATCAATGGTTTCTACATCTTTTTTCCATGAACTTCAAACCTGGTTTCTTTCCACAGCCTCCTCCAACCAACCCTGACATATATATCGATATATATGGCTCTGTGTAATAAGGAACCCATAATTTGGTCCACAGACCTGATGCGAGGTCAACCTACTGCATTCACAGGACGGCTTCCAGGCTTTCATTGTCAGTGGTGACTCTCAGTCTTACTTTCTGCATCCTCTGGTGGCCAGCTCCGGATTCAGTGCTTATCTGCAGCTCCAGGAGGTATGGGAACAGTTCCTCAACAGCACTGGATTGATCTTTCCCTTGCTTCTGGGTTAGAAAGAAGCAGCTACCCATTTCAGTTTTGTCTTTATTGCTTCTGAAATGAGCTTACTTCTCACTTTAGGCTACAGTGCTAAAATCTGGGCAATCTGAGAATATCTGGTAGGGGATGAGCAAATTTCTTCCCAAATGTGATTTCTGAGGGAAAGGTGGTTTTTTTAGTTTTTAAAAATTTTATTAAATGTACTAATTTTAAATTTTCACGTGACTGATCACTCTCAATATACTGTGAACTTCTGTCAAATAATCAAATATTTGCATACCTACTTAACAGACACCAGATTAATCTCTCGCTTGTAAGATGGAATTTGAAAATGTGACAGTGGTTTGTGTCACACATCTTGAACTCCTCTCAGGTCCCAAGTGCTGGAACCATGACATTCAAAGGATGTTTTCTTGATGAAATGTGTTAACACTCTACCATATGTAGCCACTCGTGATGAATTGCTTTGGCATTCACTATAAGAACATTAACCAAGATGAACCCATTTGGTGTTAATGTCAATGTAATATATAGCTCCCTGGATAACCCCTTGGAGATTAACATTCATTTAGAAAACACTTTTTCAAAAGAGTTTTTTTACTGTGCTTTAGTATTTTAGAATTAACAGACAAACCCTTTCAGATTATAGTTTTCACTTCTGCCTAAATGCTGTCCTCACTGGCTAACCTGCTTTTCAGGACTGAAATCTATGTTCTCGAGGGAAATGTCGAATGGCAGTCGTACAACATACTCTAAAATCACACATATAGATGGGAAGAATGTAGTCCCTGTTAGATGGTCTTGGACTGCTACATGCATCATCCAGTTCATACATTCAAATGTCTCTCTTCCATACTACTTACGCCTTTGCTTGTATTACTGTCTTCTAAAATAAGCGACCAATGCAACAAACAGATGTTTATTCCTTTCTCCGTTACTATCTAGTCCTCTTTTTTTCATCTGTGTAAGCTCTTTTGTTTAATCAAGTGAAATAGCATTGTGTTTTATTAATTTATAATTTGAAATGCACTTGTGAAAATACTGGCAAAGCATCTTTCCATGGTCTCCCTTCCTGCCACCACTAGAAGGTCTGGTACACACTGCTAGCCCCACATGGTCTAGTGCACCCTGCATGGTCCATGGTCCAGCCTCCAGGGCAGTAACAAATTGCTGTGTGTGTCACTGGAGTACTGTGAGGAGAGACCAAAGAGTTTTGTCTGTTCTACCTGGGTAGTGGGTAGAACATAATTTCTATGCCACAGTATGAATCATATTTAGATTAGATGAACCTTTGATGGAATCCAATAGCAACATGGCCATTCAGGGATAATTGCTTGTTTATAAAGATGTTTTTTTAACTGGGCAGTTAGCCAGATTTTGATCCATTCAAGGTGTTCTATTCCCCATTAAATGTCAGGCAGTGCTAGGTCAATTGCCTAATTTCATTTTTAAAAAAAGAAGTTAACGTGACAAGATTTATTTTCCATAAGCCATGTTGATTGATATTAATTATAGTACCATCCATTAACTCTCTTCAATCACTTTTTAGCATTATTAAGTTGGTGATAAACATCAGAACATATCACTCTGTTTGTCCTTTTAAAAATGTTGTCATGTTTTCTTTCTTGCAGTTTTCTGGGACATCCACTGAATTCCAAGACCGTGAAAGTTTACATTACTGGCCCAGATATCTTGATCAATGTTTTAAAGAGAGGATTTCCAGTTAACTATAACCACCTATTAAATACTCTTCAGAATATTATTGTTTTACTATGTGTTTAACATTCTAATGTGTCACTGTTAAAAAGGAATTTATTTAATCGTCATGATCTGGGACTTTAAAGTCATCACCTTTTCCCCTCATACATATAGAAGATGTTTGCTGAACAGACCTGTCTTTTTTGCGTGATTGTTGACTGCTTTTATGATTTTTTCTACTAATGGACCTGTACTCTCTCCCAGGGTCAATGAGCTCAGCTGCCCAAAGAACTGCCATTCTATATTTTTTTCTTTCTCAAATACATTTGAAAGATCAATAAAAAACAACTAAGAACTGTCTCAAGTATCCAAGGTCTCCTCTGACTGGTCTTAATTATGAGAGCTAGCTAGGTCTCCATGCATTCCTTGGCTTCTTCTATTAATTTTCCAGCTTCTAAATTATTTTATTATTAAAAACTGTCTTTAGTTCCACATTCTACATACATGTCTTTTCATAGTTGCTTTCACTTTTACTCCAAAATAGGTTTTGTTTTTTTGCTTCTGTTTTCAACCAGTGTAACACTACCTCTGGATTCTTAATTTACACCATGGATAAAGAGACTTTTTTGAACATTAAATAAAACATCCTTCAGTTTTTCCTGACATATTTTTTGTTGTTTTTGTTGTTTACTTATGTTATTTACACCAGCTGATTAGTTTTGTAACTGTTTCTAACTTTGTGAGTCTCATTCTTAAGGAACTGAGTGTATATGTTGCTGGTTCACACTGTTTGTCATATTATAAATGTAACCACTGATTTAATCAGATCTCTGATGAATTCCTTCTTCCCTGTCACAATAAGGCCCACAAAGTTGAATACAGCTTCTCCTGAACTGCAAGTTTTCACCCAGAATCTTTAAGAAATCTAGGCAACGTTTTAGTACCGCCAGTATGAGACCCTCAGCATATGTCAAATGGAAATTGTCCAAAATGCACAACGATTTTAATTTTGTGGTGTACCGAGCAGTGCTTAAGCTCTGTTTGACTAAGAGGATCAAGGCAGGTCAGAGTAATGTGTCTATCACAGTGGTCCTAGGAAACAGCTACCCAGCAAACAGCTCACATGCATACCTCTGAAGAAGGGTGAGGCACAACGAGGATGTGTCTTCACCTGCAGAAGATGACAGGATTGCTGTTATGCAGGAAAAGAAATTTTAATTCCTTCTATTATTTTTAAAATAAATTTCCTTTACCAAATGCATTTTCACTTAATCTAAGACCTAATTTTGCCAGTTTCTCTTGAACTGTGATAGAGATTCCAAGTATAGAATTAAGCAAATCGTGCAAATACACTACAAACTATTTCCACAAATATTTTGCATTCATTTTCCTCACAACTTTGAGAAGAATTTCAAAATCAAATGTTAAAATATTCAAAAGGAAAGATTCAGCTGGAAGATTTGTCATTCTGTTGGCTGGGTTACATAAAAAATACCACCAAATCAATGACTAGCACATTATGAATAGCAGAAATTAAAAAAAAATACTGGAAAATAAATCCATGACCACAAATTGGTTAAAAATTAAGCTCAAAAATAATTTTCAGAGATAAAGATGTCCAATAAATTAGTTCACTACCAAAAGATCAAATAAAGGAAAAAAAATCACACTACTCCTCCAAAGAGCTTCATTAGTTCTCAGCTGTACCCATAAATAAAAAAGGAGAAAACTAAAAAGACCAACGTACATTCTCTTCTCTCCTTTTCTGAAGAATGCCTCAGCATAAGTCCATATATGAAGATTATAAATGAACCCACAGAGGAAAAGATAGAGAGTCCAAAAGTAATATTCTTTCTCTTCTTGGAGGTTATCAGCAAGATAAGCAGCCAACTTCTTGTTGCATATAATACAACTTCATCAGGGTGATTAGTTCACAAGGGTGTAGAAATCCAAATTACTGTTGGGTAGAACAAATTTCTCAGGCGTGTTGTCATTCATGAATGCCATATTCCATACAGAGATGGTAGATTGTATAATGATCCCAACAGAGAAACAGGATGCCTACTCAGGACAACTTAGCTTTTTTTTTGAAGTTTCGTTCTTTCACCCTTCCTCACCTCAGTCTTTCTCTAAGAACCACGACACAGACTAACAACAGTTCCTCTGGTCTTTGTCAAGAAACCTGTAGAGTAGGAAAAAGGTCGGACAAAGTCTGCTGAACTTGTTTCACAATGTACATGGCCAGCTGTGAACTTTACGCCTTCCTTGGTACAGAGGAAGGCCAGATTTTCATTCAAAGATGTTCTGTGGAACAACACCAGACAAGACTGCCTGTAGCACCACCGGCATGACAGACTGGCAAGGCAATGCTGCTTTTATGTACAGGTGAAATTACAGCTGACCAAAAAAAAAAAAGTATGTATTTGCAATACATTTTTTGTGGTTTGTGTTTATCTTTTATTCTTTTTCCTCTTTATGAAACTTTTTCCGCTTTATTATGCTAGTGGTGGCAGTGGGTGCCAAAAAAGATGTTTTCTGTGTCATCTTGCCTCAGATTTTGCTGAAGTTTACTCTGTATTTGATAATACACAGAATTAATTTCTGTCAATGTGTCTTTCGTGCATCCTAATTGAGCTTTTGTTTGTTTGTTTGTTTTACTCTGACAATGCCAGAGTGGGGCTTTAATTTTATACTGAAGTCAGTTTAATCTACTTCTCCGTCTTTGATTCTGTTGTGTAGAAACTTTCTAACTTTTTTTCACTACTGCTAGTCCTTGGTTCTCCAGCTTTGATGAAAGGTCTGTGTGGGGCAGGGAGATTGAGAGTGCTTATTGCTCCTTGGGCTGTCCAAATATTTCTGGTGGCAGGGCATTTTGCAAGATCACACACCCCATCCAACCTCTTCCTCACCTGTGGCCCCACATGTGCCACCATGTTCTAATGCAACAGTTTGCTCATGCAGAGCCTGCTGCCCCTTGTCCCCTTGTGAACCCAATCAAGGTGTTGTAACTCCAAGTTGGAGCAAAAGGGGGGGACTATTCCATGGCGCTTTATGTTCCACTTGACACCAAACTATGTGTGCCACGGACCTCCCCTTTTCTCATAGCCAAAGTACAGTGCCTTTGAACACCTTCAGCAAGTCCAATACTACACAGAAGCAGCAAAAGTACTGTGCACGTATCCTTCCCATTTCCAATCAGACCCCAGCAGAGAAAAGTCAACCCCCACACACAGACCCATGTCAGAGTTGAAAGTAAAGGGAGAGAGATTAAGTCAGGAGGTATATCCAAGGTCCTCATCCTGAGGTTATCAGCTGAAAGAAGGAGTCACTAAATCAGCTCTGGGTCAAAATATTTAACTATTGCATTACATTATTTTAGTGATGGAAAGTCACTATTACAACTTTGCTATAATGCAACTGGCTGACACTGTGTAAAAATATACCATTACGCATCTCAAGACCTCAGACTATGAACAATGCTGTAGGGTGCTGCCATAGCTGCCACAACATCAGCAATAGTAATGTTGGAAGACTACAGGAGACATACAGGCCTTTTTGAAACTCAGTAGTACGTAGATTGTGTGAATGCTGGATCCACAGATACTGCAAGTGTTGTAGCAAAGTGCTATCAACTGTATGAAACAGGAATATGTCAAAATTTAAGGTCTTTTCTGAGACTATTTGAATGTACAGATGACACTTTTCCGCCTTTGAAAACTGTCTTTTGCTTTCTGAAAGCTAGAAATCACTTGCAACTTCTACAACCTGTGACGTGATTTTTTTTTCATTTTTTGATGCAGCAGTAACTGTTTTTTGCACAACTCTGCACATGAATACATTTGTAAGCCAGAATGAGATGGGCTGGCTGCTAAACTGGATGAATTTGTGGCTGAGGATTTGGAGAACATTTATGAAAAAATGCATGTAGAGTCCATTCTAGAGTGAGAAAAGCCGCAAAAATCTGATCTCATATTTAATCTAAAAGTACAAACTACCTTTCTTATCGGATGCCGTCAGAAATGTTAAGACAACCTATGGGGCCAGAGAGTTTGACAAGCTGTCAGTGGAAGGTGTTTGCCTCCTGAGTTTCAGAGTTGCTTTACCTTAGAGTCCTGGTCACAGGTATTATTCTGGGAAGCCTACACTGTAGCAGTGAGCAAATACGCCCTTTTTGGTTTTGCCTCATGGGACCTATTGTCATGCTCAGATGCTGACCTTAGTCCTTTTTTTTGCTGTGCTTATCTGAAATACTGTAGATACAATGCTGTAGTTCATTTCAGATGTCACTGAAAAGCACAGTGGCTTGTGTGAAGTGACCACATGATTTTATTCACTGTTGCCTTCCAGGCTCCTCTGCTCCAGGTTCATTTGAACCACACTTCTGGCTCCAGAACTGACTTTCCATGCATCCCTTTACAAAACAGAATCCATATTAAAAAAAAAAACACAAAGAAACAACAAAAACCAACCAAAAACCAAAAAACCCCAGCCTGACTCATTAAACATGAAGACTGATTTTTTTAGGGTCTCTGGGCTGATCCATGTCTCTTGACAGAAGTGAACTTGACCCGTTAAGTATTTAGATAATTGCAAATGCAAGACATGACTTCAGTCCAGGCTTTTGGAAATTTGAACTTAGAAAGCATGAACTACATAAATTTTTGAGCAAAAACATTTTGCAAGACAGAACTGATTCTGATTTTTTTTTAAACTTTAGATTATAAATTTTAGAGACAAAATAACAAACAAGTGATTTTTTTTCCCCTTTTGTAGAGTTGCATATAGGATTATTTCTACATAGTCTACCTTACTGAATGAAATGTTATTGTCATATCAGACGACAGATAACCAGATGCAGTTTGGGAATCAGGGGTAAAGGAGAGAGAGAAAAGACAAAGGAAAAGAAAAAGATACAGTGGATAAAGCAGAAGAAAAAAGAAAGTAAGAGACGCATAAAAGGTAATTGGCACCGGAAATGTTGTAGACAAAAGGAAAAGTATGAAGGTAGAAATAAATGAAGGAATGAAAAGATATAGGCTTGAAATAGTCAGAGATTTGACTTTGTAACCTGCTTAGGAAAGTGAAAAACAAGCATAAAGCGGATAGAAAATGTCTAATTTAGTATTCCTCCCTGTGCTGTAATCATACCTCCTGACTACATTGAGGGTATTCTGAAAAAAAGAAGTATTAAGATACTTGGTCATTTATGGATTGCAAGGGTGGGATTTTTGTTCCCTAGAATACATCGATATTTTTATTTTCTGGAAATAATAGGAAACGGAAATGGGAAGGGGAAGGGGAAGGGAAAGGGGAAAGGAAGGAGAAGGGAAAGGGAAAAGAAGAGCAAGAGGAAGAGAAGGGAAAGGGAAAGGGGAAGGGAGAGGGAAAGGGAAAAGAGAAGGAGAAGGAGAAAAGGAAAAGAGTCATGATTTAATCCCAGCGGGCAAGAGGCACCACACAGACGCTTGCTCACGCGCCCCACAGAAAACCCCACAGTGGAATGGGGGAGAGAATCAGAGCAAAAAGAACAGTTTAACGATTAAAATAAAACAAAATGCTTCTGCTGCTGCTGCTGCTGCTGCTGCTGCTACTACTACTACTTAATTGTAATGAAAAGGGAAATAACAAAAACAAAACCGAAGACGAACAAGTGATGCAACTGCTCACCACCTGATGACCAACTCGCAGCTGGTCCCCGGGCAGCAATTGCATTCCCCCAGCCAACTGCCCTAGCTTAAATACCGAGCATGATGCTTTAAGGTATGGAATATCCCTTTGGCTGGTTTGGGCCAGCTGTCCTGGCTGTGTCTCCTCCCAGCTTCTTGTAGAGGAGAAGCCGGGAGGGCAGGAGCAGTGTGAGAGTTTAAAAATTCCCTGGCTTAATGTAAGCATCGCTTGGCAATAATTAAAACATCAGTGTGTTATCAACATTGTTCTCATACTAGCTACTGTGAAGAAAACTACCTCTATTCCAGCCAAAACCAGCTTGGAAAGGAAAAGGAAAGGGAAAGAGACAACCTGGAAAAGTTTCACAGGCCTTTACTCCCAGGGTTGGGTTTTCCCTCTTTTCTAACAGTGTAGACATGTTGATTCTCTGCAGAAAAGTAAAAAACATTAGCTGCTTCTGTAGTGTTACCATACCAGCTGCCCCACAAAAAGCCTTACTTCTTACTGGGCACTCCTTTCGTTGTTGTTACACAAATGTTTCAGGGGTTACTGGTTTTATTTATTTAACTAATTGTTTAGTTCTATTGTATTCCTCAAATTTCTGTAATTTAAGCCCTGTCTGTCATCTATTCAAACAAAAAGAAGAGAGGGAAATCCTGAGGCGATTCAAATATCGATTTAGAGCAATCATTGTTTTGCACGCAGTCAATACTAACCTTTTCCATCTGGAGAACTTGAAAGGGAAAAAATAGCTGTTCTTTCCATTGTAATTTAACTACTAAAGTAATATACATATAGTGTCTTCTCATATACATGGGGAGTTTTCATGAGAAACAGGGGACCAGTAAGTGTTTTTTGTCCTCATGGCATCTAGAAGATATAAGAGCAAATTTCAGGTCCGCTCTTTTTTTTTTATGGCCAACGGCTTGATCTTTGTAGTGTAGGTAGTGTATTCTTAATGTCTAGAAACATATTCTATGGTGATATATATAGATCATCCCTTTCCAAAACCTGCTTTAGATGGGATATTAGCATGTCTCACAACAGCAAGCTTGGCATTGAGGATGATGGAACCTGAAAATACACTTAACGGGAATCTTTTGCCTCCCAAAGAGCTTTTCACATTTAGGCTACTGAGATCCCTGAGTGACTTGCATATCCTTTATTTGCTTCCTCCCCGTCAGGCAAGCTTAAACACCAAAGCTTAGGGACATCTATCAAAACAGTTATCCCAATGTCCAGAGATGTCAGCTAGAGAAGGAGCTTCCTCTTATAAAACAGGTTTCTTTGTTGAGTACCTTTGGCCCACTCATGACCACTTTAAATTTCTTGACCTGTGACAAGTCATCCCAGTAGGCTGGAGAAGCCATGTTGAAATATTTAAAACATTGTAATACACAGCATGCTGCTCTCAAAGTTCATTATCTGAAATTTGGTCCTAACATCACTGGGAAAAAGATGCAAACAAATAGTTTGACTGGGATGGCCTAGATTTATCTCTAGGATGTTTTTCTTGGTATTGGTGAAAGACTAATTCCTAGGTTAAATGCTTCTGTAAAGTTACATGAAGGATAGGTTTGATTGCAGACATCTACTGCTTCATTGTTTGTAATTCAGTCATTGTCAATGAAATGTCAGTAAAGACAAGACTGGGCTGAGTACTATAAGAAGAGGAAATCAGTATTTGTGGAAGGAGAATGTTTGTATTGGAGAGCTCAACATTTACAGAATTTCAGCTTAGGTTTCTTCCTGCAGGGAGGGCTTTACACCTCTGAGCTGGACTATGGCATTAGGCTGGCCCTGAAGGTGTTGATGTACATAAATCTTCTCTTTAAAGAGAAGACAATAATTGCAACACAGTTCTGTAAGGAGGAAAACATTTTTACACAAGCTTCAGACATACACTTAGCTCTGAAAATAACTGGAGTAACAGTTTGAAGGGCATCCATTACAGATCTGACATGGAAAGATAGTTTTTATTTCTACCTCAAGAGTATTTCAGTAGACCTCAGAGGAAGGTTAATGAATTGAACTATTCAGATGTATAAAATATTCATTTTTTCTAGTTTTGCATTTGCCTTTAAAAATATTTTTTGATTATGAGGATTCTATTTGGAATTTTAAATTTTACATTTCAGAGACACTTTGACTCATTCTATCTCACTCTCAGCAGTTCTGTAGATAAAAATGTAGATGACCTTTCACACAATAAATAAAGTGTTCTAAAACATTCTCATATAGCAGTAAGTTAAAAATGAGCATCTTCAGAATTACTTTTCATAGCTACAATTATAATTTTCATTGTTAGCCTGCATGCAGCATCCCCTTGAATTTATCTACTTAATTATAATACAGACAGTGGAGTGTCTGGATTTCAATACAGGTTTATCTTCTGGGCTACATCTAATGCAGACTAAATGCTTACTGAATGTTTGAGGTGCATCAGAGCATAGAAGTAACATTTTTTATTTCCAGGGCAACACAGAGAATTAAATACCGCAATCTTGGAAAGGAAAGGAGTAAAAGAAGAAAGGAAGAAAGACAAAAAGAGGAAGAAAGGAAGAAAGACAAAAAGAGGAAGAAAGAGAGAAAGAGAGAAAGAGAGAAAGAGAGAAAGAGAGAAAGAGAGAAAGAGAGAAAGAGAGAAAGAGAGAAAGAAAGAGAGAAAGAAAGAAAGAAAGAAAGAAAGAAAGAAAGAAAGAGCGAGAACAACCAGCTGGTCAGAACTGGAGGTCTTTAAATATGAAGAGTTAAAGAAGAAATGTACAACTCAGAGAGAAAATGACAAAGCTATATCATTGTATACAGTACACCTAAAAAGAAGCAATGCAAGAAATCAACACTTCTGAAAAATACATGATTTTGAGAATAGTATCTAAATCAAATCCACGGCTCAAGCAGAAATACCTGATCATGGGTATTATCTACTAAAGCCATCCGGATCCTGGGCTGCATCAAGAGAAGAGTGACCAGCAGGTTGAGGGAGGTGATTCTCCCCCTCTACTCTACTCTCGTGACCCCACCTGGAGTACTGCATTCAGCTATGGGGTTCCCAACATAAAAAGACAGGGACTTGTTGGGGAGAGTCCAGAGGAGAGCCACGAAGATGATCAGAGGACTGGAGCACCTCCAGTATGAGGACAGGCTGAGAGAGTTGGGGTTCTTCAGCCTGGAGAAAAGAAGCCTCCAGGGAAACCTAATAGCAGCCTTCCAGTACCTGAAGGGGGTCTACAGGAGAGATGGGGAGGCACTCTTTATCAGGGAGTGTAGTGAGAGGACAAGGGGTAACAGTTTAAAACTGGAAGAGAGTAGATTCAGATTAGATATTAGGAAAAAAAAATACTGTGAGGGTGTTGAGACAGTGGAACAGATTGCCCAGGGAAGCTGTGGATGCCCCATCATTGGACATGTTCAAGGCCAGGTTGGATGAGGCTTTGAGCAACCTGATCTAGTAGGGTGTCCCTGCCCATGGCAGGGGACTTGGAACTCAATGATCTTTAAGCTCCCTTCCAACCCAAACCATTCTATGATTCTATGATTGATTTTATGATTCTATGATTCTATGAATACAGAAGCAATCAAAGAAAGCTACTTACATGACAAAGGAGAACACTGAAAATTAGAGGAGAATATTTCACTGTCGTTCATCACTGCCAAAAAAATATATTTCTATTAAGACACAAATGAATAATAATTATAGCAACAGTTAGTCCTTCATCTTCTATTTCTTAGCTATGTTTTGTAGTGTTGACAGCAAAAAAAATATTCAAAACTCACCAAGAACTTTTAGCAAACAGAAGAAATAGGAAAAATAGCAAGCTAGACTCAGTGATAATCCTCACTAAGAACACACTTTACAAGCATAAAAGAGTATACAAGTAAACTATTTTTAATTATTTGTGTATGTACAAATGTAAGAATCCAGGTGATTTGCAAGAAGATTTGGAAATACAAAGTGAAAAATGAGGAATAAAACAGAGGTTGTTGTTGACCGAGGCTTGCTGGGAGGTTATGCAATACGAATGAAACATTTGATGTCTATGACTTGTTCCAAAAGGAAAGTGGTAGAAATTTGGATGGATTTTTTTTTTTTTTCCTTTTCAGAAGTACCGTTTTCTGCTCCAGAGTCCTGGATTGCTCAGGCACACAAGTACCTCAAAATTTTGAGGATTAACATTTTAACCAATAAAATAGAGCAGGCTTAAAGTCTGTTACCGACTTTCTGACCCCTCAAGAGAGGTAAAGTGACGATTTGTAACATGTAGGGAAAAAAATGTTTGTTTCAGGGACAGGACATCTGTTGATTACAAACCACCTTTAAACAGGAATTTTCTAATGCAGAATGTTCTGTAGGCTGTATGAGGTAACCAAATATTAGTTACAAAGTGGCAGACATTCATTCTGTCAGGAAAAGGATTAATCACCCATCTAAAAATTAGGTGCCTAAGTGCCAGAGACGATGATCATGTGATAATATTTATTTTATGTGAATAAGTTGTGGTGCCCTTCCATTTAAAAAGGAGTCAATACAAAATACAATTAGTTACTAGCTGGGAAATAACTGTGTTCCAGGGGTCCCATGAGAAGTGACTGCTTCCTGTCATCTGTGAAAGGTCACTGCAACTAAGGGATCTCCCTGATGAAAAAAGAAAATGTCATGCAACTGTCCAGGAAGAAAAGCATGAAAGACTTGGGAATTGCAGGCTGGTCAGCCTAATCTCAGTCCCTGGAGGTATACAGAACAAAGAGAAATGATCTGCTAGAAGTTCAGCAAAGACAAATGGAAAGTTTTCCACTAGGGGTGGAATAATCTCAGGCAACAGGACAGGTTGGTGGCAGAATGACTAGAAAACAGCTTAGCCTGGGAGTCCTCATACTCGACAGGCCAGATAGGAATGTGTGACCTTGCAGTGATAAAGATAACACCATATCAAGGTGAATTAGTGGGAGTGTAGCTGGCAAATTGAAGGAAACTCTTATTCCCCTCTGTTCAGCACCCATAAGACCTCCTCTGGACTAATGTATTCATTTTTGGGTACCCTGGCAGGAAAGATACTGATATGTTGAAGCAAGTCCAATGGAAGGCCACCAAGAACTGTCTTGAACTGCCTTCATCTACCTAATGGTAGGGTTTAACGAAAATGGAGTAGAGAAGCAGCAGATATCAATTGTAGGACAGGAACTGTCAGTTGTTAAGAAAAAAGTGTCAAACTCTTTGGTGGTCAAACACTGCAACAAGTTGCTCAGAGAGGTTATGTAAATTCGATCTTGAAGTATTTATAAAGTTCAATCAGACAAGGCTCTGATCTAACTCTGAAGTTGGATCTTCCACATTATCCCAGTTTTGAGTGGGGAGTTGAACTGGATGACTTCAGGTAGTCACTTACAAAGTATGTGATTGTACACTTATATTTATTTGCAGTTATTCAAATTGTGGCACAGTCAGTAACAGGATCGATTTTCAGTTTGAGTAGGAAATAACTTTATTCAGTCAGCTTCTAAAATGCTGAAATTCCCTTAAAAAAAGGCATTCAGTGGCCTGAGTACAGTTAAAAACTTATCTTCTGATTATTTTAATTGTCAAAAAATCCTTGGAGAGAGGAGCAGGGGGAAATGAACATGAGCAGAAGCCAGGGGAGGGCAGGCTGTGAAAGGGAACATCAATTCCCAGATCTAGATTCTCCTCCATGATGACAAGCCTAAGGACTTTAAACCAGAAATTTGTCCCCAGCCTTGGGGAAAGAACTGACAGCTTGACAACTAACTGATTCAGAGACTGAGAAGCCTCTTGGAGCTGATATAAGCATGGGTCATTGTAACAGTTTTTATTTGGCTCTGAAGGCAATTGTCTCCCAGACAAATTGTCTCATTGTGACTTTATATTTAGAAAATACATGTGAGTATCACCATTTTCCTAAGATGAGAACTGAAGAATAGCGGTGCTGGGTCAGATGAGGTATCCCACTTACGTATCCTGGCATTGACAATGGCCCATAGGCAGTGCCTGGGGGAAGGCGACCCCATCCCCTTCCTCATTTTATGGTGCTCCTCCTCCAAGTCTCTGCTCCACAGTCTTTTCTGGATGCCATACACAATGCACCTCTTTTCTTGTCTAACCAAAATAATCCTGGGACTCCTTGACAACTCATCAGGGCGAGGTGGCCAGATGGGCCAAGACCCATTCTACCGTAATAGTATGAGCTATTTAGGTTACCATTACGTGGAGCCCTCGGGGAGATGTGAATCTGGAGTGCTATGGTGTACGGTTCCCTGATGCATGTCCTTTCTGCAGTAGGAGTGGTGTCCACCAAGGGCTCCAACTGATGCTGCTTTGCCAGATCATTTAATGCAGGTTGCGTTTCTCTTCATATTTTTTATCTATACCCAAGGCCATAGGGAAGAAGGAAGTCTTGAAATCTCCTGCTCCTCATCTTCCTGGCCCTGCTCAAGTTATTTAACTGTTCACAGACACAGCGAAGCAAACTTTGCAGAGAGGCTTTTCCAGGGCTTAATTTTTCCAATTCTGCATATTCACATCTGAGAGCAAAGACCGTAATTTCCGAAGAGACAGGTAGGAACAGGGATGAAAACAGAAGACTAGGGAAGGCTATGAGAAAAAAGAGTAAACATATATTTTCCCAAGAAAAACTTCAGACTGTGGGTTTAGGGCTCCCTGAGGTGAATATTATGTGTTTCTGTCTACTTTTACCTTACCCTGGTGTTAGAGATCACTATCAAACAATAAGACACTTCATTTCTACTGATGTGACACATCCTTCAAACCTGGGAATTTGATCATTCCAGAAGTGTCCATGAGCCCAAAATACGATAAGCTGCTCCTTTAAGCTGTATAGGGCAATTAAAAAGTGTATACCAGAGTCATTTAAGAGAAAGAGGAGCTTACTATTGCCTAACATTAACCAGAAGCACACGAGGCTGTACAGGATAGAGAGTAAGGTGCCTGACATTGTTCTTGTTATGAGCAACCAATATAGCAATGGCAACCAAAGCCAATGAAGTGACAGCAAATATCTGTTAAGATTTTTAAAATCTGATACAAATAGCATATCTGAAGTTGGAAGGGACCCATAAGGATCATGGAGTCCAAAAATATAATTTGCCATGACTTTTACAGAGGAAATTGAGCATTCTGGAGGTTCAGAACATCTCACCTCCCACCCTGCAAGAAAAGTCAACTTCATACTGACCTCTCAAATCCCCTGCTTTCTGTGATGTTGAGTTGCTCACCACTACATTTTACCACACCTCAGTTTAAAGTGTGGTGCATCCAAAATAAAAGACATTTGCAATGAAAATTGCACAAAGTAAAGCTTAAAGGATGCTTCATATCTTGCTACATCATCTATAGCTATTAATAAAACTTCAAAATAAAAAGAAAAACAACAGCACCTAGCTTGCGCAGAATTACATTTTGCTGATATTAAGATTATACTGGGGCTGGTGTGGGTTAATGTAGCAACATTTTTCATATGGAACACATGCTGGATAAATTGAATTGAGTAGAAGAGGCTTCCCATCACTGCTTTTTCCTTTTTGTTATTCTCAGTGACCAGTATAATCTTATTTCTTAAGCTTGGAAGTTATCATGAACAGGATAATGTGTGGGGAAGTATTCTCATTCATTGCATGGGACTTTTTAACTGCACAGACCCCATTATAACTGGCAAGAAGAGTGAAGCTAAAACCCTGTTGATTGGAGAATACGCTCTTCTCAGTGGTTTTCAAGTGTATCATGCAGTCATGTAAGAGGCTTCTATTATCTCATAGAGTGCCAACAGGGGATTAAATCCTGACACCGAAAACCCTCAGGGAAATGGCTCCTACTGCAAAATAATGAATCTATTCATACTTGAATACCTCCTGTCTTGACAGTGGAAAAAGCGCAGGATGAATGATCTTCAGTCCACCATTTGGATTGCTCCCTTCCCAGTGTCAACCTGACCAATACATATAGTGTGACATAAAAGAGACCAAGTTACTGCTGTAATAAACCTTGCTATATCAGAGGATACCAGGGAATGTGTTTTAGGAGCATGGACCCATATGGGCACGCCATGGCTTGTTTGATCTTCTTGGTTCACTGACACAAGCAGTGTCTTTTTAAGACATTCTCTGCCTCCTGCACACACAAGATGGCTCATCCCTATTGCTGTCCCTGCAAAGCAGGAGTGAGAGAGCCCTGAAGAGTGCTGGGACTGCTGCACCCAGGAGGATGAGGTAATACGATAGCTATTTTAATGGCTATTTGTAAAGGATTTACTATACCATTTACCATGTGCAGTGGTTCACAATAAATACTACCCAGTACATCCTTTCTAGTCTGTAAATAACTAGTAATCCCACAATGTGAATATGGTGTACAGTAAAATTCTCTAAATTCCCATTTTGAAAATACAGTCAAGTTCATCAAATGTTCAGTAGGAGCAGTTGTGCTCAAATGCAGAGACAGCTTTCCTCCTTTCATGCTTTGTCCTATAGACCATAGGAGGCAGTTCAGGTCTGTAAGTGCCAACTAACCAAATGGCAGCAGGTTAAGTGCAGGCAACCCACCCCTCACTTTCAAATGCTGAGAGACCTAAGACCGTCAGCAGAGACTGGAGTAAGTATGAGGTAAAGGTGTCATGGGACATCTACCCCCCCTGCCAAGCTATCCCTCTGGTACCAATTAACCTGGATATTAGAGTTGACCCTTTACAGATTCAGTCATTACTCTACCTCTTTTCTATCCCCAAATATAAAATCAATGCTCACCTGTTGCTGGAGCCCTGAGACTACTGTGGCATCGTGAGTCAGAGCCCCTGCCAGAAAAGTGTTTTTGACCAAATGTTCTCAGATGGAAAAGAGCAGGGCAGTGAACTCTAAATCTAATTTTGGGGTTGCAGGTGATGGATGTAATTAAAGTATTGGCATACATCTGGAAAGCCTATGTCTAATCCTGAATTCCAGACTTTACAATACCTGATTACTTTTAGCTATTTGTAGGAGAGCAGAGTAGAGGAAACATAACCATAAGTAAAGATCTGAGACCTGTAGAAAAAAAAAACCCAAACAGGTTGCATGATGCTTTGGAGACAGACTAGTGATTAAAATAGAAACAGACAAGCAATTCAATAGTTGCAGTCATAAATTTCACTCAGGGGGGAACATAAGACAGGTAGTTTCACTTAAAAACAAGTGTACACCAGTCCTATAAGATGTAGCAGTGATCATACAACAATGACAAATGTAATTCCACCTACAGAGAAACTCTGTCATCTGCCACCAAAGACAAACATCTGGCTAAAATACAGAGGAAAAAAAAAAAAAGATTATAAGGCTGTAAGAGAAGACACAGACACACAAAAAAGGAAAGGGCAACTAAATTAAAAAGAAGAATATTGTTTATAGGCCTGTCATTATGTATAATAGATAAAGGCAACTGATTGCTACAAACTGAATTTGTATGCTGCCCAGATCAATGGATCTCCTGCACACTACCATTATAGATACAACAAAGACTTATATTACATCCCGCCCCCCCCCCCCCCCCCCCCCCCCAAATCTTGGGCAAGACCAAGGATATAAGAGTTAAGAAATGACAAATGAAGACACCCCCTGCCACCCAGACTTGGCCTTTTAGGTGAATGAATTAATACAGAGTTTATACAATAGCATGTAATGATTCTTTGCCTCAAACCTCCTGAGTACCATCTTAACAAGCCTACCTTCAGTCCTTCCTTTCTTCTCACTGTTCATTTAGAGCACTGCATGAGGCAAATGATTATATAATTAAAGACTGTATCAGAATGCACATGCAAAAGGCTGTAAATTAATGCTGTACAGACAGCGTTAAATCTGACATTTCCTACCACTGGAGTGCTTGTCTTTGAAACCCTAGCTTCTCACATTGATTAAGCCAGAGACTTAAGTATAAAAATCTAAGTGGGAAAAAAAAAAGTATCTTCACATTTGAAACTAATGGCAATATCTAAGGTCAGAGCACAGGTTTTGTACTAGTTTTATACAATTAAAATGACAAATATTAGCAGTAGAAAGCAGAAACTGTCTGGTGTTGGTACATAAAGGTTAGTTAGCACTGCAGTGCTTCCTGGAGGGTCCCAGCTATCCAGATCATAGCTGTGGGTGGACTGACTGGGGACATGCTCCTTGCCTTCCTACAGAAAGTAAGATGTAGAATGGGGGAAAAGTACATGTTCAGATACTGGTATTTCTGTAACATGGATTTAGGATGCTGACAAACAGAGGAGACTGAGGGCACTCTAATACCTAGCAGATTAGACACCATCTCTGTGAACTGTTTGCTGAAGAGGAACGTGAAACACTTTTGCCAGTTTACAGCCTTACTAGCTGCAGAAAATTAAACATCTGAATTCCCAAGCTCTGGAAGGGAGAAGACCTAATGGTTGTAGATTATGTTGTCAATTTCTTTTGGCATAAACAATCTGAAAGATAGTGGCTCTTCATATGGCACTTGTTCTGATAATATCAGAGGCAGTTGTACAAATGGTTCTGCCTAAGCAAATTTCTGAAATTCCCAATTACCCTGTTTGCAAAACAAAAGGACTGTTATTTCTCCACTTCCTAGTGAAAGGCCATCAGAACACACCCCAGAAGAAGCTGGGTGGTTGCATGATCCATACCACTCTGTGGAAGGTATAAGTTTATAACCCATGACAACCTGCTTCTTATGAAGTCAATGAATGAAGGAGTGAAAGGATAAAAGTAAGGTGTGTTTTTTCTACAGAATGGGCAAAATTGAACTCTGACTCCACTCCTAGCAGGAGAAGGAAAGGCAGAGGGGGAAAGGATGGAGCTTGGATAGACCCAGGTCTAATGCTCTTGTAAGACACTCTGCCTCACCCCATCCTCATTTAAAAACATCAGACTTCTGGATTATACACATTTGATATAGGTAAATCATAGCGAGTTAGGGTTTTTGTCAGTCCTAGCAGATTGCTGACTCTGACAGCTACCTTCCTGGGCCTAAGGTTGGTCTGTGAAGAAAAAACAACACATGAAAGACAACATTTTATTTTTTTAACACTGTGTTTCTATCCTCAAACACAGTGTTAAAAAAACATTAACTTACATTTATTGTCCAAAGTATTTCTTATGGTCACAGAATCACAGAATCACAGAATGTTAAGGATTGGAAGGGACCTCGAAAGATCATCTAGTCCAATCCCCCTGCCAGAGCAGGAACACCTAGATCAGATTGCACAGGAACGCATCCAGGCGGGCTTTGAATGTCTCCAGAGAAGGAGACTCCACA
>WKFP01013720.1:46237-86721 GCA_011057875.1 Pterocles orientalis
CCACCTGGTAATATCCTCATAAAAGGCTATCAGGTTGGTCAAGCATGACTTCCCCTTGGTGAAGCCATGTTGACTGCCTCTAATGACCTTCTTATCCCTGATATGCCTAGAGAGAGCATCAAGAGTAAGTTGTTCCATCACCTTTCCAGGGATGGAGGTGAGGCTGACCGGTCTATAGTTACCATACATTTCAATATACCTTTAGTGCTTTTAACTGAGCACATAGAACTCCTGAAATGTAAAACTGGAACTGGCTTTAGCTTGGGTTTTACCCCTAGCAGAAGCGACAATTAGCACATTGCTGCCAAACAGTTGAGGTGTCCTGTATGAACACAGAAAGTGCTATTTTTAGCATTGTTCTGGAGGCAAGATAGGCCATTGATTTTGAAAAACTAAAGACTGAGAAAATTAGGACTTAAAGTAAAACCATTCCCTTTACCAAACTTCTTAAACATCTATCTCTCTTCAGTCTCTCATTCCTCAAGTGTAATGTTATGCAGCCCATATTCAGATTTTTTTTCTCCACAAATTCCCCTTCTTTGGAAAGGCCTACCATGTCCTGAAAAAGTTTATCTTTTATTTTTAATTGGGAAGTGCCTGAATCAGGCTAAAACATTTTTGTTTGCTAAAGTGAAATGTGAACTTGGGTGTCTGAGAACCAAAGCACACTAATCCGAATGACATCGTTGTTTGTTCTGCTTTGTCAAGGTGTGCTTTCAGATGAGAGTCATATTTATGACTAAATGTTTTGTTGTCAATTCTTTGTTGCAGTTTATCCATCAGTGAATGTTTTATGTCATACACTTCACCTCATGCAAAATGAGTTGCTGTTTTCAAACTCTATCACAAATGCCTTTTAGCGTACTGTGAAACTTAATACACTTAAAAGTGGTTGTCTTCGTCATTCCCAGCCCTAAGCCCTAACAAACTTAAACTTTCATCTACGTAGTTCATTCCTAGTATACAAAGAAGGATCTGTTAACAGCTGAAAAATGGTCAAACATTCCTTCTAGGTCAGCATGGCTAGTATGGTTGTGTAGGTTATGCCTCAGCATTCCCATCTGTTTGAATCTGACAAAGTGAAATATCCCTTGTAGTTATGAAGCAGGTGAAGAAAAGGATTGAAAATTTTCATATTGCAGTCTTCAAAATGAAATAACTTATTTTAAGTATTGCCACACTGTGAAAAATATGAACTTGTTAAGTAATAAAGCAAATATCTATGTAGATATTGTACTGTTTACTCATGTTAACATTATTGCTGCCAGCAGGGAACAGTGATACGTTCTCAAAGTTCAAACAGTTTCACTGTAGCTTACTTTTAACTATTCCTAAAGCAACTTCATTGCTTTCTTGAAAATAATCAAGGACATGACAGATTATTCCCTCTTCAGCTGCACAGCAACTAACAACTGTGAGAAATATTTTGCTGTTTGTATGGCTTGAAAAGAATCCCCATTTCAAAAAAGATTTTAATTGTTTTCTCAGCTGAAAGAAGATCTAGTATGTTTTTGTCAATACAAGATTCTTTTATCCTATCTAAAGATATCATTTTAGCTATGGGGAAATGTTGGAAAGCAGTAGTATTTCATTTGCTATCATAAACAAGCCTTTATATGAATGGTTTTGGATTACACTGCAGTATAATTTTGTTGCTTCAGAGGTAGCTATGTCCAATTTTCTTCCATATTTTCACAGTTCCATATCAACAAAAGGTTTTGAGCATTTTGTTTTTAGCAGCCAGAGTAGAATCCTTTTAATGAATTGCCCTGCTTTATTCTGCCATATATCTGACATTCAGCCACGAGTAAGTTAGAAAATGACAGTCAGCTTTGAAAAATTATTGCTTTCTTTACTGATCCATGCTAATTGCATCCTGGAAAGTGCAAGAACCCTTTTTATTTCAGGGTATGTTGTAGTTTAACACAATGTTTTTAGCACATCAGCCAGGATTCTCATAGAAATCAGAGTCCTCCAGCTACAATGCACGAACAATGACACCTGAACTCGGATCATGAGCAGACTCTTCTCTTTCTGCTTCCTGTAACTTATAGAGACAGTAACTAATTATGATAAGTATGTGAGATTTATAGCTTTCTGATATCCAGAATCTGAAGATTTAAGATAGTACCAGACACAGACCTCTAGGTGGGATAGAGTATTTCTCAAAATACATTTCACCTCAGGATGCTTTTAATTTCCCAAAGGCAGAAAAAAGAATCTAATGTTGTTTTAAAGGAATATATAAATATTTAAGAATTACGAAAAATTTTATTTCAGTATTGTTGAGTATTTTAATGTTGAACTGTTGCGTTTCCATAAATGCCACATTGACTTATGGTAACTGTAGCAGCCTAATCAAAAGCATTAGCTCAGATGTGTCAGAGATGTGATGCTTATTTTCTGCCCTATGGTCAGGTGTCCTGACTGAACTGCATGTTTTGTACTGCACTATCATAGCCTGACCAGGTGAAAAGCTAGGATGTGTTACGACCGATATCCCCCTCAGTAGAGACTGGCCACAAACAGAAGAGGTATTGAATTCCTACAGGGCTCTACTCTGGCAAAGAAAAACAGTTCAATATATTATTAAACTTAATTTCAAATGGTTAGAACTAAATTCGACAAAGTGAAGCATTCTCATTCTTAACATAACAACAACAGAAACAGTCAAACAAAAATCCTTCCAAATTGTTTCCCAGCAGAAGATCAGGGAGCAATAAAATCAGAATTTTCTATGAGTATCTGTGCTCTTGCTCCAAAAAATTGCTTGACAGAAAAATCCCAATCAGCTCTAGTGGAGGGTTTGCAGGCATCACAACGAAGCATCCTAAAAACCTGTCATTTTATTAAGAAAACAGGTGAACCTGACAGTTTTGCTCTACCTTAAAACCCCAGTTTGTTATAAAGGTAAGTTTGATCTGATGGTGGCAGTGTGTGCCTGTGGCTGAGAGGAAGAGTGAGAGGAATATTTTGAATTACAGAGGGAGAACCATACCTTGGGAAAGGTTCCTGTTAGCCACCAGGAAAAGGTTACCGGAAAAACCACTGGTCACTAACATGATGGGAGCAACTCTGACACACTAAGCTAAAAAGAGATGAGAAGGAAAAGCCTCCTCTTTGGCAGCAAATTCACAGTCTCACTTCACTTATTGCTTCTTACCTCTGAGAGATGAGAGCCCTGCAAGCTCCCGTACAGCAGCCTGTTTCTTTAAGTGATGAAAACCAGGATAATGAACTCTGCCTGAGGAAAAAGCTGAAGGAGAGTGAATGAGGTTATCCAGCTTTTCCTGGGATTATTTGTCACAGCTGGCTGGTGGCACAGGGTGTGGATGCTGGCCAGGTGTGTAGGTTTGGGTGTGATTAGGGACCTACTGCCTAAAGTCCTTGGGATTAGATTTCTGTCTTGGCACTTCTGTGGAGTTTGATTGTCCCTGAAGCTGCTCGCCCAGGGTGACTCTGAGCCCGTGTGGGTAGGCCTAAAGGGCAAGGATCTGGCAAAATCCACAAGATGGGTTTTCTTCTCTTGTTTTGAAAGGTGGGTATCTTTTCTATCCTCAGCCTTTTGAGAAATCAAACAGAAGCAAACCCAAAACACACACACAAAAGGCTGTTCTGTACGTGAAGCAGGAGCAGCTCTAGTGCTTAGGGAGGAGGAATTATCACCAAATGACTCCATTCTCTCTTTTTTACTCCATCAGACCCTGCAATGCCTCCTTGGTGCCTGCCTGTGCCCCTCACAGGGTCCCACATGCCCCAACACGCCGTGAAGGGACTGTCCTGGGGAGGGAGGGCAGCAGCCCTGGCCAAGGCTCAGGTGACAGCATGTGTACACGCCACAAGATCAAGATCACACTTAAAAATGAAAGGAAAAGACCAACTCCCAGACTTGTCAGTTCCTAGTTTTCAGAAGTCATGATTCAAGCCAGCAAAAGGGATGAGATTTGCATAAAAGTCAGAAATTATTTTGAACATGTCTCTTGTTTCTTAAAGTTTTGCTTCCCTTACTGCCACTAGCCCTCCCTTCATTTTTCTGTCTTCCTGGACTGTAAAACACATTTAACTCCAGTATATTTACAAAGTTATCATCACAACAGAGGATCTAGAACTGTTTTTTTTTTCTTTTCCTGAGATGTAAGTTGAAGTTCTCATATAATCAAATAATTTGAGGAGCCCAGGCTTTAAGAAGAAACACCAAACAGTGTGAGCGGCAATAATATCACAAGAGCTGGCAGTCACAACATGTGCTAGGTTTTTTTGATCTCTCAAAGTATGTGCCAGGAGAAACACATGCCTAGGTTATGTGAACATACCCTAGGATCTCACTTTTTTGGCATCCTTATTTGTGCTCTACTATTTACCTCAGCTGTATTACAGTCCTACTTGCAGCTCTGTAAAACAGGTATGCCAAATGGTCCATGGCGTATGAGATTTATGTGTAAAAAGCAGTCTGTCTGAGCTACTTAATACTGATTGAAACATACTTTATGGAATGATTCAAAATTTCATGCAAATTCTAAAACCAGCTTTTCCTTAGTATTTACTAAGTGATATCATAGTGCTGGATCCTAAGCAGGCACATAAGATCTTGTCTCTGTTATATAAAGACGTAGTCTCTGTTGTGTAAATACCTATGCTGGATTAACATCTAGATAGTGACTCTCCAACCTTGCCCTTAGGAAGCCTCCAAAATCCAGTTACGTTATTTTTTTTTCTAGCTCTTTACATCAATAATGTGAAATTTCTATGCATAACGGATGTATTTTTCCACATCGATTTTTGCAAGTTCAGACTCAGCAAGGTCTGAGAAGAGGAAATGTTGCATCCCTATTCTGTTTTCTGCTTCATGTTAAAAACAATGTTTTTTTTTTTCCCCCAGATATTTATTTGCCTAATTAGATTCAAGAAGTGGAGTGTCACACGAGTTATGAGGAATTGGAAGTGCCAATCTGACGAAATGCTCACTGTGTGCTTTGGGAAGTTTTACCTTATGCTAGTTTGTAGTAATAAATCCAGCTCTGAATAGACCGATTTGTAATGCACAGAACAAATCAGTTATCTTGGAACTCAGGGAAAATTGCTTATTATATAGAAGTAAATCAATGAGTATTTGAACACATTTCCTCTCATAGCAGTCACCACAAAAATTGTTCAGTGTTGTTGAGGGGGCATGGAGGGTGAGTGTGTATGTATGTAAGCAGGAAGAAAGTGTTGAAAAAGGAAAGTCCTAAAATCCAGGTCTTAAAAGTAGCCTGTGGCATAGACAAGATGAACACAGAACTTGTTGATGGAGGCAGCAGATGACACCACATATTGCTGCAGGCTCTTGAGGGGTCTGCACTTCTTCTTTTGTTACCCATATTTGTAATCAGGGCTGCGGCAGCCCAAATGCATGTAAATGTATGTAAATCTGGAGGACCTCTGAAATGACAGAGTAAGCCCAAGTTCATGTCCATATAACTCAAGTTGCAACCTGGTAAAACTATCTTCCTGCAAAAATGTGTTAGTTCAATGAAAAAGCATGCACTGCTCACAGGTACATTTCAGGCTCTCAGGCTACATATCAGCTCTCTTAGAACAGTCAGCAAATTTGAGAGTCTAAAATATACTGAAATCTTTCTATTGGGCTGCTAGGTATATTCTCTGCCACACTCTACTAGCAAGAAAGTTAATCAGAGGTCTGACTTCTAAGTAATTACATGACGTTTAATTTATTTAAGATGAAAATTGAAAAGGCAAGTAAACAAAAAGTAATTTTCCTTACATTTGATCTCCCTCTATTCTGACTTGTATCTCTGGAGTTATCTATGTATCCATAAGCCCATGTACAGATATTCTTAAGGGAGATTCAGTAACAGCAGCTGTGTTTTCAGTTTGTATTTTGCCTTAACAGAAATTACGTTTTGCCTGTAAACAAATCTTAAGGAGTAGAGAACTAGAACTGGGTAATATTACTGTATTCATTGCTTTACTCCTCAGCTCACAAATCCTGAAAGGATTTGTGTCTGAAGGAAAGGTAGCTCATTTCTACTAGGATTCATATACCATTTTCTTACTTACTGTTTTTAATTATTTGAAGTTAAACACAAACCCCCAAAGATCCACCTGAAGACATAGATTGTCTCCAGGAAAAAGCAGCTAAATATTTTGTTGACCACTTTATCAGATCAGCACAGATTCACTGCACCTCTTGGCAGGTATAATACCTGGTGGTACTTTGGTATCCATGCCAACGCTTCTTCCAAGTTTGGCATGTCCTCTTCTGTTTTCAGTATTGCCAGTCCTCAGTCCTGACTTTCTTCTTTTTTCCTCCAGCAGCCACCATCTCTGACTCATCCTGGGTGATGAATTTGCATCACCCCTCTCTAGACAGCTAGTACAGTTGGCACGTCTTAGGTCTACTTGCTAGGAGGTTTGGAGCAGGTCCATTTCTCCTGAGGGACCAGGGAAGAACATTCAAAACTAGCACAATTTGAGGAGTCAGATACTTGTTCCTCCCGAAGGTCACAGTGGAACAATTCAGATGTTTTAGCATGAATCCAGAAGTGGAAGTCTAAACCTGACTCAGAACGTGAACCCAGCAGTGCTCTAGGCAGCACATCTAGGGATTATTTTCATCAGGCTAAGGTATCAAAAGGATCTGAATCTAATGCTGGTCATAATACTAGCTTTCCTTAACTATGTTTGAGTCATAAATTTCCCAGCTTGAGAAAGGACTGGAGGAAAGGGAATATTCAGATGCTTTTCCAGGCTGTACCAGTCTCTTAAACAAGTGAGCAACCTTGGCTGTCATGCCTGCTAAAACTTTGCTGGTTTAAACACTATCCAGGACAGTGGAGGATCTGACTGTATCAGGGTTCAGACTGGCACAGAAAATGTCCTATCAATATTCTGCGTGGCAGGTTGACCCTGGCTGGATGCCAGGTCCCTGCCAAAGCTGCTCTATCACTCCCCTTCCTCAGCTGGGCCAGCGAGAGAAAATATAATGAAAGGCTCATGGGTCAAGATAAGGACAGGGAGAGGTCACTCACCAACTACCCTCATGGGCAAAACAGTCTTGACTAGGGGAAAAATTAGTTTAATTGGTTACCAATCAAATCAGAGTAGGATAATGAGAAATGAAACCAAATCTTATAAACACCTTCCCCCACCCCTCCCTTCTTCATGGGCTCAACTTCACTCCTGGCTTGTCTACCTCCTTCCAGTGGTGCAAGGGGACAGGGAGTGGGGGCTGTGGTCAGTTCATCACATGTTGTCTCTGCGGCTCCTTCCTCCTCATGGGGAGGACTCCTCACACTCTTCCCCTGCTTCATGAACTTCTCCATCATGTGTACTTCCCAGAGGCTGCAGTTCTTCACCAACTGTTCCAGCGTGGCTCCCTTCCATGGGGTGCAGTCCTTCAGGCACAGACTGCTCCAGCGTGGGTCCCCCATGGGGTCACAAGTCCTGCCAAAAACCTGCTCCAGCCTGGGCTCCTCTCTCCATGGGGCCACAGGTCCTGCCAGAAGCCTGCACCAGTGCGGGCTTCCCACAGGGTCACAGCCTCCTTTGGGCATCCCCCTGCTCTGGTGTGGGGTCCTCCCTGGGCTGCAGGTGTATCTCTGCTCCCCCGTTACCCCCATGGCTGCAGGGCACAGCTGCCTCGCCATGGGCTGCACGACGGACTGCAGGGGAACCTCTGCTCCAGCGCCTGGAGCACCTCCTGCCCTCCTTCTGCACTGACCCTGGGGTCTGCAGAGTTGTTGCTCTCACATATTCTCATTCTTCTCTTCCGACTGCTGCTGGTGTTGTGCTGGTTTTTTTCCCCCTTCTTAAATATGTTATCCCAGAGGTGCTACCACGTTCACTGATGGGCTGAGCCTTGGCCAGGAGCGGGCCTGTTTTGGAGCTGTCTGGCGTTGGCTCTATTGGACATTGGGGAAACTTCTTGCATCTTCTCACAGAAGCCACCCCTGTAGCCTCACTGCTACCAAAACCTTGCCATGCAAACCCAATACGTTCTAAGAGAAAGATTTACTCACTTTCTAACATTTCACCATTATTCATTTACACCCATCGGTGCAGATATTTATGCAAAAAATTAAAATCTTGTTTGACAGTAATACATAATTCATAAGCATGTAGTGGCTCAGATTCTTCTCTTATTTATAAATATGTTGACTAAAGTTAAGTTACCCTGGGTTTGAAGTGGTGTAAAAAGAAGAGAGGACCAATATATATATAAACTTATATATTATTTATCAGCACATCATCAGGAGTTATTGGTTTGGGTTGCTTCATGTCAATAACAATACAGTTTTACAACTCAGAAAAGTAATTGTCTTTTCCCTTTTGTTTCCTTTGACAGGAAAAGCAAAATTATTTTAGTGCTGTTTCACATGATTAACACTTTTCAAAACACAAAGCGATGTAATAATCATTTGGGGTGAGGGGGCAATCTATTCTACAGATAGATGCAATACATAGATTATATGCACGGAGAATAAGGAAAAAAAAGAAAGAAATGAAAAAAGCTAATAATAATGTTTCTGCGTAAAGCTGTCCCAAATTAAATTGCTCCGATCTGGTGTCTCTCATGAATCACTGTATCAGAAACTGCCACAGCTAAAATGAGATTCCTTTGCTATCCTCAGTGTGAATTAAAACAGTAACTTGGCCTTTTATTCCTGAGCTTTACCATCAGCATTTGTCAAAGAGAAATAAAGATTTAAACATGAGAAGACATCCCTGTGATATTCAAAATAGTATTTAAATTTTTCCTTGGACAAATTCAATATAGAATATTGAAAATGTATCCTGCAAAAGCAGTGTTTCTGATCAATTTTATTTGAAATAAAATCATTTGCTTAATTTAACATGATAACAGAAATTGAAATGTTGACTGTTATCTATTTAGATGTTGAGAATCAGACTCTGAAATTATTTTTTCTGAGTTAGGCTGAACTATGTGTCTTGTATATATGTACTCTGTTGAGTGTGGATATTGAGCCTAGTGGAACATGTCCTGCATCCTGCTATTTCTAGTGCCGCCCGGTCTCAGAAATTTACCATGAGTGACATTCCATGGCATTCAAACAATCTAGACATGTACAATAAAACTGCTAAAACCACAGGATAGAATATATTTCACCAAGTAATTCAGTGTTGGCTTTTTGTCTTTGTAAAGCATAAAGATGCTGAAACACTCATATTCTTTCCTGAACTACCTAATCTCATTATCAGAAGGGAAATTGTCACTTTTTTAACGAAAAAAAATGCAGAAAGAGTTTAGTACTTTCCTTTGGCTTCAAATTGTGTGCATTACTGAAAATGCATGTTTTCAACAAATATTAATACAAGCTCATTGAATTTGTACTGCCTTGCCTTAGTTTGTATCTATTCCCCTGGAGTGCGGCTTGCAGTTCACAGGCTTGATTTTCAGTGAGCCAAAAGTGCTGGAAAGCCTCTGCTCGTTCTAAAGGTATTTGGGTTGGGCTCTGTGTTCCTTATGGATCAGGGTTTGGAAGCTTCCCTGTTACCCCAGGGGTCATTCAGCAAAGCTTTCACCTCTGTTTTCATCTTGGAGTGAGAAAACTTTATCAAATAAGACTCCTGTATGGAATAAATCTCTGTTTCTTTTCCGGGATATATAGTAAGGCAGGCATGCAGCAGGCAGAGTTGGGTGCTGCGCTGATAGACAAATGTTCATCTCTCTTCAATTACACTATACATGTGTTAATTAAACAGCAAATATAAATTACTAGACAAACTTGTGTTATTGAGTTGACTGTAGAGACATATTGAATTATATATTTTTCAATTGCCATAAAATTAGGTTGCCGGAATACAGCTGTCATTCTTCTCAAACAGATCTGATGAAAGGGACCGAAAAGTGTTTCAGCACACCTTACATCAGCAGAGAAGGCACAGACAGAGATTGATCCCACAGAGTGAAAATAATGAAAGGGGTAGAAAAGCCACAGTAATTTAAAATTATGGAATGGGCTGTTTCTGGCTGCTTTTCCAGTAAAGGCAACAGACCGAACTGGTAAGATGAGCTGTCAGAAGGAAAAAATATTTTATTCCACTGGGTAGCAACCAGCATAGAAGATAGAATGATCTAACTGGTGTACTGAAATCCTCTTGATTTACTGATATACATTAGGGCGCATGAAAATTGCTTTGTTTTGGGTGTTGGCCTATTAGTGAAAATGAATGTAAACTGGTAATTGAGAAAAGGCCAATACATACCAGATCACTTACATGAGCACTTAGCCATTTTATTCTCAAAACACATACAGCCTAAAGATTTTTTTTTTCAGTTGAACAGTTTGGAAGCACACTACAAAAATTTTTAACCAAAAGTTTCCTCTGTGCCCAACATCTGCAGTCTTTATGCTGTGAAGATAGCCAGGCTTCAGGTCAGTTCTAGCTCACAGTGTTTGGGAGCTGGGCAGAAAGAGACTTACCTGAGCTCAGCTCAGATAGCTCAGACAGCTCAGCTCAGATCTCTTTAGGCAGATCTAAAGCAGCTAGCTCTAAATGGAATGCAGGAGATCACCACACCATGGTTTGTATCCAGCTACAATACTGGTCTATGTCTCAAAAGAACTTTGTGGTGTCTTTGATAATACCGCATAATTCTCCATGATGTCACAAAAGAAATGTTGACTGACCAGCTGCTATTTGGTGGATGTCAGCTTCTGTCAAGCTTTTGTCTTTTTTTTCTCCTCTGAGAGAAGAGGAAACCGTAATTCAGGCTGATAGTGCTGCCGTCAGTCAGAGGCCCCCTCCTGCTTGAGCAAGGCTCAGCTAAGCTGCTGCTGTCATGTCCCTGTGGGGAAGGGGATGGGGCTGCAAGCATGATTCCTTTTGAACAACAGAACTCAAAACTGGTCTCTGTCTCCCCTAGTTGTGGAGCTCAGACTACTTTGAATTATGGCATTTCATAATGAAAACTAACACATGATCTCCTCTTTGCTCCCAAGGCAGAAGTGCTACATGCCATCCACGGGTTTTTTTTAATAGGAATGGAAAAAAAAACCACAAACCAAGGGTTTTGCCCTTGGTTTGCTTTGCTTCACCAACATGGAAAAAAACCAAGTGAAATAATCTGTTGTGCACTAGGATCCTTACCTGTCAAAGGCAAAAAAAGTCTTCAATTAAACTTCTGCTGGGTTCTCAAAGCACTGAACAAAAGGGAAAAAAATGCCATTCATAATTCATATTTTGCGTTGAGATGGCTGTGTTGTATTTAAAATTGACATTAGTCTCAAATAAGGTGCTTATATCTGTTAGCCAATGTGCTTACATTCATACCAAATATATAACCTGCTGTTGTCATTCAACACTCATTTTGATATACCTCTATCTTATCTATGATACGTGTTATTCCAGCACATTTCTTACTAACCTTAATATGTTCTTAATCACAACATTCAATTAACAAATTCTGTTATAATCAAGACTCTTCTTTTTGAAGCGTTTGCTATTGGCATTTCTTAGTAACATGTTTGCAGGAGCTGAAAATACCACATCCAGCACAGAGATGTGTTAAAGACTTCAGGGGTGATTAATCAGTTGTTTGCTTTTGTTTGTTGTTTATTTGTTTTTTGGTTTGGGTTTGTTTTGCATAAATGCATCTTACTGGACTCTCTTTCCTTAAAGGTGTGTGTTTATGTCAGGTCACCTGCTTATGACCATAGCAGGCTTCTGCAGAAGTAGAATCCAGTCAAGTGGCCTTTAATCTTGATTGTTGCTGACACCAGTTTCAAGACTATTTTGCACAGAAGAAGCTAAATTGTAATAAGAGACGAGAACATCCCTTAAAGGCTCGGAGCCTGCCTGCATTCATAAAGCGCATTTGCCTTCCCCTCAGTCCCTGGAGCCTGGCAGTGTTATATCCCTTTATGACTCCACAGGATTTAGCTTTGACACAGTTTTCAACTCTTCTGGTCCCCACAATATTCTGTGTATCCCGGTGACATGGGCAAGCTCACCTCCAGATATTGTTTACTGAATAAAAATCCATGCATTTGCAATAGGAAGGTTGGGGGGAACCCCAAGAAATACTGGGAAATTTCAGTTTAAAACTCCCCTTTAGACCATATCAACAGATCACTGAAAATATTACTTAACAGCAGCAACAGCAAGATGATCAGTGAAAATCCCTGTAGCTTTTGTTTTTGTTTCATAACGTCTTTTTTTCTCTTTCATCCTCCTTGCTACTGTGATCAGCAGAGGGCAGTTGGGCTCCTTTCTGTTTTCAGTTTCAATTAAAATTTCAGAACTTTTGAACACCCTGAAATGTGAAAGCGCCCCTGCTGTCACTAAAATGGTCTGAAACGTGGTTCCTGGGCATGAACATTTCAAAGAGAAGATGCCAGTTGCAAGTGGTTCCACCCCCGTCTCTCTGCTCTGAACACATTTCTTAAAGTCTCAGGAGATCCCATTTATTTTATTTTTTTTCTCCTAGGTAAAATCCAAATAGAGTGTTTAGATTTAACATTTCTGATAAGAAAAAGACAAAACAAAACAAAACAAAAACCAACCAACCAACAATTTAAGTAAAAGCTTTTGAATGCAGCAAAAACAACAATCCCAAAAAGCTGTGGGAGCAGAGGGCTTCAAAGAGAGAAGGCTCAGCATGGCCTCAACAGTCTGGCAGGAAAGGAGAAGTGTTTTGAGGATGCTATGAAACACATGTAATATAAATTCAAGCAGCTTCCTGGCAGCTCTGCTTTGTGTTGGGGATATGCAGAGATAGTCCTTGGGAATTTGTCTTTTCCCCAACCTTAGCAGAGATTTTTTTACAGCGAAGATGTTGGGACTTGAATTTAGTGTAGGTGGGGATATTACATGTGGCCTTCAGGGTGTTGAGTTCAGTCTTTCCTAAGCCTATTCCTCATTAAGACAATGTATGGATATATCTACATGATACTGCTTGTGAATACAAACATCTGATCTGTATTTTGCAATATTGTTGTGATACTGTTTCTGTGGACCAATGTATAATTTCATTCATAAAATGCTGTGGATGTGAAAAAGAAATAAAGCAGCAATGACACAGGGCTATGACATCACCTCACGAGTGTTAGTAACAGCCTAAGAGGACCATCACGTTATGGTGCTAGACAGAAAAAATCATCGCATCTTTGAGTGATTCCTGATAATCCCAAGCTTCCACTACATAATAGTTCTCATCTTCGTGTATATGATCACAGAAGGGCAAACTATTCAAATGTTTCTTGCTGATTTGGGGCCTAACTGTGCATAAGAAATGCTACAACGAACTTTAGAAAGCTCAGGTTCAAAATAGTGGGAAAAGACCGTTAAGTTATTGTAGTAAAATGTAAAGAAACTATTTAAAAAGCAGAAACAGTTGCAAAGATGGGAATTGACAAAATGGAGTGAACAGCATTTAACACATTTTCAAAAGTGATCAACTCAGGAGATTAAGTCAACTCCCTGAAGATGTCTAATACCTACAGAACCTGTCTGGATAAAAGTATTATCTTAGCACATCTGAAGGGTGCCATTAAATTAAGAATTTTACATAAAACTAAGATTGTCATAGAAACAGAAAATAATTGGGTAGCAACAGTGAGGCAGTTATTGCAACTGATGAAACAAAGCAATGAAGAGCTCTGCTTAAAAGGCTGGCTGGTAATGACCACAACCAGTTGGCAACAGAGAACCCCAGAGAGCAAGAAAGGAAACGATGATCCTCCCTCAGCTACTTCTTAAGGAGCAGAAAACTGCCTTTTACTATAACTTTTTTTAAATTAAATGGGACTCATTTTTGCGATTCATCACTTTTGTGATGTGGCCTCCTCTGTGGTTTCAATGACAACACATCGTGTGTAGGCATGAAACAGACACCTCAGCCTCTTTGTATTTGCACACTGTTAATGACAGAGACACTTGAATGTCGTGTTATAGACAACGTGGCAGTGCTCAAAATGTAAAGAAATGGAGGCAGCTGGTACCTGAAGGAAAGGAAGAGAAGAAAAAGTCTTACCAAAGCCTAACAAAAGCTCAGACAGTCCTGAAATAAGAGTGAGGTGATACCTGCAAAGCTTACTAAGAGACTCCTAAAACTTCTTTTGATGGAAGGAGTCTCAGAGTCATCCCTAAATTGTTGGCTTTGGCATTTTTCCAAAGGGCCCCAATGAGAAAGCTCTTCTATGACAGTGAAATGTAACGAATGTTTCCCTTTCAGTAACAAGGAGCACCCAGGGCTTGTTTTGTTTTAAGTTTTTTGTGTTTTGTTTGTTTTTTTTTTCCCCCCAGGTGATCCAGAAGCTTCAGAGCACCAGAGACTCAAACGCCACTTGAGCATGTGTCTCTGGGAATCAACATGCCACATGTCATTGCAGGCAGACTTTCAGGGATAGATCTACAGAACAAAAAGTTGAATCTAAAGTGCCAACAATAAAGTGCAAAAATTATCCACTTTGCCAAATGCATGGGCTGCCACAAAAATGCAATTGCTGCAGGTTTTTTTTTAAGTTCTATGATAAGTGCATCGTACAAATCAGTTACCCAGGAAGCAACAAAACTATGCTTTTATAGTGCATCTAGCTGTAGAACTCAAAACGACAATATTTGCAGTCATTCTACTAGCAAGAAGAAAATAATACTCAAGAGCTAGTAAAAAGATTAAAGGAAAGAGGTGCAGAGGACATCAGTATCAATTTCAAACTTCTTATTTTGCTTTCAGTATACTAGTAGTGTGTACACAGAGCTGTTACCTGTTTTGTTAAAAAAGGTATACTTTATTGTGAGGAGGTTCTCCTGATGGCATCTTTATTTAAACAGGCATACCTGTTCTGAGGGACCTTATTCAGGTTATCACTCTCATGAACTTAATAATAAAGCTGTTCTTTTATTCTCACCTTGTTCTACACAGCTTGCTTTGTGAAGTGTGTTTTCCCTGCTTTTGTTGACCTAAAGGCTTCTCTCAGTGTCCTCGGATGGAGCACTGGCTGTTACGCTCAAAGGTCTTTTTCTTCTAAGTTTATTCAAATGGGAAATTCTGGATCCTGGTGCCTTCTACCAAGTATTTGAATCAGTGATTAAAAGACAGACTTTAAAAAATAAATGATTAATCCATTACTGGGACTGCTAGGAAAGCTTGTGAGGGAGATAGGTAGTTACATCTACCCAATGGTCTTCACAGGTTGTAATTTAGTTCAGCCTAGTGCAAGCATTTCTCTTTTTGTTGAGTACAGGTCTGAAAAAGACTACCTGCAGCTTAATCCCTGTGGCTGCCATTTCCGTGACATAAACATGTCATCTACAAGGGTCATTAAAACTTTCAGTCAGCTGGACTTTGCACAGCAGAAGTTAGAAGTCACAGATATTTCTTAATGGGTCTAAGCTACATGCCTTTGTTTGCCCGTATATATTGAATCACTCCTAGCCTGAATGTTTGCTTTGATGCTTCAATAAGTGTGTCAAGAGTTCAAAAATAATGTAAAGTAACAAAAAAAAGGGTTTTTTTGCATAAAGAGCTAGCTGGCTTCCCAGTTATCAGATATGGCAAAGAAATTCAGAAAAACATCCTTCACATTAAGGATGCAGCAATTCCTCAGGGAAGTTTCAAATCTACACGTTTGGTTTGCAGTCTCTGTGTTATATTATGAAGACCTATGACACCCTTAATTCAAGAATTCACTTTAAGAACAGAGATTAATGATCAGAATTGCCAATCTTAACCCAGAAATATAAACCCAAATTGTGAATTTAAATTTAACCACTGTAAAAAATAAATAAATCCAAAGACCCAAATGTGGCTGAATTTTACAGTGCTTACCACAGCTCTGCCTTTGCTGTTGTGCAGGTGCAATAGTCTCTTACGTTCACATTCAGTGCTGATGGCAGTCTGGAATGAGACCAGAGACACTTGCCCCTCAATGGCTCCTGTTCAATGACAGCACTGACATGAATTAAAGCCATTGACATTGCACCATATCTTCTTTCAGCAAAAAGTAAATAAAAAATCCTGTCCTGTTTCCTCTGATTTGCCACTTATGACAACTTACTTAGACTCCCACAATAGCAGCTACTGCTGTTATGTTTTATACCAGTTAATAATTCAAATACATTTTAATTTTTTTTTTAAGAAACATGCTAATTGGGCTCGTTTCTGACCTGCAGTTTCACGTCTGGTTCAGATTTCAATATAGTTCACAATTAGAGAGCAGATCTCCCTGCTTGCACTGAGTGCTTTGGTCACATGTGGTTTTTTTTCCTAATGAGCTGTCAACAAACTGTCAAATGCTGATACAAATTAGAGAGGGTAGACAGTGAAGGGTTGGTATATAGCACTAGAATCAGCCCTGTAAAATGGGCTCTTTCTCACAGCGCATACACTTGTGACTTTATCTTCCTCAGCGAGTAGTTCTGCTGCAGTCATCCCTGTCAGTCCTCCAGGCAGGACCTATTCACATGATTAGGGTTTCCAGTGATTTGGCCTAGTATAAAGTCAAAAATCCTTTGCTATTCTGTGTGTCCGTCCTCCATATCTGTAACATTTCTTTGTTCATATTTTTACTGAGTATTTGTGCTTCTGAGAGAGGAGGGATGGGATGATAACACAGCAGTGGCTATTTCCCAGTGGCACTTGCATGGTGTTCCATCAAGGCTCCTGCTTCAGAACCTGTTCTTTACAACAGATAAACCGGTGTGAGTAATAACATTAATGTTTACCAGCAGATTAGATCCAGCGTCAAAACCTACACTAGGTTCTTCTGAGCAGTGTCTGAGTCCCCTTGTGCCAGCCATCCAGGCTCCACTGTGCATATCAAGCCCTTATTAGAGACCTCATACTCATAACTAGGTTGGCAGTCAGCAAGCAAACAGAGCAGCTTGGCCTGGATCCTCATAGACTACTGAGTTAATACAGAAGAATATTAATTTTCGTGAATGCTAAAGGCACTGACAGCTGTCATCTGCCTTTTCTCCAGGGCTACAACAGCCCAAAGGCTGAGAAATTCAGTGTTTATGTGACATAACCCATTGTTAACACTTTACAACCTTGTTCTTGCCCTGCACTCAAGTTTCAGAGCAAATGGTTTCCTGCTTCTGGCACTGAGAGCAGAAAGTACATCTTCCCACCTATTTATGTTGACTCAAGCACCTAGTCTGAACCCTCTTTCTTAAAGGTGCTAGGGGGCAAGGAAAACCAGCCTGTGGGACAGATCCTACCTGTGGTATGAAGTAATTGAGTATTACTGGAAGGCCTGTTCCAAAGTATTCCGACAAATATTCACTTGAGAGTAACATAAAGCTACAGCATTGTACAACTGCTCTCCTTTTCCACTACCATGTAGATATATGTTTATATTTTTTCACTTTCATAGGTTGTAATTCTGGAAGAATCAACTATGTTACCACATTTCATTTAGGTTTCTAATGAGCAGCTCTGACCTTTATCACAAACCCCCTCAAGACTCCCAAGCCCCCTGTTAATAAAGAGCCAATATGAATTTGAAAGAGGGTCCAATTCCCCAAAGGCTGTTAAATAGCGTGTTCCAGCACTCACTGACTGATCTCTACAGGATAATTAATTCACAGATGAGAAACGTGTCTGCAGTTCATTTCCGATGGGTTGGGATAAAAAAATGTACTACAACTAACCTTCAAGATAGGCAGCTTTGCAGAAGGATTCACAGTAGAAAAAACTTTCCTCTAACTAACTAACAATATTCCCAGTATGTGATCAGGCATTTTAATCAGTGTCTGATGACAAATTTCTTTGTCACACTCTACTGATGACACATTACAAATGTGCAGGACTGATCTACTGGACTGAAACAATGCTGGTCCTTTGCAATTAGCAGAGGATTGAATAACATCAAAGCAGGTACATATGGTTAACAACTTTCTATGGTACAGTTTGAAGAATGATACGTTCATGTGTATGCAATAGATTCAAGTACTGACATTGTGCCGATACAGTAGTGACTTCAGGACGGGAGTTTCATTTTACAGGGGCTTCTTTTACTTTTGAAAGATGAGCTCTCAGTGAAATAAACGTGTCACCAGAAGTTGAAGTTGGTGCTTTATTCAGAAGTGACAGAACAATAAGTGTGTCATGCAGACTGTGCCCAATGAGTGTGTGAAAGTATTTCTCTACATCTTACACGCCACAGCAAAAGCAACACATCAGTGCAGTTTATGTTTATGACACATTTTGTAAAATCCTGTATCACCTCCATGTTCTGAAGTGCTATTGTGTTAAATCTGGATGCGGTCTACAGTTGAGTCACGTTGGAAACTTCTTGCTTATAGCTATTTTTATCCTCATCTTGGAACAATGGAAAATAATGAAGTAATGTGACATATTTGTTCTTGTTTAGGATGAACATTTCCCGTTGGTGTGCTCTCACTGCATACAGTAAATTCAAGAGAAACAGCTTGTAAGCCTTCTGAAAGATTGGAGAGCGATGTAAAGGAACAGAATTCCAGGTATTGTGATATTAAAAAAAAATATTAAGTTTGAAGCATTATTGCTTGACCACAAAATAGTAACTGTATCGTCTTTATCTAAAAAAAAAAAAAAAGAGACTCTGTGAGTCTGCTACTCTTGACTCCAACATCATATAAGGCTTTTAAACACACTTTGAAATAAATAATCATGGAAGAAATGGAGGTCAAATAAAAAGGTTAAAAAATAATAATTGTAAATAAATAAAAATAAAATATCTTTCATTTAGTAAAACCCTGACTTTCTCGAGTAGGACATGTAGTATATCTTATTTATCTGAATGTCAGTAAAATGGCTGACGTGATATCATGTGAAAAATTATTAGTGAAGCCATAAGTTGTGTAAGAAGAGTTCTCAAGGGGAAGAGACAACAAGTAGCATGGAGATATGATGTGACAGAGCTACAGGAGCTCCTCTTATATCCATTACTGCCCTTCACAAAAACAAGGGAATGTGCTCATATCATTTGTGAGGACCACACTTGGAAATCATTATCAAAAGAAAGGAAAATCAGTATATCATATAAAAAAATCTAAGTGGCTTTGAAGACTGGAATAAAGAAAATCCAGCTTTAAGAAGAGCAAGGTGAAGCACTGGAGATCTGCAAAGAGCTGCTAAGGGCTGCAGGCTCCTCCATAGAAAAAAGCTGGACCACAGAGGATGTCTTAGTGTTCCAGTCAACCACATCACGATGAGGAAATGGCTGTGTGAAGCTGTTATGAGGAAGGAAAACAGCACCTTATGTAGAAGAGGAAAGAACAAAGGAAGGCAGTATCATTGTCATTCTTTAGGGCATCTGCTAGACATAGTCTGGAATACTGCTTGCATCCCTGCTTACCCAATTCAAGAAAGGATGACTCGCAATGTAAAAGGAGCAGGTGAGAAAATGTGTCCAGAGGAAAAGCAAGTGTATTTTATGGGAGATTTGAAAAACTGGGTTTCATTCTAGCAAAATGAAAGCTGAGCAAGAATGTGATTGCTTTCTATAAGTTCATGGGGAGTGTAAACACTAGGGAAGAACTGTTTAAAAGACAATGTTGGCACAAGAACAAATGTGTATGAGCTGGTCATGAATATATTTAAGATGGAAATTAGAGGAAGGTTTGCAATGGCAAGAACACTGAAATTCTCAAAACAACCTGCCACTCTGGCTAGGAGAAATACTAACTTGTTTTAAGATGGTGTTTGACACTTTTATGGAAAGAGCTATGCAATATGGAGGGGGAACCTCTGTCACCCAGGAAATCCCTTATGTCCCACACTTCCATGTCCCTAGGGGCTTGTGATTAAAAAGGAGAGCTCTCTTTCTTCCAGCTTTCACCATGGCTTCTAAAATACTGGTTTAAATAACTGTAGGGCAAAAGTTACTGACCTGGATAAAGCATGGCGTAGAGCTGAGAAGCCCAAGACGTGTGTCCATGGGACTGGGCAGAAGATACCATTGGTTTCAGTTGTGCACATAGGTGTTTCTGGCAGAGCTCTCCCTTTGCGCATGGGAGAGGAGACACCATTGCTGCATCTTCTATTTCTTCCTACCCTACAGGGAAAGTGTTGTCACACAGAGAAGTGGGGCTGCTCTGAACACAGGGTCTGAAATTGTGGCAGGTCCTTAGGAGTCTTTTCTCCTTGTAACTCTTCCCTCCCTTTAGGGAAAGGCATAATGGTTGTGCTGGAGGCCAGAAACATAGGAAGAAATTGGCATAGCAGGTAATAAATCTGTGATTGGCATAGCAAGCAATAAATCTGTGGTTGGCATAGCAAGCAATAAACCCCCACGCTACTACCAGTTCATCTTGTGGGTGGAGGTGTTCTTCTGAGACTGTACCACTCTGACTAGTCAGGGTTCTCACTCATTAGCTGTGGCTAAATCACATCAGTATTAGTATTCAGAACTACTTATACCCTTAGAAATGGTTACTTCAAAAACAGAGGACTACTAACAACTTTTGGGCTGTAAATTGAACAATTAATGTACTAAACAAGCTATTAAGTCAAAAAGAGATGAACGGAATTGCAGAGTACTATTTTCTGGAAAAATCTCTTCTAGTTGTTGCTGAATCACTAGAACACACATTGACGAAACATGACTTGCTCAAAGTGTCAGTGCAGTTGCACATGTTATTTTACATTTCCCAGGAACATGTATCTGTGCAAAAATGATTTTACACTGTAGACTTGGAAAACAGAAAGAGCAGCCCTTACAGCAACCTCACTCTTAGCTAACAGTTTGTGTACCTTTGCTGCATGGAAAGAAATACAACAATGTAATTAAATTTTTTAAGGTCAGTGAAATGCCATTGTTTTGACAATCAGCTGTGAACACATAAACCTTGGGGTCCAGATGGCTGGCTGTTTAATAGCAACACTACATTGACAAATTCACCAATTAGATAGACATTAATATTACATCCTTTCAGATTCTGAGCACAGCCTGACCTTGCCAAAGTGGGCTGGTGTCTTGCTTAATCCCTTGTGCATGCTCACAGAATGTTATCGTGCTGTTGTAGTGGGTTCATCCATCAAAACCACCCCAGCTTCTCAGCATGCTGAACATTATTGAGTTTGTAAAAACAGATGTCATAGCACACTGCTGGCAGAATTGTGCTCTCTCAAGGGACAGCAAAGGAAACCACCCCCTCCACATGCATGCACGCATAGACACACGCACGCATGCACACATGGGGCACTGGAGTGTTGTGTGACTCCTCCCCTTGCTATTCTGGACCTGACAGGGAGGGGAAGACTCCTGATTTATAAGTGTTTAGAGGCCTGTGGGAAATCACAATAGTTAGGGGAATTCAGAATGTCTTGGTGCAGATAACTGCCCTCCTTGGCCATGGTGGTGTATTCCTTAGATCAAATTATTACTTTAAAGGCTCAAGAAATACCATGTTGAGAACACAGAATTGCAACCTGCGTTAAACAGCAGTGGTGTCCTCTTTCATGGAGCAATTGCCCTGCTTGACAGTGAGGTCCTGGGGACAGAACTAGGTCTAAGGCTGGTTGTGCCTCCAGAAATGTCAGGATCTCAAGATCTGAGGGTTTACTTGAAACAGAGAAAGGGGCAATGAACCCTGCTGATGCTCACTTATTTCAAATTCCATCCGTCTCTTCCTTTTCTTATGCAAGGAAAAAAAATCTGTTATTTTAAATATGTTTCATTATTCTCTGCCCTCTTCCCCTGAGCAGTTGTGGCAAGAGTAATATATATTTACAGCAATACTTAACAGCTTTTTCTTTTACCAGAGCAACCTCAAGCAAGAAATAGCAGTTACCTTTCCATAAGGCCAGCTTTCATTCCTGTGCTTCTCCTGTGGAACATACCTTTCCTGCTTCCCACCTGGAATATTTGTCCTGGGTAGAAGAAATATTATCCATATTGCCAATAAGAAAGTGTACAGAGTGCGTATTGCTCCTTCCTCAACTACACAATAGTTACTCTTTGAAATCTTCCCTTTGAGGATGCACTAGTCTGTCCTATCTTCTGTGTTTAAAATGTGGATGCCACTGGATTTGGTAGTTTCTAAACACGGTAGAACTAAGTTTCTCAGGTTTCTCAGAATATGACATTAAGAGGCCCAGCATGTGCATTTTTTTAATAACTCTGAATTGTCAGGAAGTCATTCTCTCAGGAGTGCTATTCCTAATGATGACCAAAAATACTCGGTCTATTGAATGACCAAAGCATCAAGAGAAAGAATAATCCACTGATAATGTAAACACTTAACATCCCTCATTTGTGATGAAAATATGCACCTCAGGGATATACATTCCATCAAAACAACAATTCTCGAAGAAACGTTTAGCTAGCAGATATATTTTCAGCCTTTTCTGCTCTTCTTATTGACCCAAGACTGTCCTGAACTGGTTTCTGTCTGCAATGGTCAAAATTGCTTTCTGGCAGATTGCTTGATTTCAATGGCAGTGGAAAGAAAGACATTTTTCATTGAAAAAAATGAAAGGCACTTTCAGAAAAGACTCCTCAATCATTATTTTGAAGCAGTGACTTTGTATTTGATTGATAACCCAAGAACAAATGCAGATACTAAATATTACTTTCACAGCAGTGGAATTTTCCTTACAAAAGAGTAGAACACTAATCAAAAGGTGATTTTAAATTCTAGAGTAAATGTGAATTTAGACTAGTACTTATACATCTCTGTATATATGCTTATTATTTTTAAAAAGAGAAAATCAAACAACTCATGAAATAAGGCTCTTTACTGATAAATGTGCAGTTCCCATTATCTGCAGTAGTAATTGGCCACTTTCTTGCTAGTCCCAAAAATATTCACAAATCTTGAAAAGCTTGTAATTCTTTCCCTGATAACTAAGAGTGCTGTCTTTACATAGCTTATTGTGATTAAAACCAACACTCAGAGGCAATGAGGAGCAAATGGGCAGAGTGAACAATTTGAGAACAACTACAATTTGTAGAAAGTATTCAGCAATGATTTTCACAAAACACTGACTCATAGCTGGATTTTAAAAAAATAGGAAAAAACCTGCTTAATTCCCTTCAAAATTAATGGGATTTGTGTGATTTTTTTTAGAAAGTCTTTTATAGTCCAGAAAATTATTTTTTTTCAGATGTCACAGAAGACAACTGATACATTTAAACATGTTTTATGGTATAACTTTAATTTTGAAAAGCCTGAAAGTAGCACAATGTCTCCACTAGGTAAGGCTAAGTACGTATTTGTGACTTGGTGGAGAAGTAGTGGAATGAGCTCTGTACGTTACAGTAGGAAAATGTTATTTAACATGAAAGCCTTTTTTAATGATAGATGATAATAGGTACTAAAATAATCTTGTGTTTCAAGAATAATTCAAAATCATAAAGTTCGTCCTCTGAATTTTTAATATTTATTAAAAAATTCAAGGGAATTATGAGCAATCTATAAGTCTGTGTTACACTAATTTTTAAAGCATTTAAGATAATTACATGATTTTATTATGCTTCATTTTATTTCTTGCATGTATCACGGTGGGGTCATAATGGACATAAAGAGAAAGACTTACAGTAAAGGAGATGCAATTTTAATTTTAAATTGCTTGTGAGTTCAAGCTTCCAATGACTGAGTTTGCAGCCAAAAGTTAATACAAAATTCTTGGTTTCTTCTGCAAACAGAAAGAATAAAATTCACACTGTTTTAGATACATTTCCCAGTTCTGTTTATGAAAAAAAAATTAGCCTAGGTATGATCCCTACTATTTAGTTGCTACTATAGCCAACAGCAAGATGTCTGGGTGTCTGGCTGAAATTCTTTGGTGATGGAGTCAGTGGTGAACTTGGGTGTACAGGTGGTTTTCCACCATGCCCTGGCACTCTAATAGATAAAATTTATTACTCTGTATTTAAACACATCTTGTTGACCTCCTAGGCAATGAATCATGATGCCATATAAAACCAGCATTTCTTGAGACCCTCTTTGAGCCAAGTTGTGAGTGATCAGTCACAACTTTGTCCATTTGTTAATCACAGCAGCACGACATATAGTCTTAGCTCTACCCTTTCTGATTCGCAAGTGTAGCTTCACATGCCAGCTTCCACAAACCATGGGCGTGGACTGCAGCAATGCCATGACTAAACAGGCTTAAAAGGCTCACTCCAAGGCTGTGAGGCTCTCAGATACACTCTTGCCTTTCCAAACTACCAAGACATGACTCACACTGCCATCAAGGAGGAAAATACTATAGATGTTTCCTTTTTAAGATGAAGAATGCAAGTATCCTTGCCGTACATCCCCAAATTGTATATTTTCATGTTAGAAATACCCCTTTTTGTCAAGAAGTGGACAATGGAAATTTTTATGTGAGCAAGTGGCATTAAAAAGAGAAATACTCTCTCTGTAGGATAGCTCAGCATAAGAAAACAGACAGACCCACCTTATTTCAGATGTGACTCTGTTCTTCTCTTCTGCCAAACTCCTGGAGCTGCAGCTCCTCTGCAGGAAAGAGGAGGAGGGAAGAAAGAAGCAGGTAGCAGGATCAGAACAAAAAAGGAGATATTTATTCACTCACTGCACAGTGAAACCATGAAACTCATTGTTACAAGGATGTTGTGCAGGCAGTCTGAAAGCAGTAAGTCAAATTAATGGAAGAAAAATGCATCACTGACTATAAAAACACAAACTCAAACCCTTGTTGACTAGAACACAGATTAGAGGAAAATGAAATAATACCTTGTGGAAAATGTCAGTATGTGCTTGGTTTGGCCGTATATTCTTCAGAAGGCACATGCTGCAGGTGCTGGGGAGAGGATGAAGGCTGGAAGGAGCTCTGGTCTGACCCGATGTGGTCACTCTCACATTCTTAAGGGGGCTGTCACAGAGTTCATGAAGGAAATGTGTACTTTGAGGGTACGTACAAGAGGGACAGGACAAGAAGAAATGAGTTCACTTTGCGCTCATTCTGAGTAATTTGGATGTCTCACATCTCAAATCCTGTCCATACCAAAGCACAGATCGTCACTGAATCCCTCCTCTCATGCTGTTTCTGGTTTCCTGTTTCAACCGTGAAGTGTGTTGCAGACTAGAAAAAGCTTTTTATCTGTTAAGGAGGTGGAACTTTGAAACAGGCCCCCTGCAGAAGATGCCAAACCTCCTGCCATGGTAATTTCTAAACCAGGTCAGAAAAATTTCTTTCAGGGAGGAACAGAGCACATTTTGTCCTGGAACAGAGGGACTGAGTAGCCTCCTTCATTTCACTGTACTTGCTTCACCCCAGAGCCCCTGTTTCTTTTAAGTCCACAATTTTTTAGGATGACCCTGCCCCCTCTCTTTTTTTTTCTGCTCAGCCCTGTGTCTTCACACTCAGTAAGGCTGGGGGAGGCTGAAGACACTGCTGCAATTCATAGCCTCTGCCCTGCCCCATATTATACACAGTTTAAAGGGGATACAGTTCACTGTAAGTTGCTCTTAGATTTCAGCACTTTATTGTCTCTTTATTTGATATACAAGTGCATAAAATACATACAATTAATTTAGCTAGATCCAGTTATAACTCCTTGGAGTTTCAGAGATTAACTTTGTCAAGGATAAGTAAAGATACATCCCATTGCGCTCTGCTCCATTCAGCTTCCTCTGAGTGCCACCTCCTTTTGTGAGGTCCCTCACTTCATAGATGTCCCATTAGAGGAGAGATGCAAAGTCTGTGTTTCCCTCAGCAGTCACATGAACAAGCGCCCGGTGCTTTCTCTGCCTGTTGTCAGCCAGGGAGGCTTGGTCCCCTTAAAGAACAGCTGCAAAAGCCAAGTGACTTTTGTTACCACGAGCCTTTGATGGAGTTTATAGCTGAAGTCTGAAGACAAACATGTATCTGCGACTTGGGGGCTATGCAAAGTTCTGCAAATGAGGGACCACACTTTCAGTTACATAACTAAGAACAAGCAGGTAAATAAATACAGCCCTACCACCTAACAGCTCCCATAAAGGTCAAGCTGTTCTTGCCTGTTCTTTCTTACTCTGCGAGGGAAGTCTATTGCTATTTCAAGGTGTGATGATATTCTTCTTGAAAAGCATCTAGTCTCCCTGGGAAACAAGTTCAGGTGTAGTCCTTGGCACTGCTGATGCAAATACCTCACTGCTACCAAAGTTACTCTCTCAAAATATATTTTTGCCTGTGTATGAACTCCTTTCCACTGATAGGTCCTTAAAGAAGAGAAGCCCACAAAGGTATTTATCTCATCTCCCAAAATTCACCTTTAATAAATATGTATCTCAAAATCGTTTCTACAAACAAGCTTAAACTCCTTCAATGGATATGTTGCTCTCTTTCATTTTTTCTGACTCCCTGTATGGACAACACTTTCTACGCATTTTATTAATGTTGCTAGCATACTGTTGAAAATACATATCATAAAACTGCCATGTAATTTGTCCTATTTATGCAAACAGTTCTTCTCTGTCCCTCGTGTTCATCATCCTGATACTTTGTGGTGTACAGTCATGTTCTTTCAAAAAGCAAAGTTTCCATATTTGAAGACAGATTCTCTTCCCTATGTCATTGGTTGTAAACTTTTCTGCACATCTTCTGGTCTGAGTTAGTCTTTCCTGAGCAGAATACTGACTTTCCCCTGGAAAATCAGATATTGGTCATATCAGAACTGGAACGTTTACCTAAATGAAAAAATTATTAGTCCCATGGTGAATATTATGATTTCCTGTGTCATTCAATATCTAGTGATTCAAAAAGACCCTTATTATTAGTTTAAAGAGTATCAAGCAAAATTAAAGAGGATTCTATTCTGTTAATCAAACAAAAGAACTGCCAGGAAAGCAGTTGGTCTGGTGTACTCAGGTTACAACAGGCTGACTTTTCATAGGTTTCAAAAAGAAACAGGAACTGCTACAATTATATAGATGGCAGCCAAATACAGACTGTATTGCCCTTCTATTTCCTGAGAAGGAATTATTTGTCTGCCTTCTGCAGGTTACAATAAGATCCAATCTTGATTTATGGACCGAGAGTGCCAGATAATTAACTGTTTTCACTGGAATGCTCCTGTCGCGAATGGACATGGAGGACCATGACTGCACCTGGGGATCCAGACTGAATGCATACGCAATTGTGCTGAGTTCACAAAGATTATTCTCTGGCATGGACGGTTTTGCATAGTGATTGCAGCTGCCTTGTATCCACAGACTCCCAAGGGTACTCTCTTGCAAGAAGTAGAGCAGAAGACACTGAAGAAGGAACAAATATTTATTTCCCTCATAAGTTACAGAAATCCTCTTGAAAGTGAGAAACAGAAATTACTCTCCAACAACCAGCTCATACACTAATGCACAGCAAAGCCTATTTCATCATGTTCTACTCCGACTGGTGTAGAGAGGTGGACCTTATCCACCGTTCTCCAACAACTTTTTCAGATACTGGGAGATACTTGTGTTTGCCAGAGTTTTCTCTTTTCTGGTCTAAGCAAACCTGCATCTCGGAGTCTTTCCCTACAGGCTGTATATAACCAGTTACAGAAGGCCCTTTGCTCATCTCCAGTTTATGAAGCTCTCCTGCTTATGTGACAAGTTAGACCCGTATTCCTCCTCTTTAGACATTGATACGGCATGGACAGATCTTATTTCAGTCTTTTTTTTTTTTTTGTGGCTGGAATTTGTTCTGTGACTTTGATGCTTTGCATCTCATAGTGGTTACTCTGAGATAGTGGCCTTTCTCTGTGCAGTTCTTGATTGTACGTACCTTTTTTTGGTGCTAGACAGAAGGGGGTATGATTCTAAGCTGCCACGCAACCAGAAAAAAGAAAGCCTGCTGACAGGAATATTCCTTTACCTGCTGACTATTTAATAGAAAATATGTTAATGGAACTATCATATATTGAATTTTGCTTGACCAGAATTGCATCTGCATATTATAAAGTCCAGGGAAAGTGATGGCTAGTGCTCAAATGTAATAGAATAAATGTTTGAAACAGCTGCTAGCTTACTTGTACTACAGTATGAAACTTTCACAAGGGAAAAATTAGACTTCCATAAAAACGACAAAACTTTAGCTCCATTTGGGAATCTTGTCAAGATCCACATTGACAAAAAAACTAAGTATGACTGGTTCTGCCAGCTCTCTGTTCCCCAACACTGCCACAAATGAGTAACTTTCAGGAAGTTCCTAATATGATAAATACTCCACATGAACATTTACAGAACATATTTGTTATATGTCACCTTCACAGTATGATCCATGAAGAAGATTTTAGAAGTAAACTGAAAGAAAGGTGGTACAATTCACTTATTTTAATGAGGCAAAACCTCACCTGTATACTTGACATAGACATGTTGAAAACCCCCAAAATGTTACTAGTAACAACACTTTTAATTTTAGAAAAGATACAGATGGGTGAAATGACTTGTAAGGAAATTGACACAAGAAAACTTTGTTTCATTAACTTTTTTATTTTTTACATTGTTATTACCTGATATGTGTGCAACATCCTCTCTTTGACAGATTGTTTTTTTAGGATGTTAATAAAACCACCTTGTATTTATCATAAAATCTCATATCCCAGGAAGAGCAATAAGCAGGTGCCCAAATGGTAATAATCTCCTAGCAGATACCTGAGTGTAATTAGCATACAATTAGCACTGACAGACTCTCCTTTAAAGACAAAATTTGAATGTTTGGTCTATGTGCAGCACTTAATTGAGACAAATAGTGTATAGCAGACATCAGTGCACAGCCCAGAACACGGAAGACAGCTGTGAAAGCCGAGAAACAACATGCACCATCAAGGAAATCAAATGACATATGAAGAATATAAGGTCTGTTCCCCATATGGAAGAATGACAGGCTCTGAGTGTAAAGACCAAAGGGTTAAAGCCACAATAATGAAATAGGTAAACTGAGGGAAATTTTTTACAACATTTCAAAAAAAATAATTAGAATCTCTTGATGGAAATAATATGCAACAGCAAAAGCTGGGACTTTGCACGTCAGCTGTGGCAGCAGCAGAACAAGATGGTCATCACAGTGCTGTGATGTGGTGGCAGAGATCAGCTCAGAGGGGACAGTGAGGGTGGAACAAGGGCACAGTGGCTGCGAGGGAGGGAGACTGGTAGGAAGAGGAGGAGGGGACGCAGGATTTTACTGGGGATGAAAAGGCTGTGGCCACTACGGCAGGGCAGAGTGGGTACTGCCAAGGTTTGTCTCCCACCTCCGCCAGCTTCAGCATCCTTGGAAGATGTGAGACAAGCTGGGTGGTGCAGCAGTAGCACAGACAGGGTCCCTTCATCATCAGTGCTTGGATCCAGCAGGCACAGTTCAGCCCCACCATATTCCAGGGAAGGCAAAACCCAGCTCATCTTTTAGGTATTTATTAAAGACAAGAGTCAGTGCTAAGTGCCATTGTACCACATGGCTTCCTTGCCTTGTCTTTTGAAAAGAAAAACATGTTTTTGTGTTGCTTTTTTTGTTAATTAGGCTTTAAAATTTTGAATTTTCCTCCACATTTCAGTCTGATGGGATTTAATGTCACTGTTTGCAGCAAGGCCTGCTTGTTTAGTGGGTTTTGGGGGAGGAAATGAGATGAAGCTGTCTGATATTTATATTAGGAATGAAGCATTACTTAACTTAGTTTTTAATGTGTTCATTACTGTTCAGTGGGGAGCAGCTGCTGGATTTCTTTTTATTAAAGTGTGTTTTTAACTTTGGGAAATGTACCTGAAGTTAGATTGGGCTTCACTTGGTTAGAAATCTGAAAAAAAATCATAGGACAGAACTAAATATTAATTACAAAGACAATTTCATTAAACATTGACAATTAATTAATCAATCATTAGCTCATTCATGTGGATTTTAAACTGAATGATGTGAACAAGGGATATGGTCTATGTATATTAGTTCCCACAGGGTGCGTGGTGGAGGAGGGTGGCTCACAAGGATCTGTGTCCTGTTCTTGGGACCTGCTAGCATGCTGCTTCACCACATCAAGTGGCTAAAAAATGTTGCTAGGTCTTGTCAGACTAATTCTTATTTGCTTATTTTTGTCTCTGTGAGCATAGTAGTAGTAATGTTGCATTTTTTTTTTTTAATTAGACCTGACAGAAAACAGATTAATTTTGGAATTATTATTGTATTTTGTCCCAGGATTTAATTTTTAAAGTCTGACTTTACTTTCAATGTCCATGTGGATAGGATGTGAACATAGTACATAAAGATTTTGTAAAAATAGTACATTAATTATGCTGAAGATTAAATGAGATCTGGACTGTGCTTTCTTCACCTAGTCTGAGCACATATTACTTACACAACAGTAGACTTGCTGATTTCAGTAGGCTGCTGTGAGATGATGATACCCATAGAAGATAAATTCTAACAGACAAATCATAGCACTGGGACCTTCTTCCTTTCTTTTTTTTTCATTTTTTTTCCCACCAGGTTTATGAATATTTCACATTCCTTTAGCAAAATTGGGATTTAACCTCTAAATTAAAATTGCTCATTGAAATTATCACGTATTGACTGTTCAGCTTGGGCAGGTATATTTGCATTTACAGATGCAAACTCTGGCACCCTTGCTCTCCCCACTATGCCATTTCTGTCTCTTAGCTACACCTGTTTTTACACACTTCTATATAGCTATATACATGCACAGAATGAGTATGCAGCCATGCATATATGCTTACTGGTAGTTGAAGAATAAAGGAAAAAAGCTTACAGCTAATGCAGGTGCAAAAGAGTAAAGCAATGAAGAAGAAAAAGGCATAATGAGTGCTTGAAGAGACGGAAATATCTGAACAGTCTCAGGAGGAGTAAACTCGTTAGGAAAACACTGGAAATCTGTTGGCTGGAACAGTCGAGGTTGGGGCTGTGGTAGCTGGAGGTCTACTCAGCAAGTGGGTTATAACACAGATCTCTGCAGCAGCAAAGGAGGGGAAGGGATAAGCAAAAAGCCTCTCACTCACATAACTGTTCCTGTCTGCCTTTCTAAGGCTCTGTCAGAAATGCTTTTTAAAGCCTGGCTCATATTTTTAAAATTTCTGTAGATGTAATGCCTAATAATAAATCCTGATTTATAAGACAATAACTGAAGAGAAAATTAAGCTAGTTAAAAAAAGACTTAAAGGATTTTCTTTTCTGGCAACATAATCTGGCAATACACAAAAGTATTCCCAGTAGGTGGTAGCAGATGAAGTTACAGTTTATGGAACAACATACTTTGTCTTTTCTCCTCAGTGTGTTTAAAGACTTTGACTTAGGCAGATGCGATCTTCCAGGTAACAATGACAGAGCTAAAACTGGGAAATAAATGTTATTGTATCAGCTTACCTCAGCTTTGTAAGGAGTAGGGCACATCAACGACCTCACAGTTAGGCTAGTATCTTGCATGGTCTTAATTAAACACCCTGAATGACTTTGGGATATTAAAACCGGTGCCTCCTACTCCTTGCAGCTTTCACATAACTCTTTTTTTTTTTTTTTCTGGATTCCTTATGTATGAATTGCTGTTGATGCAAACGCATTGATCTTAATTTGTCTTTATGTCCTTCACTCTCATTATTCTCATGGTGACTAAGGTAAGCAAAAGGGTGGAGTCTGTCCCTCAGTAATGAAAGCATTCCTTCTCTGGACAACACCTTGACAGAGCCATCACACCTAAGTGGCCCCTGGTCCTCAGGATGCTTGCTTTGGAAATTGAAGTGACTGCAGAGATTTTTGCTTTGATGGAACTGGTGGAGCTCCATTGTCTATAGTTATAAAAAAAAACTTGTGAGTTTGAAATACTTTGTACCTGATTTTCAGACTGGTAAAAACATCGCCACCAAAGAACCGTCTTTCAGATGGAAGGAAATTAGCTTTTTTTAAATATTGAAAATGCACATTTTCTTCTTCTATGCATGATGATAATATTTTATAGTGAAAACCATTGCAAAAGATTCCAGTGAATTGGCTTTAAATGGGCAATTGAATATGTATGTAGAGTGAAATCCTTCACAACAAAAAAAAACATCCATCATAGCAGGACACCAGTCTCTGAGATCCTTTACTCTGTTGGGTTTTGATAAGGGTCACTTACAGTTGACATTTTATTGAAAGAAACAAGTGTCTGGCAGAAAGAAACAAGAAATCCTTGGCAGAATTTAGGGTTTTTTTTTTAAATAAATAACTTCTATACTTAAAAAAGACCTTCCCAAAATAATGTTATTCACAAACCCACAGTTTCTGATGAACAGAAACAGTCAAAAAATTTTTATTGTTATGTCAATGATTCCTGGGTACTGGATTTGATTTAAATATTCATTTTTTTAAAAAATAAAAAATAATAGTATTGAAGTCTGCTAGAAAGAAACAATGACTATGTCCACACCTAAGCTCTGCTGTTTGCTTATTTGGATTGCTGAGAGAGTAGCAATACTGGGGAAAAACTGGCTATTAAGCCTACTTATCCAGGCTGGCTATGGAGCAAAAGATAACTTAAGCATTTCTAGAATAATTTTTCTCCTCACCATAGCATGAACTCACTGTTTTTCTCCTAAGAAAGATGCTGGGAGCCAACTAAATTTTGAAATGCATAGTCAAATGTTACTTCAAAGGGCTAGTCCTAGTTTCATGTTTCAGAAGACCTACAGAAGCCTTTTTTCATTTTAACTTATTTGCAAGTTAGTGTTTTATTTAGATTAACAAAATAAATTACTTGCAACAGTATTCAGCACAGAACAGAATTATCTTCATGCCAGTGAAACAAGATTTTTCATGAAAGAGAGATGAGGATGTTGACCACTTCCTCATGCTGAAATTCATCTCACCTCCATTAATTGTTTTCAATACAGTCAGGGTATTATATAATAAGACATATACAGGGTTATATTATACTAATTAATTGTTTCCCCAGAAGAATTTCACAAAGGCAATCAGCAAGATTGTGAAGTATTGAACAATTTTTCCTGCACTAAAGCACAGTAAATGTCACTTCCCAATTCATTATTGCCTATTCTTCTGTTTAACATGTTCTTTGCTAACTTTTCATAACCCATTAAAAATGAAAAAGTTTCTTTCATAACTTATTTTACATTAAAACTTAAAGCAGCCTTCTTAAACTTTAAATTTGAAGAGATCACATACACAAACAAATTTCTTTTCTAAACAAACATTAAAACTCAAGTAATTCAACAGTTGTTGCAACATGCAGCCCAAGAGAATAATTTATCTTACTTTTGTTCTCACTATAGCTCAGTATCTACAACAAATTCCATGGTAGAGTCTCTTTTGATGCCATTATCTTGGGCTGCAATATATCTGCCTAGTTTCTTAGAATTGTACTGAAATGCCATAATTGGTGTGGTGGGTTAACCTTGGCTGGATGCTGGGTGCCCACCAGGCCCCTCTATCACTCCCTCCTTCAGCAAAATAAAGGGGGAGAATAAGATGTAAAACTCGTGAGTGAAGATAAAAGCAGTTTAATTAAAGCAAAGTCCAAGGCCATGCCCAGAAACAAAAGGTAAACAAAGATGTTATTCTCTGCTTCCCCTCAGTAAGCAATATCCGGCCACTTCCCAGGAAAGCAGAGCTTCAGTATGTATAGCAGCTGCTCCCAGAGACAAACACACTAATAAACACCCACCACCACCTCCTCCTCCTCCCTGCCCTTGGCTTTTATGGCTGAGCTGATGTCACATGGTATGGAACAGCCAATCCAGGTCAGCTGTCCTGGCTCCGCCCCCTCCCAAGATGTGTTATAAACACCCTGCTGGCTGCCATTGCAACACTCAGCACTGGGAGGCTGTTATGAGGGTATTGACTCCCTTGCAGCCAGACCCAATGGAATTGGTTAGAATTTTTTTTTTTTCCTGCAAGGGCAATTTTGGTCTTTCCATTAAAAAAAACAATGGAAAAGTGAAAAAAAAAAAGATTAACATGCTAAAATGCTGCTAAATATTTGCTGTTTGAAATTTCTAGGATGGCTTGTTCATGTCCCTTTTTCAGTTTTTTTGTTGTTGTGTCAAATCTTGTAAGATGGACAACATCTCTTCTACAGTACCTTTGTCTTCAAAAATTATGATGTGAACCAGCCCAAGCTGTCTTGGGAAATGTAGTGTGCCAGAAGTCTCTGGTGAGTACAAATGAGCACAAAAGCCCTTGAGCTATGGAGCTCTTATGAATAGTCCTTGATAGACTTAGTTTTGAGACAACCACAAAACAATTTTGTGAAACTTTTCACAGACCTGCAGAAGGAGGGAAGATTGTAAATCAAACCCCTCAAACCCTACTGTTTTATCTTGAAGAACTTTCTGGCTGCGGGAAGTCTAATTACATCAAAATCCAGATGATGATATATTACATAGACAAACACAGACCATAAATAAGCATCAAGAAATATGAAATAGAGCTAAATCACACACAGAGTTACTGAGCATCCCTACTGTGTGTGTCCCCACACATGCATTTCTCTCCCTTGTCTCTCAGGTGAGATTTCCTAGTTAAATGTGCCAGGTACAACGTGTTCTCAGGTCTGTTGTGCCAGTGTAGCATTTTGTTGAACATCTACAAGAGGGAAAAGTTGACTTAGAGTAGGGTGTATAGAAAGATTTTTTGATGGCAAAACCAACTAAAATCTCTGAAGAAAGCAGGAAGAAAACAGATGTGAGATAAAGTAGCTGGGTCCTCCATTGCTCCAAGGAATTTAGTTATGTGTTGGCCCTGGAAACAAAGTGTTCAGCTTCAGTTTTTATGGTGCTTTGATCATGATGCTGACATTTTTTCCTTTGTGTCTTTCTGCTATGCCCTTCATGTCCTCTTTTGTCCATGTACATCTCTATTTCAGCTATCTCAGATCAACTTGGTTTTGGAAGGTGAGTCCCAGTGATACACACCTATTAAGGCCTGTCATCCTCATGTTGTCCTCCGAGGAATGGTAGCAGGTGTATTGAAGCAAACACATACTTCATATAAAGATGCAAATCCCTATAGACAGCCGTATGCATGGACTAAGATTTGAAGAGTGGCACCTAGGTCTAAAATGTCTATCCTTGAACTTCCTTCTGAATCCCAACGAAGCCAGGGTCAAGCACTATCCTCCCATCTGCCCGCTGACACATGGCCTAACCTGCAGCCTTCTTTTCAGGATTTGCCTGTTGGGTGCCTTAGAGGGATCCCTGCTAGTACCCAGGCTTCTAAGTCTCCTTTAAAGCACTGCAATACAATGATAGACCACTACCTCTATCGCACTGTACTGAGAAATAAGACACTGCAAGGGGCTGTGTTCACTCCATACGTCAAGTCCAAGTCAATGCTGGACTTCTCTTCCTCTGTTAGCTCCTTCCATGGCTAACATAGCAAGTAAACCTTTGTAAGCAGGACAGAGAGGGACTGAAGTTCCCTGCAGCTCAGTTATATGACTGCCAAGACATGTCTTGACAGATAAGCTATGATGGTTGTAAAGTCATCTGCATTGCATCTATGCTCTGGAGACACTTTCCCTAGAACCATCAATGCATAGGAAAGACTTGTTTCACTGCAGGAATGGGTACAACACACTAGGGGGAGTCACACTGTGAAGAGAACATCTCTGCTGGCAGCTGCCTGTGGACTATGTTCTGTGTGGAAACAGGAATAAAAAAATACAGCTGGGGGAAAAGGGCATGCTTTGGGTTTCAGTGTTGGAGTGCAATGCAATTTCTAAACGTTGCCACAGTCATGGGGAGATGTTTGCTATGTGCACATATACAAAGAGGACAGAGGAAAAGCCTGCAGGATTTTTGCAGGAGGATGACTGTTCATTTAGCTGGAACCAGGTAAGTGGAACTCATAAAGCAAAAGGCACTAAAAGTGAACATTTAAAAAGGCTCCACTGCACAAGTAATCGGAAACTGGAATTTTACAGGTTTTATGCATGTTTGGACACAGACTTATGATTAATCTACTGGGCCAAATTTAGGAGTATGCTTAGTTCCTAAAGTGTAGTGCAGGTGAAGTGCAGTATCATACAGTGGTTTTAAATGAGCTAAGAGAAACTTTAAGTTTTGGATGCTACTTTTGGAAAAGACAATGTTTCCATATTGTAGTGACAGGGAGGGTTAAACTCTTGATGGATTATGCTACAATGCAGATCACTGTTACGATCTTTATTTTTTGCTTTATTGATTTTTCACATTGTTGCCACTAGAGTTTGCTACAATGCAATCAGATAGACTTTAATATATTCATTTCAAATCACTGAGCAATATAGCTGTCAAATTTCCAACCCTCTATCTTGTAATCCTTGAATTAAAGGAAGGATTTTAATGTGTAGGGAAGGTAAATTTCAAAGTGGCCATCAGATAATTATATAGGGTTGTTGTTAGGAGTTTCTCAGTATTTGCTTGGAAAATCCTGTTAGTCTGGACTTATGAGACAAGCCAAGAGAGACTTGGAAAGACCCATATTCCATCATATTGTGTCATGCTCTTGAAATCCAATTATTTAATGAAATAAGGTAATTTTGTCTGGGCTTTAATTTTAAAAGAGCACAGACAAAATTTCAGCAGTGTCAAAATAACTAATTGTGACTTTTTTGATTAAAGCTTTTAAATTTTTCTTGGCGAAACTCTTCTAATTTTAAAATCCTGTTTTGTTTTATAGCAAGTTTACATTTTGAAGATGAACACTGAAAAAACATTATTTGAATAACTAGAAAAACATATTTTTCTGTCCTGCCTCTCTTGGACTTTTTTTTTCAGCTCTAAATTTGAAACTTTGATTTCCTTTCCAACTGGAACTAAGCCATATTTCAAAATCTATAAATTATTGGCAAACTGAAGTCCTCTGTCATTCACACAGCTCTCCCTGTGACAAAATTTGTTAAGTTTTTAAAAGACAGTTGACAAAAAAAGATATTATTTTCTCATCAACACTGAAGATTTGCCTTTTGAATCTGAATGCAATAGCTTATGAAGTTGCAGACCAAAGAGGTCATCACCTCCACCAGTGAAATCAAAGATAGAAAGAAATGGTTCTAACAGTCTACCTCTTTGAAGGCACTGTTTTTAAGAATTCCACATCATATTGATTTGTTCACTCTCGTTTTTGGTGGTTGAAACTGTGAATCATTCAGCCATATGGTTATTTCAGATCCTAATACAGCTTAATGGCTAGAGTTAGCACAGCTCTGTCTTCCTCTCAGTCTCGTAGTTCTCTCTCTCTCTCAGTCCTTGTGGGAGCGAATGCACGCATCCAGCACACATCCTTCTGAGCGGCTTTTGAAGGAATATTATGTGTAAAGGGAAAATTAAAACGGAAGATTTTTCCAAGTGAAAACATGGTAGAATCTATCATTTTTGCTCCTGTTTTAAATCAGCAGTGTGAAAAGGGGAGAAAAGATGAAAGATATGAAAATGACAGTGCAACCGAGGGATATTTTTTTCTTCACTGAGTGAACCACTGTGCTGTTGGAGAAATTAACCTTCAGAGTCAAAACCAGGGGAAAATAAAATTGCAGAAGCTCCACACAGAAAGGAGGACCGTGCCCAGGGATGTTAGGAAGTAGCTGGGGGACAGGGGACCACTTTCTTCTGCTTTATCTTATATGTGTTCTTCTAGCCTCCATTGCACTAATCAATTCACCATGATACATGGACTTAAAATTTTCTTTTATTGTTACAGTGCTGTTGTGTCTTCTGTCCATCCTGGTTTTGTTTGCTGGTGCATTTTTGGTGCTCTGCAGTCACTGTGAGCTCCCATAGCGTTTCAAGCAGGAATCGTGGCAGCAGATGTTTTCCTCTAGCACCCCAGAGTTACAGTGGTCTTCGTTGCATGTTCCTTCAAAAGTTCTTCCGTGCATTGCTGTTCACAAGACCCTTTTTTTCAGTCCTAATATTTTCGGAATATCTCCTTACGGCTGAAATGTTACATCAAAAGCAATTAGATCTTTTTTTCTTAGATTCCAGCAGGTCTGGAATGACTCTCTTTTCAATTAAGAGCTTTTACTCTGAGAAAACTACCTGTTTTGCTTTTTTAATACTATTAGCTCAGTCCTTCTACACTTTTATTTTACTGCTTCTCTTTCTTCTTTGGTCACTGACCTTTAAACAGTATTGACTTGAGGTTCTAGTGATGTACATTTTATTTTTTTCTACCAACGGTCAGTTGAGAAGACAATATAAAATGGACCGCGTGGCCCATGCAGTTCTCCATGTAGAACACAGTTAAGTACTCTGCAGTCTTTTGTTTTTTTTACAAATCTGTATGTAATACTTACACTATTATTTCAAACAAAAATATAATTAATCTCACTGAATGTTAGTTAGAAGGATGCATTGTTTGATTGGGACAGGAAGGAAAATGTTTACCTCCAAAATCCAGAATTGTGTTGGAACTTGTAATATTTACGCTTGGATGTCTTTTCCTACTCTAAGCATCTCCTTCCTGTATATCCTAAAGCACTCTGAAAAGTATGTTAAATGTATACATCAGCAGTATTGTAATTTTTTAACAGTCATCGGTGCCAAAATGACACAATTTTATTTTTTTTTTCCTTTTTTCTTTTCTCAGGCATCTTCCATATCATTTGCCCTGTGTGTTATTTGAGATTTACCAAGGATGTACAGAAAAAGAAACACCAATGAAAGTTGTCAATGAATGTATTTAGCATTACTTAAAAATAACTGTTTCCTTTGCATGCTTTTATTTACATGATTTACAGGCTTATAAAAGGAAATAGGACTAGAAAAATAGGATTCATGGGTGAAAGAATAACTTTGACTCAGATAGTGTAGGTTGATGAAAATACTAGGATATATCTAGAAGATTTCTTCACTTAGATCATATAAAATAGTCCACAGTCCTCATGAATATGTTGTTCTAACACTGTACATGCAAGGCTGAACACAGGCAGAACTAAATGAACTGCCTCATGATTTTTTTTTTTACCATATTTGCTCTGAAGGGTAGTATATGACAGCATGTTAGCAAGTGAGTTGGAGAAGTTCAGATGGATGCTCTCTACAATGCACAAATCCATTTTTAATTATTCCTATGGAAATAAAAGACCATTAAGAAAGGTAGCCATTGGATTTTAGAGCACTATGTATTAAATAAAAGACTCACAAAATGTGTTTTCTGAGACTGAAATGCATTAATTCATCGATTTTTTTTCCTTTGATCACTAAAAATCAATGTCACCGCTTCTCTGTGTTTTCTGTATACACATTCTGGCCACATCTAATTTTACCCATTTCATTAATGCAGATGGTTCTTTTATGTGATATTTAGGTATTTCTGAGATTCAGCTTCTATTTTTTGGTGGGCTTATAATGAATATTACACTGTGGAGTGTTGTCAATGGAAATGGACTATAGCACAGTTATGTCACATGGCAGAATCTTCCCTGTGACTAGATTTCCATTTTCTACCGAAATAAGTCACCTTCAGAGGAGGGTTAATATTATGCTATCTGGCCCTCATAGAGCATCTTTCTCTCTTTCAGTGGGCCATCTATGGAAGCAATTTTGGTTACACAAGAGTGTTACACTAGGAGTGTTCTGGATCTCTACGTCATGGTATAGGTTGCAAACTTATCTGTAAAAAACAGGCCATGGCTGATGCATATAATTTAAATTTTATGTGAAACCAAACTGTTAGGTAGCAGATGAGAGCTATATTTAAATTGTGATATTTCAATGTTTTCTGTTGATTTCTGAAAATTTATTTCTAGGTTCTAAATCATTCTTGTTTAGAAATACAAAGATAATAAGAAATGAAAAATAAATATATATTATTTAATAATATAGTTCTGTTGATCCAGCATATTTTTTCCAAATTTTTGTTTCATTAACATTTTCAAACCTTTTTTTTTTGTTCCTACTCAACACAAATTGAAGTTTCAAAATTTTCATTAGGCTGAAAACTATTTTCATAACAGTTCCAGCATCAAATTTATGCTGTGAACGTCAGCTGTTACTCCTATTTATTTTCTGGCATTTCATAATGTTTTCTTGGTTTTAAAATTAAATAATAAAAATATAATTACAATAAATTGTTTCCATCATTTTCTTTGTAATTCACAAAAAAAGTGTTTTTTTTTTCCCTAAAGTCTATCAGATTGGCAGTTTTGTCAGGCTATCCAATGGCTCTTTCTGCCTATGGGGTCCATCACCTTTCTCCTCGTACTACTGAGCCTCCTAATGAAGTGCTAAACTCGCTTCCCTCCACTACTAATGTAGAGTAAATGCAGAGAATTCTGATATTCTGAGGCAACTTTTACTTTATCTGGTGCTCCCAGATGGCTTCTTTTATTTCTAGTAACTGAGAACATGATGCAGTTTTTCTTACAAATTTAAAGGAAGACAGCAAAGCAGCAGGCTAACTTTTCAGCTTGGTATTTAGTATGAATTACATGAAACTCTTCTGTCCTGGAAGTCACTACAGCAAGGGAGTGTCTTGATTCATCCCACATATTTTTCTTCTGAAAGAGAGTCACTGCAGGCTTTTAACAATGCAGCTCAGTACCCCTTATTAAAGGACTCGAACAACTGACTCTCTGTTTCTTCTCCATGATATTTTTTTTTTTTTTTTGGGGGGGGGGGGGGGG
>WKFP01013720.1:94733-133909 GCA_011057875.1 Pterocles orientalis
GGGGGGGGGGGGGGGGAGGGCAGGGAATAGGACATTCCTGAAAGAGAAGGGCTATCAGCTTTCATTCACACGAAACAAATATAAGCATATCTGCAAACTTCCACGACACTGCTTCACTGTGCTGTCTTCCGTCCTTACAGAATTTCTGTTCTAATTGCGTCTAACTCTGGCATAATATTTTGTGATATTAGGACATAGCGTGACACACATACATGCTCTGTTGGCTTATTTATGTCCATCTTCAATATTTCCTAACATAAGGTCTCTTGACTGCAGAACAGTCTCTCAGATTCTGAATAAAAATAGTCATCCCAAGCCCTGAGAAGCATTGGTGCAGCACAATTTCCTATGACATGTCTTTGATTATTGTAGAATTCTATAATCTTTCCTGAGCAATACTATAACAGTCCAATACCTTGCTACGTAAAATGGACTGAACAAGTGACGAAAAAAGTAATTAAGGAGGAACACATTCCATGTTGATGCAGACCATCCTAATACCTTCCTGCACAGTTTCTACTCTTCTTTTTCCATTTTTGTAGGGTATAAAACATACAATGAATTCTGGATTCATAAAGATAGATGTACTCCCACAGATGGTTTTAAAAAAATAATTATTTAAAGGATCTGGAGTTATGGAAGTAGACAAATAGAAAAATGGAGGTAGGGAAAGGTGAAAGGCAGTTGACATGCTTTTCCTTACAGTACTTTTTCAGACTCACATAGTCTGATGAATTTTAGGATGTTGCAATGCTGTTGCTGAATAATACCTTCAAATATAGGTAAGGTGGTGTTGATTTCTACACAAAATGCCAAAACTTTTACCATGTAATCTGTTATGCTGACCCAATTTATGTATCAAAAGGGTTCCTGTTGAGCATAATGCTGTGTATAAAGTTCCCTAAATAATCTCCAGTTATCTACTTTCAGCTGAATTTTTTTAAGTATTCAAAACTTTGCATGTTCCAGAAGAATGATACAGGTTGGTATGATGACACTGGGGCAACTTCTCCATCTCTTGCAACCTCTTTGCTGCCTTCCCAGGGCACCAGCCCTGCAGCTGGAGAGGCACCCTTCTTGGTGATGGAGCTGCTGCAGTTTGAAGGAGACACTCTTCTCCTGCTGTCATGTGATCCTCTCCCTCCTTCTGCAGCATGGGGCCTGGCTGAGTGTTTTATAGTGGAAGTTAACTAGATTTGACTATATTTAAATTCATTTTTGTTTGCTTCTCTAACTTTTTTTTGTGCTTTTATTTACCTTCTCTAACTTCCGCACACGGGACATCCCCTCACCGTGTATGCAACAAGCAATCATTCACTTCCAAACCAACTGCAGAATAACTCATTTTACTCAAAATTGCAAAGCTGATGTCTTTGGCTATAACATCTGCTATTAGATTTGCATGTGCATCCTAGTGATTTGTGTTGAATCTGTCAGTATTAGAGTCTGTGGTCTCTAAAGCAGGGTTTTTGTTTCCCTGATCGGTTTTAATTTGAATTTTAATATGACGGTTGGAAGTCACAGATAGTTTAACTTGGGGACTTTTTGATCCTCTGGCTGAAGATTCAGGTTGTTTCTTTTCTCCTAGAGGTTTCTGAAAGAGTTTGGGGAACAGAATCTTGAAACTGTCTTAGCAGACATGCTCAGGATACAGTAAAGAGAAATGCACTGTGAGCCCAGGGTCCTAAATCTAGAACTGGTTACAACATTTTGATCCTGAACAATATGGATAGCTCAATGACAGAGGAGTTGTATTTTAAATAAGATTTTGGTGGTAATATGCTCCCACAAAATATAATTTTTTATTACTGTTGAAAAGGAGGAAAATTACAGCACTAGTCAGATTCTACAGGCTATTATATTCAAAGCCCCTTTTTCTTTTGGGAAGGAAAAGACTTGTGAATGATTTTCGAGCTGGCCTCATTTATAATTTTTGCATTTGATGTTAGGAATGAAAAAGCAGCAACTTGAATCCTTAGCACGACAGACACATCTTGCAAATCAAAAAATAAAATAAAACAAAACTGGACCAAAGGAATGTACCACTGAACGGGGGAAAAGCACCACTGCTAATATCACATAGAGAATGAAAGAGACCATATACATTTTTCTGTAGCAAACCAGGTCATGTAGCTTCTGGTCAAGGGATATTTCCACTTGTCCCTATGTGGAAAAGTAAGTAATCTTAAAAGCCTTGTCTGCAGTGTCTGGGCAGAGACCTGGAAGCGAGATTGCTTCATATCTCATTTTTAACTCCAAATGTTCTTTTAATGAGCATTTTAACTGAATGCTAACTAAAGGTATTCAGGTGTATATTCAGGAAGGAATATCTAGGTTCTGTTTTTATTCCTGTATTTTCCTCCTAAGTAGTGTCCAGTAGATCTTTAAGGAGTACTTGGGAGGTTAGCAGGTAAATATAAGGCTCTCCCTATTAGGGCCAGAAGGGTTCCTGCAATCTCATGTTAGGCCAAAGTCTTAGAAGTAACAGTCCTGCCACTTGACACATTTGAAAATTTCTTCAGGAGAAAAATTATAACAAATTATTTAAAACTTTATTTTTATGCTGTAGATTTTTAGATTATTAACAGTGATGGTAATTTTCTGAAACTTTCCCTATAATGCATAGGAAGGGGATAACTAAGACAACTTTAGTTATTCTGAGGACTTTTTTAAACAAAAGGCATTTTATCAGCAAACGTCTTAGCTACTCCACAGAGAAAACAGTAATTGGCCAGTGTGTATTTTATATGAAAATAATAGTTAAAGATCTGTGATTAAGATGAACTTGTATTATAAACTCTACTATGGCCTCAGATGCTCAAATTAAGTTGCAGTCCATGTGTCCTGGTCTCGGCTGGGACAGAGTTAACTTTCTTCATAGTAGCTTGTATGAGGCTATGTTTTGGATTTGTGTTGAGAATAATGTTTATAACATATTGATGTTTATAGATTTCACCAGGAAAGTCAAGGATGTTTCCAGCTTTCCATGTTTTGTCGGTATGCAGCTGCACGAGAAGCTATAAGGGAGCATAGCCCACAATTACTGGCTTAGGACTTGATCTTAGGTTTAGGATTGAAACCCAAACTGGTCAATAGTCTATTCCATATCATGCATTGCATGCCCAGTATAAAGATGAGGATCTGTCTGGAAGTTCTCTCTCTCTGGATTGGCTCTCATAGACTCTCAGATTCTTGGACTCTTCTGTCTTTTCTGGGATTGTGGTTTCAGGATTCTCCCTGTTTTGGGATCATTAGCTGTGAATGGGCTGGGCCTTGGTCATCTGGTGGTGAGCAGTTGCACTGTGTGTCACTCTTGTATATTCTTATGCTATTACTGTTATTATTATCATTAATATTATAATTATTATTTTCACTTTTATTTTATTTTAGTTCTTAAATTGTTCTTATCTCAACCCATGACTGTCTTTTCCCTTTACCCCTTTAATTGTGTCTCCCATCCTTGGGAGAGGGGAAGGTCAGTGAGTGGCTGTGTGGCATTCGTCACTAGCTGGTTTTAAACCATGACACCTTGACAGCTGTCAGTCCCTTTAAATGAACTTTGTGGAGGCTGTGGAGATCAGCCAGACTTTTTCCTAGAAAGTATCCTGGATAGCAGGTACTGATTCTAGATATGAAATCTGAGCCTATTCCGAACGCCTCTGGTCAGTATGTTGGGGCTCTGAGACATTAAATCTTCAAAGACATGGGTTGTGGTTCATGACCAGTTCCAGTAAAGGGAATAAACCACCAAAGGAGGTTCTGGAGTCCTGGAATAAGGACTTCTGAGCTGTCCTTGGTTGAAAAGGCAGCTCAAAAGTTTCACATGAGTTTGTCATACACCAATTTACCCTGTGAATGTTACAGTGCTTTGTGGCTGTTTCAGCAACAGCATGGAGACTACATAGCAGCACTGGAAAATACAGTGGCAACCTTTTTTTGTCTCATGCAGTTCAAGTTCTTTCATATGGATTGACCTCAAGTTATCTGGAGCAAAGCTCTTTGCACTTCAGTGTCAGCATGGCAGGGAGCACTGCAGCCCACTGATCTTCACTTGAAATGCAGCTATCTCATTCTTACTGTAGGCAATTAACTGGGAAAGGTGACTTGGAAGGACAAGATGTAATAACTTTAATAAGTACTTTCTCAGACAGGTTCTCAGGACAGAAGTGACTATTATGGTAATCTATTCTGAACTTCTGTAAAGCACGGGACGCAGTATTTCACTCAGGGAATCCTACAGTAAGACCAATACTTAACAACAGCTTCAATGAAATGTCAAAATTAGAATTTCTTAAAGATATTAAACTCTTTAAGTTCAGAATAAGCACACACAAGATCCTCAAAGTGTGCTGTTGTATTTAAGCACAGATTTTCCTTTTTTGTTCTAACTGAAGCTGGCATATGCTGCTGGCACTTTGAATAACATTGCCTTCTGTATCATTCAAGCCTGGTGTAGAAAAATGTCATTCTCTTCCTTCTCATTTCAGTCAGTTTTCAGATTTTTTTCTTCTATATTTAACAAATAATGTGCATACATTTAATAAGAAATATGTCCCAAACAGGTGCAGATAATAGTTAATAAAAACAATCCTTTTACTCTTCTCAGTAGTCAAGTCAGAACTCACCCACCTGAGGTCCAGAAGAAAGTAAGGGTGGACATTCATATTTCTGACAAGGAGTAAGCATACCTTGTTAACCTAAAGTCTGGGCAAAATAAAAAGATAATACATGTTATTTCCATGCTTTTTATATTGACTTTTATAAAGACAAGTTTCACTGATAATTCTTTTCTTTGTGTTGAAGAGACTTGTATCACGTCTCTCATTTGGGAAGTAAGATTCTTTGTCATGGTTTGGATCTTTCCATTGACTGAGTCATGACTGCCTTCAGTCTCTGAAAGAATTGTTTCAAATTAAATTTGACACTGAAGTAATTTGTCTTTACAAATATAAAAGTCCCTTCCTTCCTCTTACATCAACTGTCTGCTCAGAGACCATTTGCCATTTGGGTTTTGTAGGTATGATACAACATACGTGCAATTAATTAGCTGCTTTTGTCAAAAAGAATATTTAATCATAAAGGCAGGACTTTTGTTCTCTGCAGAGAACAAAATGTGCTAAATGAAGCTGTCCCTTCCCTTACTACATCATACAACAGCTTAAGATGCATCTTTCCTTATTAATAGAATAGTAATTAAGGTGAGAAACCCTGAGTTTTAGAATTTCCCAAGAAAGGATAATGACCTTTATAATACTGTACCACATTATACTACTTTTGCTCTATGTTATGTATGTCATTCTCATTTTCATCTGGACTTTTTAATGATTTGCTCCACCCCAGACCTCTCAAATTTTGTACTTCATGGGCTACATTCTGTTGACTTCTCTGTTCTCCCTACAAGTCTAATCCTAAATCTATCCACGTAAGTAGATATATTCTGTTGACTTGAAGCACTCTGTATTGCCCTTTCCAACCTTAGCCCTCCTTTTTTGCTACTCTTGTTGTCCTTGAACACCCTACTTCTTCACCCTGACTTTATGACCTTATGGTCTTCCAAATCCTTCTCTTTAAATGCAACATTATTTTTTCCCATTTTGTATTTTAAGTTTTAGGTTTCTTCTGGAAACTTGATGTTCATTTTTTATAGGTGAAATTATTGTAAAAGTGTTTTTTTTTATTTTGCACATTTTTATTGTTTTGTTTCACCATCATATTGACATCATATGATGATCTAGACTCTCAAAACTGGTGCCTAAATGCTTACTCCTCAGAAAACCGTGAACCTTAAACAGCACAGCCTCGTGTTCAAAATGCTAAGTTAATCTGCAATTTACTCTGCTCTCAGTGACACTACTGGGCTTCAGATGTTGGGCTTTGGTGTCTGCATGCTGAAGACAAGATTCATCTCACCAATGTTCAGCTAAAAGTCATGTGCCCAGATTAAGCCAGTCATTTAACCTCCATCTGTGGTCATTAATGAGAGAAAATAATTACTTTGTCCTAAAACAAATGGTAACTTGGAGAAGTTGTGTCTTCTTTCCTCTAGTGGGAAGAGTCAGAAGACACAGGTGTTTAGTTGAAATGGGATGACTACGTGCTAGTTATCAAAACTGTGTGAAAACAATCTCATTGCTGGTGCAGAAAAAATAAAACATTTCACTTAATTATAATTAGTAACCTAAGATAATATGCACACTTTGTTTTGTCTTTTTCACAATTTCTTCTAGTCTACTAGGGAATATCCAAATAACATTAATGCCAATATTTCAGCTATCATATATCGCCTTCACTGTGCAAAACATATATTCTTACTAAATGAACAGAACTGTTTCACAACATATATCTTGAAGCTTTTTTTTGTGCTCCGTGAGTCTTATATACAGTCAGTAATGGAAGTTTAAGAGCAGATTTTAATAGAAAAAATATCCTTCGCATCCCCTTTGCCTCATCCAAGAGTTCAATAATGTCCTTTTCTGTAGCCTGAGCGTTCTTGAATAGTCATAAAAAAAATCCATGACAGACCTTGCAAAACAGCATGTGTACACAAAAGTGGGCCCAGTTTATATCACACGATTAGCAGAGTTATTGAAATCCTGTCCAGCATACACAGATTTATCAATTTTTGCAAAGAGCAAAACAACCGTAGGTTATTTCTGGTAAACATTACTTAAGAGTATTTTAAGCACAAAATTCAGCGAATATTTGCATAATAGTAATATTTGCATAATAGAGTAAGTGTACTGCTGGTAATTTGAAGATGAGGAACTGTTAGTGAAACCTGATTTTCAAGAGTGCTCTGCATTGTTTTCCACATGTGCCCTTCGTTAATCGTCAGCATAGTAACTTCTTTTCATACAAAAAAACAATTACAGTATCTGATACAACATCATGAGTTTAGCATGGAAATACAAGACTAGAGCTAAAACTAAGAGAGAAAAACTATACTCAAAGGTAATTAATCTTCAAAGATTTGCAATATCTTGAGGACACAAACTCTCATTTAACTCTTTGATTGCTAGAAAGAACAGAAAGAAAGTTGTACTTAGAATAATAGAATCATAGAACAGTTTGACTTGGAAGGGACAATGGAGGTCACCTAGTCCAACCTCCCTGCAGTAAGCAGGGACATCTTCCACTAGATCAGGTTTCACAGAGCCCCATCCAACTCGACCTTGAAAGGTTCCAGGGATGGGACATCTACCACCTCCCTCAGCAACTTCTATTCACTCTGGCTAGGAGGCTTTCATACGTAAAAGTTGAGAGGCTAGAAGTAGGGATATTGCAGTCTCCTTCATTGTAAATGACTAATATTGTGTGTATCTTAGCACACAATGGGACTTGGGCAACGTCTGTGCCCAGATTTCCATCAAGTGTACAGCTGCACCCAGGTTTGAATGGCAAAGTTTAAGGGAGCCCCGCAGCCCCCTGTAGCTCACTACTGAATTGAGTTCCCAGGTGCACAAGAAAGCTGGGTTTGGAGTTGGTCTTGGAAGGGCAGACTCAGGGACCAGAAGTATAGTTGGCAAGGTGATGGAAGCCCGTGTTTAACACCTCTGTCTGGCAATATCAAAAAGCTCTGCATGGAAAGTAAATAAACCCTGTGTTAGCCAACTCTGTGTGGCTCCACTGATGCAGCTGAAGCAAGTGGGTGGAACAGGAAGGGTGAAGGACTGGGGCTTTTGTTAAATATATGTAAGAAAGACTGAAAAGACAGGTGGAAGGAATAACTCCTCATAGAAAAAGGAAGGGTCATGCTATAGAGCAGTCATGGGCTGTTTTGCCTTGATCTGAAGCAGTAGGAATTCTGGGACTGGATTTTCAAAGTTTCCCAACTTTAAGGGATCTATCTACCACACGAAATGCTTCAGCTAGAGAAATGGTGGATTTGATAGCAAATGCTCTGTGATACTCAGTGGAATACCTATTTTGGTCAATAGCCTCAACTTTGAAGATTAAATAATGCTAATCACCTCTCCAGACTGATTTGACAATTTATCTTAGTTAATTGGGCTTCAGTTAAGGTTGAGGGATTTAGCTTGGCCTACTGCCCGTCTAGATCAGAGGAGCCAACAAAATATCATTTAGAAATAAATGTACAGACTCCAGTTTAGCTTTTGTGGAGGTCACACTTGATTTGTTTTGACCTAGCTTTAGTTTCTGATAATTTTTCTCTAAAAACTGGTGTAACAATAAGATTCAAACTTTCACAGAGAAACTTTTAAAAGAGACATCTAGACATTCTCTGTTAGTTTTGGAGGATGACTTGAATGTTTGACAATATTTTATGTAAGTAAAAGAACACTTTCTGCCTTGTTCCAAAGGTGTTCTGAACAAAATTTTGTAGGTTCGCATACTTTTAAAATTTTACCTACATTAATATATCCTTGAACATGTGCTTTAATCCAAACCCTCATTTTCTTCCCTTCTCTTTCCATTACTTCTCCCAGTGTCTCATGACAGAAACAATAGCAAGAAACGTGAAAGTTAATTTGCTCTGCTGCTGTTTCTTTCAATGGTGATGTTCAAAACCTGTGAGCAAATTAAGAAACCCTTCTGAATATCTAGACTAGTGCTTCCCAAGATGATAAACAGAATACTATTTATTACACAGGATTTTCATCTAAGAGTCTCATTACAGAGAGGAATTTTTGAGCAATGTCAGTGATTATGATTAAGAAGTTTGGGAAGCACTGTTTAGAAAAATATGTGTAACAATGGCTAGTCAAGCTTTGTCTGTCAAAATTGTTTTGCAGTGGAAAATGTGTTTTGGAAATGACCTGAATTTGTGCTTTCTGTAGGAAATTACAGCTTTGCCTTGTGGGACTTGTACTGTGGCTTTGCATCCCCTTCCATACTCTTCTGACAGACTTCATATCCTCTTCAGGTATTGTCAGGTTCTACTTATTGCCAGGCCAGTGATGCAACAGAGGTATCACGGATAACCCCTTCCCTTCCCCCTACCTGCCTGCTAATTTCCCATTCAATGTAAATAACTCTTAAAACTCAGGATCAGAGTGTTCTTCTGTAACACTAATCTGAGACACCTTCAGCCTTCTGCTGAGGAAAGCTGAGTGCCCGTGAATTACAGCATGTCCAGTTGGACCACTGGTGCTCAGAAGCTCTGAAAAGCCAAGCTCTTCCAGATATGACTTGAAGAAAAACAGGAGCTTAAGGTTAAGGATGGATTTTTAAAGCTAAAATTACTTCAAATGTTCTTATTGACTTTCAAACATTGTATTGACTTTCAAATTCATATTTAGGTACTGAAATTAATGGTCTGATTTTCAGAGCTCTTTGACCTACATTAGAGCTGCTTATTGCTCAGCCCTTTTTAAAAACAAAACTTTTAATTTAGATCCTAAGTGTAGGTTTAAGACCCCAGATCATTCTCTTCTTTCTGGTATAATCTTAACTCTGTGGTTGTATTAATTGTCAGGTGTGGAGCTGAAAAGGCATATCACAGCTTTGGAACAAGGACAGTACTATTTTCAGAGGAAATTTAAATAATATTTAAAGATTCGTTGTGACTGATTACATTGTAAGATCATGCATTCACCTAGGCAGCTTTTGGTATATTTGTCAGAGGGAGAAGTCAAATATATAGATTTGAAAAACAAATGTGTTTTCTCAGAGGAGTTAAAAGAGATTTAGAGAGTGCAGCATGATGAATCCAAGTTTTCTTGCTGCAGCTGAAATCCTCACTGCTCTTGGCTTCCTAGCAACAGTGCCTTCCTAACTCATGACTGGAGAAAGTATAGGCATAAATCAGTCTGTCATTTGTCATATAATTGAACAATCTATTGGCGCTCCTTACGAGAACTATCTATATCTTTTAGGAGAGATATACAATGGCAACAGCAAGTACCAGCATCATGCAAACAACATAGAAAAAGACATTTTTGGTTACAATTTCTCTATCCTGTCCTGTTTTCTCTCTCCTTCCCCCAGAATACCTTGAATGATTCAGAGGCTATGGATATTGTCTAGCATGACAAAAAACATCCCTCAACTGAAAGACAAAATGCAAAGGGAAAAGCCCTCTTTCAGAACATTGCCGCCGTCCTTGTCTTCTTAGGACACTTCGTTGTATCCCCAGTACTGAACACACCCTATCCGGAATATTAGCTGCTCTCTGATTTTTGAGTACAAGAAAGTGATTTGAGCTGTCTTCTCTCTCTCGTCACCTTCACAACTGCACTTTCTACTGCCTCTCTAGTCTGACTAGGGGGAATAAAAAATCCAATTAATATTTAAGGTGCAATTGGATTAGTTCACCGAGATGGATCTTACGAGGAAGTAATCTAGTACATTAGACTGATAAACATGAACATGATCACAGAGATGCTCTCTTAAACTGTATGCTTTTAAAAACTCAGGCTGGACATGGTTGCATTGTTCAGTCCTTTTGTAAATTAAAACTAATAACACTATTATTTTTAAATCTACCTTGTGTTCCACTGCTTAAATTCTAAGTCATCCTAACCTTGCCCACCCATCTGCCTTGTGTTTTTTTTGCTTCTCCATTCAAAAATATTAATATTTATTTAGAATCTCGTCTATTGCCTTTCAGATTTATGCACAGTTCAGAAAGCTGCGCACAGCTGAAGAAAAAAAATATGATTTGGGAATAAAGCAGATGTTTTCCTTCTTCTGGGCATTTTTAGCAGTTACCAGCATATGGTTTAGTTTACAAAAGCCTCTTTTAACTCTGAGAAGTGGTAAATCCCCCCTGGCTGCTGTTAGGGATAGAGATAAATATGCAAGTGGTCAAGTGAAGTATAACATAAGGTGTGACTTGATGTCTTCTCAGGGATGTGAGTTTTGACTATTAATTCTGCAAATGACTTTACATTCTCTCTTGTTCTCAGTTCCATTCTCATGATCAAAAGTGGTAAGAGGTTTTCCACCTTAAGGCATTTAAGCTCCATTTTAATCAGTCTCTTTAAGATCTATTCATCAGGCTATATAGGACTGAATCTTATCCGTGCTTAGGCTTTTGGTAACATATTTATGTAAGATGAATAATTTTAGCTTTATTTAGCACTGGTACAGGAATTTTAGACTCCCTGTTTTTTTGTAGAATTATTTGCAGGATGACTTTACAACATGACACAATCTGTCATATCTAGATGTTCAATGTTCATACCTCAGTTTCTGTACTTTAAATTTTGTTGTCTTCACGTAGAAGACAACAGCCCTGAAGAGAAGGTTTTGGGGGTGATAGTAGATGAAAAACTGAACACGAGCTGTCAGTGTGCATTTGCAACCCAGAAGGTCAACTGGATCCTGGGCTGCATCAAGAGGAGCGTGGCCAGCAGGTTGAGGGAGGTCTGCTACTCTGCTCTTGTGAGATCCCACCTGGACTACTGCGTTTGGTTTTGGGCCCCCTAACACAAGAAGGACATTGAGCTTTTGGAGCAGGTCCAGATGAGGGCCAAAAAGATGATCAGAGGGATGTAACACCTCCCTTATGAGGACAGGCTGAGAGAGTTGGGATTGTTCAGCCCAGAGAAGACAAGGCTCTGGGGGGACCTTATAGCGGTACTTGAAGGGGGCCTACAGGAAGGCTGGGAAGGCACTCTTTACCAGGGAGTGGAGTGATAGGATGAGGGGTAACAATTTAAGCTGAAAGAGAGTTTGAAAAAAGCTGAAATTTTTCACTGTGAGGGTGGTGAGGCACTGGAACAGGTTGCCCAGAGAAGCTGTGGATGCCCCATCGCTGGAGGTGTTCAAGGCCAGGCTGGATGAGGCTTTAAGCAAACTGGTCTAATGGGAGGTATCCCTGCCCATAGCAGGGGGGTTGGAACTAGATGATCTCTAAGGTGCCTTCCAACCCAAACCATTCTATGATTCTATGATTCTAAGACACAGTTCAACTGCGTATGCATAGCTCTTGCTGACAGAGATCTCAATCTGTAGAAAAAACCTATTACCTGTTGGGATGGTTGGGGAAGGTCTGGAAGGTGGGTATCACCATTTAATCTACAAACACCAAAGAAATAAGGTTTAACACTGAATGGCAGGAGTGGCAATCAGACTAAAGAGTGCCCTAGAGTCTAGCTTGGAGGGAAATCCATGTGAGCTATGTCATTGATTCATGACATGGCTTGATTGTTTCTCTGAGGCATGATATTTGTCTTTCATGATATTTTGTTCATGACATTTTACTATTTAAAGAAAAATAAATCTATTTTTGAAGGGTCATAACAGGGAGTTTCCACTCACCTGAGTTAAAAAGTTAGCTATGTAAGTGGGATCTTACTCAAGCCATGCAGAATTCTTGCAGTAAGGAGGGTTTCCCAGCAGGAGTTAATACTCTATAAGTAGTTCTTGAATGAACAATAATTCCAAATGCTGAATAAAGACCCTGCAGTTTACGTCTCAGCTTTCTATGCTATTCTAATATTTCCCATGATGTTACCGCTTTCATGCCTGGATTATAATGAAAGTTTAAACTTTTTTTTCTTTAGAAAACTGAGTCATGTTAGTATGAATGAAGGTCCAGAATCATTCATTACTTTTGTCTTTATTGATTTTAGAGAGAGATTTATGACCTTGTATTTTTTTTCTGCGTGATAAAGCCATATGTACAAAAGAGTAAAGAGCTCGAAATGCCAAAACAGTTTTCTCAAGTCATCAGTCAGAAAAAATGTACATCAAACTGAATTTGTTACAATGCAGCAAAACAGAAGTCAGTTTATTCACAATTTAAATACTTACATGAATGTAGAATTCCAACTAATAAATAAAATAATTGTTGTTTCCACTAAAGTAGCAGTGCAAAATATCCAAAGATTTGACATCAAGTCTAGATAGCATGTAATGCTCTGGAGGGAGATCAAAACAACCCAGCTACCTGTAAAGATTTCCCTCTATTGAAGAGATGACCTCTAAAATGTCATCTGGGAAAAATCTGAAAAAAGAAAGAGACAAAAGGTCAAAATTTCAAGTCACAACACTTCTGAAAATTTGTTAACTCCCAAGCAATATTTTTAAGGTTTTTTTTGGATGCTTTTTAAGCTTTCTACGTTGTCTTTGATCCTGATATGGTATCAAAACTGTATTCTAATACAAATGTAGTAATTGACTGTAGTTGTCGTAGGAGCTGGTTACAGTAATAACTCTGCACTAGTAATGGTGTAATTAAATAAGGAAACATCCCAACCTTCCCTCATTCCCTTCTGCTCTTTTTTTTCACGCCTGAAACTTCTCACATCTTTCCGGTCATTTGTTCTTCCAAACCTTCTTCAAAATTTTCCTCTACCTTTTCCCCACTGCAAAGCAACTTTGCTTTGCCTAGGATAATGATTACAAAGATGATCATAATTGTGAAATGACACCTTTACAGGAAGCATTTAAATGAAATAGTACTCTTCAGCCTAGATGACAGATGTCTGAGGGAAGATATTATGAGTTTACACACTTCTGTGAGTTTTTAATGGGCAAGGTGAGAAGGGAAGTTCAAAATAACAAAAGGAAGGTGCCTGTCTATCACTGTACGTAATTAAGCTGTGGAAATACTTACTAAACTATGTTGCATATGCCAAAAGTTTGCATGGATTCAACAACCAACTGGAATAAAAAAACAAACAAAAATAAGACAACCATTAAGGGTTATTTGATAAAAACCCAACACCTCTGTCTTAAAATATGTGAGTTGCAAATTGCTGGATCCTGGGAGATTCCTATTCCCAAGATATCCATTTGTGACTACTGTCAGAAACAAGCTAAGAACCTTTGATGTGACTTGGTAGGTCAATTTTGTGCACTTCTGTGTGTCTGCTCTTTGAGCTGTTTCTGTTTTCCACCTGGCTACTTGCCTTCCCTTTGAAACCTTGTTTATCCTCTCTTACTTCATTACCTTTGACTAGTTATTTGGGGTAAGTCTGCGGTCAATTCTACTGCTGAGGTCTGACATTCAACTCACTGAAGTTAGAAGAAATTCCCTGAAAAGCTGACAAAATTTGTTGTTTGGTAGGCATCAGAACAGCTTGGAAACATCTGTGACACAATATGCTTGCTGGAAGAAGACAGCGGGGGTGCATTGCTTGCAGAACAGTGTTAGTCCTGCTTGTCCTTCCCCCTCAAAATTTCAGCTCAACATTTTCAACCAAGCCAATTTAGAGCATTTTTTAGGGAAATATGTTACTCATATCATTCCTGTTACTTCGTCTTTCTAGAAATACTTTGCCACCTACTCACTTCAGTGCCAAATCTATCTGCCCTGTAGTAACCTCCAGTATGAGGTCACATCCTTGGATTCCACTTGACACTTGGCAAAACCACTTGGCACACGTGATTTTCAGGTCACCAGAAAGCATCTGACAAGAGGTACCTGAGGTCTGAGAAGGGGTAGATTTCCCTGCTCTAGCTGAGCTCTCTTGTTCCATTTCCTGAACAAGCTGTTGTTGACAAACACTTAGGAAGTACTGAGGAACAGGACTATTATGTTGCCAAGGAAGACCTTTGCTCCTGCTGGGGAATCTCCCACTGCTTGACTTGGAATGCAACAAAGATAAGGTTCTAAATACTCACATGCAGATGTCACCTATAATTGGCTTCTTCCAACCTCAACAGAGATGAACCTGAAATTCAAAGGAACAGTTAATGTTTTTTTTCCAGGAGTGCTGTAGGTATGATCCCCTGGAAGGCAGCTCTGAAGGGCAAAGGAGCTCAGGAAATCTAGCAGACCTTTCTGGACAGCTTCCCCCAAATGCAAGAACAGTCCATCACAATGCTCTGGAAAAACAGTAGAGGTATCAGGAGACCTGCTTGAATAAATAGCAAATTCCTGGTGGAGCTCCAATGCAGAAAGGCAGTAGACAGGTTGTGGAAGCACAGGACAGCTTATAAATGAGGAATTTAGAAGCACTGTCTGGCCACGGATGGACGATGTTAGAAGAGCCAAAGCTCAGCTGTAGTTAAGGCTTGCAAGGGGCCTTGAGGATGACAATCAGCTTCTACTGATACATTAGTAACAAAAAGCTGAACAAAGTAAACCTGGACTCATTGCCCAATGATTCAGGCAATTTAGTGACTGGAGGTGAGATAAGGCTGATGTACTCAATGCTGTATTTTTCTCAGTCTTTTTTTTCTCAGGCCAGGAAATTATCCCAGGATTCTGTGCCTGCAAGCAAGGTTAAACGAGAGAACTACCACCAATGGGTAAAGGTCAAGTCAGGAATTATTTGAGAGAACTTGACCCATAAGTGTCCATGAGTCCTGCATCCAAGTCACTGGTAAAAACTGGCTGGTGTTCCCACAAGGCCAATGTCTTTTAGAGATCAGTGGAGGTCTCTAACTGTAGAAAGGTAAATATTACCTTCATCTTAAAAAAAGACCAAAAATGATGATGCAGAGTGGTACAAGCTGGTCAGTCTTAGTTTGGTTCCTTGGAACATACAGAGCAAGTCCTCCTGAAATGCATTTCTGGTGACAAGAAGAAGGTTACTGTGAAGTCAGCATGGATTTATTAATGGTAAATCATGCTTGACCAACCTGGTTGCCACCTGTGATGAAACAACTGGATTTGTGGACAAGGAAAGAGCAGTGAATGTAATTTACTTTGACTTTTGCAAGGCTTTGGCCGCTGTCTCCCACAATATTCTCGTACCCAATTTGGGACTTTATGGTCTGGATGGATGGAAACTATTGGTTGGATTACCAGGCTTAGAGGACAGTGCTTAACGGGTCACACTTTATCAGGCAGCAGGTAACAAAAAGAGTATCACAACGGACTTGTCCTGTTTAACAACTTAATCAATATCCTGAAGGAGGTGACAGTGTGCTCTTGTCAAGTTTCCAGATTTCACCGTACCGGGTGATATTGATACAGCTGATACAGTTGAGGGGCAGGATTGACATCCAGGGCCTAGACAGCAGGGAGGAATGCACTAACAGAAATCTTAAAAAATTCATTAAGATAAATGCCAAGTCCTGTATGTGGGAAAGAAGACCCCCTGCCAATGGGCCAGGCTGGGTACTGGGTGCCTGGGCAGCTGCTCTGCAGGAAGGTTCCTGGTGTTTGTGGAGCACAGTGGACTGAAGAGAAGCCAATAGCATGCCTCAGCTGCATGCAAGTTATTACAACTTCTTGAGCAACTAGCAGACGAAAGAGTTATTTTGCCCTTTACTTAGCACTTCTTAAACCACACCTGGACCACTGTGCCCAGTTTTGTGTCCCCAAGCACAGTAAACTGGAGCAAGTTCAGTGGAGGGATACCAGTTCAGTGAGGACCTGAGCAGTTGCTCTGTGAGGAAAGGCTGTGGTACCAGGGCTGGCTTCACCTGCAGACAAAACGGCTTTGGGGGTACTCAACAGCAGCCCCTGGTACCTGCAGTGAGGTTGTGGAGAAGTTGGAGCTGGGCTCTTCACAGTGGTGCATGGTGGGACGATGTGAGACACCAGGGACAAGTTGAAGCAAAAGAGATTTCAACTCGAAAAACAAACTTAATAAACAACTGTATAAAAGGAAAAACTTTTTCACCTTGAAGACAGCCCAGCCCTTGATCACATTGCCTGAGGAGGCTGTGCAGTCTCTGTCCTTGGAGCTTTTCAAGACCCAATTGGGCAGAGCCCTGAGCAACCTGGTCTTGTCTCACAGCAGACCATGCCTGGAGAAGGAGATCATATCAGAGATCCCTTGAGGCTGTCTCCAAGCTGAATTATTCTAAAATTATATTATTCTGTTTTGAACCTGTTTATATGTGATGGGTTTGCCCTTGGCTGGCGTCCAACCCACACACCTGTTCACTTAATTCCCCCCACTCCCAGTCCCCCCCCACCCTGAGGATGGGGGAGAGAATTAAAAGGGTAAAGAGAAAAAAGGACCTGTGGGTTGAGACAAGAACAATTTAATAACTATATTACAATAATATTGAAAGTAATAGTATATACAAAAATACGAATGAGTGACCCACAGTGATACTGCCCCCCCACCCGATGACCAAGGCTCAGCCTTTCCCAAGCTAACGATTCTGGAGCAGAGAGAGACCCAAAACCGCACTCACGGAGCAGAGATGTGTCCCAGACCAAGAGCTGATCTGGGGGGAGAGAAGGCCTTGGGAGAGGGACCACCTGGAGCGAGATGACCTGGAGAAAAAGAGATCCAGAACAAAAAGGGACAAGCTTCTGGAGGGTCCTTACCTACATACTGGGCACAATGTGTACGTTATGGAATAGATTATTGGACATTTTGGGTCTCAATCCTGAACCTAAAATCAAATACTAGGCTAGTAACTGGGGTTATGCTCCCTCCCAGCTTCTGTTTAAGTACAGCCAGAGAAGCTGAAAGACCTTGGCAGCTGCGTAAACATCACTTTTTATCAGCTTTCTTCTGAGCACAAATCCAAAACACAGCCTCTTGCTAGCTATTATGAAGAAAGTTAACTCTGCCTCAGCTTAACCTGGGACATTACATCAAATTCCTTTCTGTATTTTGTGATTATCACCTGCAAGTTTGACGTAAATTTACAGATGTTTGTGGATGACACCAACTCGAGTGGTGCAGCTGATACACTAGTGGGAAAGAATGCCATCCAGAGGCACCTTGACAGGCTTGAGAAGTGGGCCAGTGTGAACCTCATGAAGTTCTACAAGAGCAAGTGCAATGTCCCGTACGCGGTTATAGTGGGTCCAGAGGGGGGCTATGAAGATGATCAGAGGGCTGGAACACCTGTCCTATGAAGAAAGGCTGAGAGAGTTAAGCACCCTGATCTAGTGAAAGATGTCCCTGCCCATGGCAGGGAAGTTGTAACTAAATGATCTTTAGGATCCTTTCCAACCCAAACTGTTCTATGACTTTAGTGACACTACCAGTGAAACCAATGGAAACCTTCCTTTGATTTAGCCTCCAATTCAGCAAGGTACCTATGAACATGCTGAATATAAATTTGATCCTTTAAATGTTTCAGACTGCAGTTATTAGCAGTCAGGCTACCAGATAGCTCAATAAACTCTTGTAGACAGAAAGAGTTTTTCCTCCAATTGTTCACTAATTTTTCCATTAGGAGGCATACAAAAGAAAACCTTGACTTCTTTGTCTTCATCAAACACTACAGATTTCAGCTTCATTAAAATTTGTCTCTAGTCCATTTTTAAAAGTGAAGTCCTGAAATTTTCAAGGTCAATACCTCTAGAGAAATTGTGCTAATTTAAAGATGAAACATCTTCTGCTGCTATTGTCTTGTGGGGAGACACATATTGCCTTTTCCAATGGTTATAATAATTCTGATTGGTTCTCTTCTTTCTTAACTAAATTTGGACAAGGCTTTTAGGAAGGTCAATTGTCATCAATACTGAGAAAGTCAAGATTGTTACACCTGCAATATTGCAGTTAGCTGAATCTATGCCTCTGTGCTTTGGTAGAACTATAGTTCATCTTAACACCAGGCAGTCTAAAAATCTGAGAAAAAAAAAATGAGCTAAAGTTCCATCATAAATCAAGTGGATTTGGAAACTATATTGTCCAGATCTGGACGCTGTTCATCTGACCTGCTGTTTCTAAATCTGCTGTCTGCCTCAAAATATCTGTTTTAGAAAAAGCACAAGCAAATCATACACATTGTGACCACTGAAATCAAGGAAAAAAAACCCTGCACATGTATTTGAAAGTAAGCTTTTTAAGTTTTAAAAGAATAAGTTTAACAGCTGAACTAAAAAGAGATTAAGTTAGAAGTAATAAAAGCTAAAGTTTAACATGTCCGGAAGGAGTATTCTTATCAGAGTCATAGTCCTGTTATTTTTTATTTATAAGTTTGCAATACATGCAGCTTTCCAAATATTTCCAAAACAGAAAGAAATCGTAATTTGGGAATTAGAAGATTAAAATGTATTTGTGAGATTGGACCTCCTTCCCAAAACAAAACAGAATAACTATACCAAGAAAAAACTGATAGATTGGGAGAAAATATAGATGCAGAAAAATGGATTGGAAACTGACAACACAAATGGAAGTGTTTTTGTAAAAAGCACTGGAAATGTGAGCTGGCAAGAAGAGGAACTCAAATTCATTGATTTAAAGGAATTTAACAGCCACACAACCCTACTTCAGAGTAATTTCCTTACCTAGGGAATGACATTAGATGTCTTATCACATGCTCCACTTTACTGGATCCAAAAGAGAACTTTCAAATCACCACACAGCAGCCTTGGGGTAGGCGGAGGATGAAGAAGAGATAGGAGAATTCACAATTTGGCCCTAATTCTCTGAATTTAACCACTTAAAACAGTTCCGTGATGCAAGGTGTTTACTGATATAGTAACACTGTGCCAAGACCAGGGTGAACTTTCAGCTGTGCTGTGTAGCATCTGCTAGGTTACATTCTTCAGACTGTGGCCATTCCCAGCCTTTGTGCTCATCTGCGGGAAAGTTGTCGAATATCAGCGAGGAGGTAGAAATGTAGATACTCTTCAAGAGACGTACAGCTAGGGTGTTGAAAAACATGTGTATCATGCTAACTGTTGTTTGGCCTTGCGTGCTTGACAAGCAGGATCTTTGTGCTCAGACAACATAGGCCTGTGCCTGTCTGGCTATGGGAAAGATCAAAGCACAGTGGAAAACAATGCCTGCAAGAAATCCTGGAAATGCAGGTGGAAGCAGCAGGCTCAAGCTACCTCTCATTCTGCTCTCATTCTGCTCCACATCAAGGACCGTGCTCCTCTGGTGCCTGCCCACCCTGTGCGCGCATATCCTGCTGAGTTCTCCCGTGGAGATCCCTCGGCTGGTGAGGTAATGTGAATAAACTTACTCTTTGCATTTTATCTGTGGTTCTTGGTTGTTCCTGTGCCTTGCCTGTGTCGGCTCACACACTATCAAGAAAAGCTGACCCACTTGCATGAACTCTCTCTAATCATGGGAGACTTGCAGAAGTTAAAGGATATGGGAAAACCAGTGGCAAATATCATGGAAGTCTAGTTTGCAGTTGCTAACTCATATAGTCTAAGGAAGAATGACAGCAATCACCATGTCTGACTAGGATCATGCTGGACAGTGAATTTTATCCAATAATCTTCTCACTGACCTGAATTAATAAGTTCAGGGAACCCTAGGCAGCTTTAGAAGTGAAACAGAGACCACAGATCTTGGAAGAGGTGTCCAAACCTTAGAAAAGTAGAGGATTTTATACTTATAAAATTCTTTGCAAAATAAATATGGGTGCCCTCTGAATCCAGGTCAGCCTGTGAATGCTTCACCTTCACCCTTTCTGCTCTGCATCATCCTCCTCCAGGCAGAGTGAAAAGACAGTAGATCATCTTTGGCAAATTGTATACAGGGCTTGTAATTAGAAGAAAACTTCCAAATTTAAGATTGCTTCAAACCTCTGAAGCATTTTATGAGGTACTTAGAATGAGATTAAAGTAATCATCATCAGTAAGCCATTTTAATCTCTAGGAAAAATGGTCATGTTGTCAGTTTGATAACTATTCCAGTTGTTCAAGACTGCTCAAATTTAAATATATTCTTAAGAGCCAGAAGCTCTTGGACATTTAGACACAGGTCTTCTTTGCCAAGGAAACATCATTATTGTCACTTACAATAAAGAATTGATGGCCATTTGCAATATGTTTTATCTTCAAGTATCAGAGTAATACCAGCACAATTTTCTTTCTGATGAGCAAGAAAGAGATGTACAGGAAATTTTAATTTGATTGAGACTAAAGTTTTGTGGGAAAAAATAATACCCGTTAAGTTTCTAACTAGAAAATGTAGGTAGATATGTCGACTTAGATATCTTTACTGTTTTCCCCGCTTCACTTAACCTGTATCTTTTCAAATTATTCCTATCATGTATTACTAATGGTATTGCACAGATTTTCCAGGAAAGACTGGGAGCTGGTCGTGCTAGGGATTATATGAACACACAGGAAAGATGATTACAGCCACGGAGACAGGTTGATACTGATGTCGTCTCTATCCCAGGAAAAATCCTGGGTTCAGCAGTCAGTTTTCAGGGGTGGTTGAATGGTTGTGATTTTGCTGCATGGCAATAACATTTAACCATCGGTTGATGAATCTGTTTTTTTCTGAAATGGAGACATATATGTTGACAACAGGTAGTAGATGAGGCTGTGAAACTAAGAAATTCTGTGAGTCCAAGTTGACAGATAAGAAGGAGAAGGTCTTGATAAGACAAAGGTAATACCTCATGAAAAGGCTTAAGCTCAAATAGATCTAGTAGTAAGATAACATCAATGGACATTAAGTATTTCAGATAAGGTTTCACAGGAAAAATCCTGATAACTCTATGTAAAGCCCACTTGAAAGACCACAATCTCATTCCCCATTCTACCTCTGCTGAAGGAAGGAGGATTCTAAGCTTGCTGTAGTTGGCAGGAGTCATGTATCTTGCTCTCAGCTGATTTATCAAGTTGATTTATCAGACTTGAAATGAAATGGTGCAAACTTGATGTTGTTCCAATCAAACACCAGCAAGCACCTGGCCCAGCTCCCCTGCAGCAGTCCTGATGGAATGCCTTAGATCTAGGGCACTCTTTTCTTTGGCAGAGAGTTTCAAACTGTCTTGCATTACAAATCGGAAATGCCACTAGATATTGAAATCCTTTGTAAGTCTACCATTCTCCATCCATCATTGCTTTCTGCTTTATGTACCCTGTCTGTCAGCCAACAAGACATTTCTTTAGATTGAAAAATCCTGTACCAGCTGGATTCACCAGGTCCATGGCCTCCTTGTACTATTAGAGTTGTATGGCAGGCCTCTAAGGCCGATGAGAAACTGTCTTTGAATCTCCATGCAAAAGAACAGGGAACCTCTGGTGACAAAAGTCAGCACTTGTCCATTGACAATCATTACCGTTAATTTTTACCAGAAAGAGACATTTGAGGACCAGATCATTTTAGAAAAAATCTTATTTCAAATCAGCTGTAAGAGTAACTCCTGGTGTCATGGTATAAGAGAAGAAATGGTGGCCATGGATACCAAATTCTTCTTTTGTAGCATAGAACTGTGCAAAGTTGAATGCAGCTGTGATCTGAATTAGTGGCTGTATGAAAGGATGTGCTACCACACCTGCCAATACTGTACAGTGTTACCTGTCTCCTGACAATCCTGCTAATTCTTTACTTATTCTTAAAGATCCGCTGTAGAATGATTTTAAATAAGCACACAAAACACTTCAGCTAATGTTGTCTGTCAACAGACAGGCATTTTGCAAGCAATTTCCGGAAAGTGTCATTGTCACATTGTACATGAGTGATCTATACAATCAGTTATATACACATATATATACACACTTATCAAGTCTCAAATTGAACCTATTTCCATAAGTAGATTGTGGGATCAGCAGATTTGAAAAACTAACTAAATTTCCAAAGTTTGGAATATGTGGTTATCCTACTATTCTCAAGGGTTGTTATTTTGTTCACTCATATACAAATTCTGACTAGAACTGAAAGCCCACTGAAATCACATGGGAGAAAAGCTGATTGCACCGTATCTGCATCTCTAGGGAACAGATAAGATTCTACAGAGAGGAAAGAAAGGAAAGTCTGTGTGCAGTAGTGTGACTCCAACCCACGTCTGTAGACTCCAAAGACTGGAATTATTCAAGAGTCTTTGGTACAAACACTTTTGGAAAAGTCGGTTGTTAGCCAGGTATAGAAAGCTTGAATATCAAAGAAAGGAAAGTACTTAGTAGTGCTCTGTGGGTTCTTTTAAACGACTCTCTGTTCTCCAGGAGGCAACCTAGGTATCCAACAGGTATTAACCAAAATAGAAATCAAACAGAGAAAGATGCTTATGGATAGTTATTTTGTATACACACAGACTTAACCTGGACACACAGGCTTCTTGAAAAAGCCCAAACTAATCATATTGGGAGTATGCACTAAATCAATTCCCGTGGTAGCAAGTGACCAAGGACTCTGGTCCTTTTCCGGTTCTACAAGGAGGTAGGTAAGTTGTTTAGCCAGAATAGTTGTGCCAACCCAAATTCCATAGAGGCCACTTTTCTTTGTCTTTCATTGGGTGCTGTGAATGCCTAAACAGGAGCTGGGGAACCCCTATGGTGGTTCTTTGCCTGGGATTACTTTCCTAGTCTTCAGAAAGTTGTGTCTCGAAGAATTCCTGAGCTAGAGGTTGAGTCTTTGTGTCCAAGCTAGAGGTAATGCCTCCTCTGTCCTGACTCCTTGTTAAGTGTATTGTCACGTACACACTGCCTCTGTGTCCTAAACATAAGCTTTGAGGTTGTTTAGTGTTTCGAAAAAATACATAATTAGGTTAAATTTAGAAGTTTTCCTTGCTTTTCATAATTGAAGGCTGAAGTGGTGGCTATGCCCCAAGGGTTCTATTTTGTGAAATGAATGAAACAGTCTGTTTCTGGGAGAAAAGTAAAAAAAAATCATTCACTGAAAGACTCTGGTATGTTGTATTCACCTGTGGATGGGATGAGGGGTGGCTACTTGTAGCAGATATGAAGGAACATTCTGGTATTTTCCATTTCTATTCTTGCCTTTCAACACTGCAAAATATTCTCTTAATGTCATTATTTCACAGAGGATAGGATTGCATGAGGAGTAGAGACCTATATAATATTTGAAGGAGCATTCTGGAGGTTCCTATTTCTGTCCTTGCCTTTCAACACTGTGAAACGTTGTTTTAATGTTATTCCACTGTAGAGGACATGATCAAACCTTGCTGGAGGAGCATTATTCGTCAATTTTCACTATTCTATTGAGACCACTGTGGTACAGGAACCTTGTGCTGCTTCCTTTGCACTTCTACAAGAACACGAGTCCTCTTAGTTTTACTGTTGATGGACGTTTCTAGTATAATTGTCTTGCCTAAAACATGGACACATTGCTTGACATGCCTAGTGCCCGCAACTGTTTTTTGTCAATAACTTGTTCCTCCTTATTTAGTTTTGCTTTGTCTCTGTTATCCCTAATTCTGTTTATACATTGAGCTGCTGTATGGTCTGGTTGCACATTGGACACTGATTTAAACCAGTAATTTAAATCATGTAGCAGACCTTGCAGTAGAGCTTGAAATATGGTTAAACTGGGTTTCAATGTGTGGAGAGCCTCTACTACATCAGATTCCTCCTAGGATCTCTGGTCAATTTCATGAGAAAGGGAAAGTTTTATCATTCTTTTAAGTTACAAGTCCAAATTTCCTTTTTACAAGGAGTCATGTGGAAAAGACAAAGGCTAATGATTACAAGTTACTCCTGGGGAGATCCTGACTGGACACAAGAGGAAAATTTTTCATAGTAAGAATAATCAGCCACTAGAATAATCTCCCCAGAGAAGCGGTGGATTACCCAACATTGGAAACTTTTAAGATTCGGCTGGATGGGGTGCTGGACCATCATGTCTAGACCATGCTTTTGCCAAGAAAGTCTGGACCAGATGATCTTTGAGGTCCCTTCCAAGCTGGTATTCTATGATTCTTTGAAGTTTTTAAAAGTTCAGTTTTGTTATTAAGTCATGGTTTATAAAAGCAATGTTCAATGGCTATCACTATTTCTTCAAAAAAGTCACATAGCATAAAAAATATTCAGTTGAAAGCTCTGAGTACAAACCTGACTGGCTTCTACTGAGCTATCCCAAAGAGATGGAAGTGAAGAAAAAACAAAGAAGTGTATACCATTTTTTTCTTATATGTCTCTCCAACAGCTATAGAGCAAGACTGAAATGATAATCAACCTCATAATGTATATTTCGGAAGGTTTCTTGTGCACCTTGGCACAGAATTCCAATGTATAGAAGCCTGATGTAATATTTTATTGAGTCCAGCACAAGGTGTTCTCATATAATTAAGTAGGAAATACTGCAACACTTACAGCAAATTTTGTTTTAAATCTTACTGTTTCAAAGCTCTCAGAGCTAGTCTTGTTAGACCTGCTTTCACAATTTATTAACGTCATTCAAAAATAATGAGTATATTGAATTTATGTTATAAAATGTGAATAAAATAGAAATAGGCAGGAGTTCTAATACCAATGCAACTCCTTTGTCATCAGATACATTACCCATGTTCTCTTTTCATATGGGAAATAGAAGTGATTTATAAAACAGTACAATAACCATGGAAGAACTGTACATCTTAGGTACCTCAAATCCTCATTGTTTTATATAGCTGTCATCTCTAAATTCTGCGATACAATGCAAGTACTCCCTTGTGGAAAAGTGTTTACAAAATATCCATAATAAAGGTGTGTAGACATGGAAACTAAAGAAGAAAATAATTATTAGACTGTTTCTCAAAATGACATTCAGATATTAGTTATTTCTTCATGTGATTTTACAGTATAGCTCTGAAACATCAAAAAACTAAATTGAGCAATATCATCCCTGACAGGAAACAAACAGACCTCATTTACTGAAGCATATGCAAAAGAGAACTCCAGAAGAAGAAATAAAGAAATTCATATTTGATCTTGAAAGCCATGTAAGGTCAATCAACCTATAGCAGGAATAGATTCCAACAAATAAGGGCTGTAATAATTCATATTTACGTATTAGAAAGGAATATTCTTCCTCTGTAAAAAAGAAGAGGGAAGAATAACATATTTTATGGAAGTTGGAACAGTTTATTGTGATCTACTGAAAAATTACAGGGGCATAATAGAATTAATGCTCAAATGCATGAAGTATAATGAATTAGTAGAATTTACAGAAGTTTCTCGCATGCACGCATCAGCCTAGATAGGGGGATCTTCAGATGCTAACTTCTGTTTTTGTCTGGCTCCAGCCTGGCCACCAACACTGTCAGAAGCAAGAGAAAGTCCATGGTAAATCCAAGCCAAGAGGATACTTCCTTGGCAGGCTAGCTATTTCCACAAGAGTCGAGCCACTTTCCAGTCCAGTCTCTTTATGTTGCAAAAGTTGAGCCCGAGGGTGAGTAAGAGATATGAGAAAGTGTCTTGGTATCAACTGAGACAGAGTTAACTTTCTTCACAGTAGCTAGTGTTTTGGGTTTGTGCTGAGAAGGCGGCTGGTAACACACTGATGTTTATAGCTGTTGCCAGGACAGCGAAGGACTTTTCAGCTTCTCTGCTGTGCCAGTAGCTGCAGGTGCACGAGAAGCTGGGAGGGTGCACAGTCCCAATTACTAGCCTAGGATTTAACCTTAGCTTTAGGATTGAGACCCAACTTGGCCAATGGTATATTCCAAATCATGCATGTCTTGCCTAGTATACAGATGAGGCTCTGTCTGGGAATGCTTTCTCTTGCTCAGGGTTATCTCCCTCTGGGTCCCCCATGTCTCAGGGTCATCTTGGTCTCTTGGACACTCAGGCTCTTATCTCCCTTGTGGGATTGTGGTTTCGGGACTCTCCCTGCTCCGGGATCTTTAACTGGGAATGGTCTGGGCCTTGGTCATCAGGTGGTGAGCAGTGTCACTGTGTATCACTCATTTGTACACATGTATATATTACTACTATTATTGTAATCCTTATTATTTCCAATATTATGTAGTTTAGTTATGAAATTGTTCTTATCTGAACCCATGAGTCTGTGTTCCTTTTATCCCTTTAAGTCTCTCCCTCATCCCTGGGAGTGGCGAGAGGAGGGGAGGGTGAGCGAGTGGTTGTTGAGTGGCTGCCAGCGAGGGTCAAACTACAATGGAAAGGAATGAAGCCTGCAATGGGCACTGCAGCATTTGTACCTTAGGATATGTTTAACACCTTTATTCTCTCCACTGCAATGTATTAGCTGCTCATTTTATAAGGTTACTCTAATGGAGAGTCAGTGTGAGAGGATGTCAGGCTGACCATTTTGTCTGCATCGTTTGATATGTATTATTTTCATTTCATTCTGCTTTTTACTGTTCCCTGGGGTTGATTTTTTGCCTACTCATTTACAGTCTGTCTTTTCTTCTTCCTTTTCTCTGTGTCTCTCCTCTCCTAGCACTCTTTTCTCAGATTTCCATTATCTCCCCTATAGTTCTTATACTTTTTGCTCACTTTTGCTCTTTTTTTTTAACTCTTTAGCATCCCCCACTTTGAAAGCACCCTCCTTCTATTAGTACATTAACTCACTCTCCAGCCTCTCTAATACTGAATTACAACTGCTACCCATTTCTGCCTATCTAAAAGGGAAATAACAGCGTCACCACCACAGGCTTTGAAGAGAAATTGTCAAAATGCACTGCACTCAGACAAACTCAGATTTGATCTAACAGTAACTTTATATGTAATTCAGCAACTAACTTACAATAACATGACTCAGAAGAGAAAATCATGCGGTAAAACATTACATTGAATGGGAAATGATTCAGTGAAAATATTATTCAGAGTAGGCAATTACAGAGTGAAGATATTATCCACAGCAGACAATTACTCAGTAAAAATATTATACAGTGCAGGCAAGTATTCAAGAAAACATTTGACAAGGACAGCAATTATTCAATAAGCAATCATAATTGCACCCAATGGAGCACACTTGCCATAAACAGTACAACTCATTAGCAGACTCAAAGGATGTTACTGTGACTGCCCAAGTTGTAGCTAATTTACCTGGCCAGCAAAGCTCTACAGGACAATCAGAATCTGTCAGTGAGAGACAACTTGTTTTTCCTTTTGTCTCTTCAGTTCTAGGAAGCAATATCACAGTTCTATCAATTTTAATGAAGAAGCAAGTGCAGCTTCATCAGTTTTCTGGAGTTAGTCAGTTATCCTTTTCCGGGAATAAGTGTTACTCACATGATTCATTTCTTCAATTGCTTCTTCTGTCACACTTTTAATCCTTTACTTTGCACATCGCTTTCTCAATAGCTCTCACTATTTTTTTTTCTTGTAATTGGTTTAGTTTGCAAATTTCTCCAGTTTTCTCTTTTCAAAGCACAAATTAATTTATTTTTCTTGTTGCATAAAGACTTTTCACGTATTCAAATTGTATTTTGAAAGAGTCTCACAGGAAAAGGAGGCAGCTCTCATTCTCCTTTAGTCCAGAGCTATCACTTCTCATTTTGCTTTGTTAACTAGATCAATTGTTCTGCTCATGGCTTCTTATGCACTTCTGTTTCCTCTGTCAGATAGTCTCAAATTCTGATCTCAACTGTTTTCTTTCAACTTAATCCAGGCATTATCTTCTTTCACCAGCATCCATTACGGCTTCCCAAAATACATTTTTTGTTTGAAAATCTCACATTTTTTTAAGATTGCTTGGGTGAATGTACAGTTTTTATCTCTTGTCATGCTTCATTGCTTAATGACAGGTTTTTAAGCAATCCATATGGTTGAATTATGGATTATTCTGTTGATGAGTTATTTTTGTCTGTGAAGATACTAATTCCTTGTAGCACAGTTTGGTCTTCTAAGCATCTATATTTAGATACACATATAAAAAATGACTTATACAAAAAAAAGGAGTAACAGGAGAGCTGCTAGGATCCTGTAACTAGAGTAGCCACATTAGTACAATCACACCGACTTCTGTGTTAAAGATTAGGATAAGTGATACCAGAATCAGGGTTCCCTGATCTGGTCTTATTTTTAAGGAGAAATTGGCAACAGAACTGTAAAGATTGTATCGCAATTGTACTGCAACTGTATTGCAACAGCAAGGCTAGCAGAATTTCAGTATAATTTAGTAAAGTGACAAACTATACTTAAAAATTTGCTTGTATTTGTGCACAAAGTGCCTGCATAGGGATTTACACCACCATAGCTACATGATATACTTTTCCCACTAGAGTTCTGCTGGCCAATTTCCCTATGAAGATGGTCTTCAAATGATGTAACATTAGAAGTGCTGCAGGAGTGGTCCTCAAAGTGATAAAAATTCTTCCCTCATTAAAATTTAAAACTTTTAAAGTCTTGGGGAAATCTGTGCGTTGGAATTCGATATTTTTCATTCGAATACACCAAATATTTTCTACCTGCCTCTCTCTGAGCTTGAAGTCACCAGAACTCAGCCAAACAAAGGCAGAAAGTTCTTCTTTTAACTTATGTCTTGATTGTGATTGGAAATCAAAGTATTTTTAATCAGGTAAGAAGAATCATTTATTGTTTTATGGATTACATTACATACATTTCCAGTCAAAATGACAGAAATGAAGAACAACCAAAGTCATCCTATATTTCCCTTACTCCTTTTTTTTCATCTTTCTTTCAACCTAGCTTTCCCAAACACTTGCTTGAACCCTATTACCAAAGCAACTTCAAAAAGGTAGAAAGATTTTTTGGGCCTCATTTCTTCTTACATAGCTGAAAATCGGGACCAAATTAACGCAAGGGAAAGAAAACAGCAAAAAATTATGAGACAACTTAAATTAAAAGGAAGTAAAATAAAAAATCTGCATTTTGTACAATCTGCACAAGCCACAAACAAAGGCTTCAACAAGTTAAGTGCCTGAAACGTTTTTTTTTATCTCTTAAAAAAAATAAATCTTGAAACTCCTCATATTTACACTTGTGTGGGTTCTTTGTGAGCTAATTTGCTACAGGTCTTTACTCACATAACTCAGTTTACTTTAATGCATTTACTCTGCTGTAGAGTTAGAATCAATCCTGAAAATTTTTTCAGAAGCTACTTCTGCACCGATGATTTTCTGAATCTTTTTCTAGCTTTGAGGAACAAAGGAAAACTTGTTAAGAAACTTCCATATTTTTAGTGTCAAGTAAATCAGAAGCCTGCTCTGAGTCACTTCTTCCAATGAGAATCATTCACAACCCATTAGGCATCTACTAGTTCTAGTCTGAATCTGACCCCTGATTCACACACCCCTTTCATTGGTGAGTGATGTCTCTTCTTTTTTTTCCTTTGGGAAGGGGTCATAATTTTAAACCTTCAGGAGACTAGAATCATGTGCAAATGATAATAAAATATAGTTGTTCAGTCTTATATTACTTCTCAGCTGATGACTCACAATAAAATATCTCAAAATGTAAACCAGAAGAGAAATGGATTGTCCTGTGCTACAACGTAAGTTTCTACTAAGCTGCTTACACATAAGAGCCGAGTTCACTCAGAAAGTATGGATTATAGACAGTACGAGACTGTTCACTGTTAAAGCACTTGCTACTTGTCTGATTACATTCTCACTCATTTTTTTTGCCCATGGCTTACCATAAGTACCTGTGAGTATTTCTTGGGTGAGGTGAGACCATAACAGTGCCTTTGGGATAAAACAACCTGGCTGAAGCACTAGACTGAGACCCAAGAGACAGTTGTTACAGGCTGAGTTTAATCAAAAGTTTTCCCTCTCGCCTTGAACTTATCACATAGGAGTAATGTCAGGGAAAGGGTTTTGTAACAGGGATCTAACAAAGCTCTTAAACTGAAGGCCATTTTTATTTAGAAAAGATGAGTTCAAATGGAAATAGGAGATCCTCAGGGTGAACAAAATCAGTCTTATGAGAAAAGACTAAAAAGAGATTGGTCTGTTTAGCTAGCTGAAGGAAAGACAACATGGGATGTTTACCTGTGTACATATAAACAGGTACATACAGAGCTGGGGGTAGGGGAAGGCAGAAAGAAATTATGAAGAAAGGAAAGCTGTAAATGTTAAAGGGGAAATTTAATGCGAGATCAACGGATCTGAAGTAATAATGTCTGCAATTAAGATAACAGCAGGTTACAAACACTCATAGGAGCAAGTTTGCTTTCTATTAGGAGCTGTGTATGAAAAAATCCCAAAGATATTAGAAAGTTGTGTTTATTTGTGGCAGCCCAGACCACTACTAGATCATGCAGGATCTCCTCTATGCTACTTTGTTTAAATACAAACACACACACATAAATGTTATACCACCCTCTTTTGCAGTCCCATTTTAATCTGAACTAAAGGATAGCAGCAAGAATCTGTCAGATCTCTTATTTATCATTTTCTGTTTCTGCCTCAAAGTTCCCTTAATTTCTCACTACCCCATCAATCTTTTCTGCTTTTTCTTTGCTCATATTTGCATGGGTGACAGTTGCCATCTACAGCTGTTATTGTCCTTTCAGTGTGTCTGCCCTGTCCTTGTGTCTGACGTTTTCTCTACATCTGTTTCTGTCATGTTCTGATTTGCATTCTCTTCCCTTAAATGGCAAATATCTGCACAGCTCCAGTCGCATCACTGACATTCCCTCCTATTACAAAAACTTGTTGTCTAGGAAATCTAAGAATTTATTTAAAAGAGAAAAGGAGAATATGGAGTAAGGATGTGCGCTGACATTTCAATTCCTCTGAGCTTTCCTGGAAACTCAGTGACAATACATACCTGCAGTCCTCCAGCAAGACGATTTTTTTCCTTCACATGTTTGGCAACTAAGGAATGCCTTTGACACTTGTGGGCTGACACCCCCTGCTTTATAAGCCACCAGCCTAAACCAGTGCCTTAAAATTCAGAACCAAACAGACAGACAAAAAAATATTCAGATTAGCTTTGAAGCCTATTGGAGACAGCTCCAATTTTCTTTTACATTGGAGGCATAACACTTTCTAAGGTGATGTCTAAGTTTTATTAATCTGTTTAAATTCTCAAATGTAATTTGAGAAAGCTGCTATATTATTGAAATTTTTTTAACTTTTCAAAACCTTACATCCACAAATTGTATAACTCAAGCCAGAAGAGACAATGTGGGAATGAATATAAACTATTGTATTTTGGAACAGATCTTTTCACCTAATAAATCCTCCTAGTTGTTGCTACAAAAGCTGAACTACATATAAGAAAAGCAGAATATTCCCATGATCCTCAACCAGCAGTCTTATATGCACAATAATATAATGGTATGTCCTACAAGTTATGTTCTGCTTTTTGGGCCTGAAAGGAGCATCAGAAGAGGTCTCTGTTCCCAGAATTGGAGCCCTAGCAATTCTCTCTCCAGTAATGTATGTTATACTACACAGTACAATTCAATAATCTACTGTCCACCTTATGTAACTGTGAGGGTAGAGGAGAAGCATCACATGCCAGCAGCTCAAGATCTTTTTTCCTTCTAATTCTTCCTTGTAAGATCCAAACATTTTGCTGTGTCTAGGTAGGAAAACCTTTTCAGGTTGCACTTAAGTTGCTGGTCAAAACACTTCAGGTTGCTGGACAAAATTGCCAGCTTGCCTTCCTTAAAAAAAGAGACAAATAAATAAAGTGTGACATTTCATTTTATCCAGGATAATGGGAAAGTATATTAGTCAATAACAGGATCTTGGATGCAAATCGTTGTGACTCTGTTTCACACAGTCTTTTGGGACAAATGTGCTTAATATCTTTATGTGGAATGCCTACAATTTATTATGATTTTATACTCCTTCCTTTCTGAGGGCAACAGAATATAGGCAGTGCTTTGGAAATGGGATTAGAAGAGAAGCTTGAAAGGTTTAAAGATCATTTTCACAGTAAAACAGTGTAAAGCTGTCACTAGAGTAAATATTTTTAAAATAATTCCTCTAGATCTTCACTGTTTTAAATGAAAAGTATAGCCCAATGAATGAGAGGCTGGGGTTTGGCTTGCTGTGGGTAAACTATAATCTTGCAGAAGTTGGCAAATGTGAACTGTTCTCAGTAAGCAAATGTTTTCACAATTGCGAAGATGCATGTGTCATAGGAGATATTTCTTCACAAGAACAAGATGACTTTTATTGCTCATTTCCATCTTATTTGCACAAAATGTTTCCAAAACATCTTGCTAGAAAATGGAAATATGTAAAAACACAGAGTTAAAATATTGTCAGTTAGTTTTGTCTTAACTATAGTTTTTAGTGTGCTGTTTGTTGGAAGCACAGGTGATAATATGAATATTACTTTTTTAAAAAAAGCAAATGTGAAGCAGTTAACACCCCTGGAAGTGTCTGTGATAATGCGTACAAGACTCATAATTTTGTATATGACAATTTGTGCAAGCAGAGTTGAGTCACATAGGGTTCTGCTCAGCTGAAGAGTGTACCAGCACTTCACTCGAATGAAAATGCCTGCAGAGGTTCAAAGGACAGTTTCACTTGGTGAGTTATAAATTCTCACCATTCATTCATCCATTCAAAGAAAGATTAAAAAAAGATAGAAAATGTATTGCAATACATAATTTTAGTCTCTTGCACATTAGAAACCCAATACAACTTGTCAAAAACACTTTTCCAAAAATGGTTGCTTAGCCCTTTAGATAGCTGTGTTGATTAACAAAAAAAAAGAGCTACAGTGTTGTTGAAACTGCAGAGTACCCCAACAAAAGATGGGTTACAGCAGTCAATTTTTACTTTGAACATTGATTTTCTCAAGGACATGTTGTACATCAGCACCTGACACTTGGTGATCTGAGTTTGTTTCTTTTCATTGTGACACTGAAGTCTGTCATATGCCCAGAAGCTAGTGTAACGAGACTTGAGAGTAGCTTTACTGCTGAAAAAGTCAATGTTATGAGAGGCTGAGGAAAATTTACTTAGTAGGAATCGTTTCACAAGAAAACTTACTTTGTTCATGCTGCAAATAGCTACTTGCAGCTGCAGCTGTAAATGCCAGTCTTCTGCAAGTTAAGCTGTATCTCTTTGGCATGACAAAACTATGCTTTACACTGTAGCATTCCCTCCAGTACAACCCTCACTTTTTTTTCTGTGTTGACTTAACCCAGTAAGGATGAGACTCATATTCTTGTCTCTTTTATCCAGTTTACTATCCTGCTAGTACTGACACACAGAATTGTATTTTCATAGTTGAGAGCATGAATCAAATTTACATGGCTGGGGATGAAGCCAATAAGTAAGAATATTTATGATGTCAAGAATACATTGCATGATCTATCTTAATTATATTGCCAGCAGGAACTGGTCTCACCTTAGTTCTGTGATGCACAGCTTGAGTATGTGTCACTGCACAGGTAGAGTATAATGAATTGTGGATGCTAACTTTGCTGAGATCCTGACCGTATTGGAGAAACATAAGAAACCTGTCAAGCATCTCTATGACTATCCACAGAGCAAGGAAAATAACCCAGTGTTCAAAGCCTAAATTAATTTAAATCCCCATGTCCAAACTCTCATCCATACTCTACAGGATTGTGTTCCTAATCATTAATAATGTTGAACCGTGCACAGCTTCAGATGAGAATTATTTGACTCTTACTTCAGAAAGGAAACTTCTCAGGCTTCAGCCCTCCAATAGGTAGTCATTGGTACACTGGGTCATCAAAACACTCTCCCTAATTTTAATGAAAAAATCAGATGAGCTGTGTAATTGTTTAACTTCAGGAGAGGATCTACAGTGTATGTATTGCACAACACGAACTGTAAATTATTGGACACTTCGTTCAGTTTAGTAGAGTCACTGATTGGTTAAAACTAACTTTAAATCCACAGGTTGGAAATGCTTGTTTTCCTGATTTCTGCTGGCATCCCAGGATTTATTTTTTTTTCCATGACACTATTTTGGAGACCGTGATTCACAAAATGTTACCACTTCATAATATGCTGGAATAATCCTGGGAAAATGTATGAGACTAGTTAGTGTGTAATATGATTAGAGAGAGGTAGAGTAGGGTAACATATAATCTCAAATAAAATAAAATTCCAAACATTCCCTTAAAGTAATTTTACATCTATTTAAAAATAACCTTTTGCTATCATATCTCATCTAAAACTATTAAACAAAAGAAAATATGCTAAATTTGGATGAAGATTAAACTTATTGAAACTTCCCTACTGGCTCAGTATAAGACTTCAAACAGTTAATTACATATTTTCAAGCAGTTTTTCAGTACAACCTAGAAGCAAGCCACTTTTAGCAGTGAGAAGAATAGGCTCTATTTTCCTATCACAGAGGAAAGGTGTAAGGAACATAAATTGTCTCGTTGGTGCTTCAAAGAGGAAATCTTTCAAAGAAAGCTGTTTATTCACTGCAAGGAAGAAATAATTCTCTTGAAATTTATAGTAAGGCCAGATGACAGGTGGTGTGCCTTGCATACCTTAGGAGCTTCAAATAGAAAGCACTACATCCATGCAGGTTCTCAAGCAGGAAACCAGCTGGTCAATATTTCTACTGCTTTCCTTGGTTTTTTGTATGTAAGATGCTCTGAAGATTCATTAAAATATTCCCACAATGTCTACTTAATTTACTGTAGATTTTATCACATTAAAAATAAAGAAAAGCTTCAGGAAGTTTATGATGGCTGTTTGCTGATCAGTGTGATCTTTATGGTTTTTAGAGCTTGGGGCTGAAAACCTTGGAAACTAAAATCTTGTATAGAGATACAGGTCAGAGATTCTTCTGTGATTGTTGTGTTGGTCTTGGGCCCACTACTCTATAAGCAAGAAAATTATTTTATCTCTGTTCTGTTCACTAATCACTCACTCTTAAATCAAAGTTAATTTTCATACTCTTTTTTGATGAAATAGCCACTAATTGACTTTTGGCTTGTAGTTGTGTTATGTCACCTGAGACTCTGTAGCACAGTAGGCAAAATACCCAGCTACTTGCCTTAAGAAAAGTAAAGGTATTGTGGTGTTCATTCACAAATTTCATTTCTAGAAGTAGTGTCAGGAATAATTCAGAATGAAAGACTAATGGGTGAAAAGACACATGGGTAAATAGAAGTAGGAGATCTTGCATTACTAATGTATCTTTTCAAGACCAGCCGCTTAAACTTTCAGTTAACATATAAAAGCTGGATATAGCTTGTCTCTAAGGCACAAACAAACAAAACGTCTCCCAATAGCAAACAAATTGTTTACAATCAGGTTTTTCTTTTTTTTTTTTTTTTTCCCAAATCAGTTTACAATCAGAATCACCCTTCAGCACTAACTAGGAAAGCTGATGCTATTCACAGCTCTGCTCCACATAATCAAGGAAATTTTCATTTTGTTTTTCTGGATAGCCGCCACAGTCTGTATACTTGGGGGAAAATGAAACACAAATTCTTTTGATTGAATCTGATTAATCACAGCTTTAGGATAAATAGAATTTTATTGAAAGGGATGTCTAGAATACTCCATTCTCAAAATTCCTACAGTGACAATTACATCAATGTAATGATTCAATTCAAATGCAGAATAAAGTTGCCATTTTCAATAAAATTCCATATCCAAGTTTTTTATTGTTAAGAAAAATGCTAAATTGAAATCTATGTGATTGTAGTGAAATTAGTCAGTTGAGAAAACTATATCTTTTAATTTTTCTTTAATTTCTACATAAAGTAATCATGAAGAAATTTTGAGGTGAACTCAGTCATCTTGTTGTAAAACATTATTTAAAAACTTATCAGCTGCCTCTACAATAATTTCCATGATGAAAAACTCTTACTAAGCTTTCACCGAGATCCACACTAGAACATCTTAAAATTAGCTCAGCTGCTCAGCTGTTATCCACAAGAACATTCTAATTAAGCAATGCAGAATATTAGTTTTAAGGAAATAAATTGGCTTCTGACACAGAAAGATATAAATATATCTCAATTTGTGTCAACATGGTGTTTCATCAAAACATAATAAATAGCTCATGTTATTGAAAACATTTATATCTAATAAATACTTCATGTCAAGGGATCAAAGCTTCCCTTTTGTTTTCTTCTTTAACATCTTTAGTTTTCCACTGTCTCCTCTATAGATGTGCAGAGATTTTCACATAGTTTTCCTGCCCCAAAACACCAAGGAATTTAAAGTGTTACTTAATCGGTATGATTAGCCTTGCAAAGAACCTGATTACAGATCTTTAGTACTGCTGCAAGGATTCTGCACTTTCTGTCGGAATGACATCAGATATAGGCTGATATGAATTCAGGAACGCAGAGGCTGAAGCTGGACATAAAAGGAAAAAACATGATTTTCAAGAATTCTTGTTGCATGGCACTGTAGCAAACTCCATAGAGAAGTGAAAAAAAAAGGCAAAAAAGAAAAAACTTATTTTTTTCTGTTAGGAAGAAAGCATGGTGTGCAAAATTCCAGGCTCTTCCACCATGGCCGAGAGACCCTAAGGAGAGTGAGACACATTGAGGGAAAAGACCAGATCAAATGAGCAAACAGGTAGAGGTTGAGAGATATAGTGAACATGTATGGAGTTTTGTTTATTTCCAGCAGCAAGTATTTAGCACAGTTTAAGAAACTGTAAAATTTTGTAAAACAGTACCTAGGAGATCCAGCTGACACACTGCAGTGGAAAAAGGAAGGGTACTACTGGAAATAATGTAAAATAGCAGGACGACTTCCCTGTTTGCTCTTGCCTGTCATTACCTCAAGGCCACTGAGATGAATCTGAGTTTGTAGTCTTTTCTTTCTAAAGTACAACATTGATTTTTTTTTTAAATGTATAACATACTGGGTTTTTTTGAGTATACTGTCTCTGTTTTTTTCACTGAGTGTTTTCAGAGCAAAACTGAAAGGCAAAGTACTGAAAAACAAATTAATTTCTTAATCTTTTCAGTCCTCCACCACCAGAGGCCAACATGACCAAGAGCTGGCTTTTCCATAATACTTTGCAGCAAGACTCTAAAGATCTAGCAACACTTCAAAAAGCAACAAAACGAGTTTTCTAGACATGAGTTCTGTTTTAGGGAACCTGTGAGGAAAGCAAAATCATACAGGGAACCTTATCTCCCTGACTATATTAAATCTTATTACAACTGCACTAAATACAAATTTTAACCTTTCTTCCAAAACTTTCTCCTCAACTTGTTTTGTTGTTGTTGTTGTTGTTGTTGTGGTTTTTTGCTTTGTTTTGTTCGTTTGTTTTTCCCTGAGACAAATTACAGGAAAATAACTACCGCCTCTCCTTCCCCATTAACGAGAGTCTCTTCAGAGAGCACACCTCCCCTCCCCTTCCCCCCATGCACAAACTGAACCTGGTGCTTCCTTCACCTTCTTCAAGCACATCCTTGTAAGAGCCAGGGAGTTCACTAATTCAGAATACCTGAACCAAGACACACTTTCTTCAAAAACAGATCTCCTTACAGACCTTACTCTGAGCTCTTGCCTTTTCTCTGTCTTAGAGGAGAGAGTTAACCACCTGCTGGTTAATCCCTTGATAGATTTTTGAAAACCTGTTGCAAGACTGGAGTACAGTATGCCTGAAGAATGAAAATCAGATGGCATGAAGGACTTTCATCATACAAATGATGCTGAGTTTAGATGATAGATTACTTAATCCTAGAAAAGATTCAATCTCATTAAAGCTGCCACAGGTGGGGAGATCTCTTGTGAGAGATACTGAATCTGAACATATTGTGAAATTGCTTTATGCAAGACTTCTTGGCAAAATATCAGTAGTGGAATTTTATAACAAGCATGAAAAACAGTATTGAGCAACACCTGTAGATTTGAAAGATATGCTAACTGAACTAAAAATGAACGAAATGGGACTGATACGAGAACTCATCCTGCAGGTTGCAGCACCAATGCTGTGGAGATAATTAGAAGCTGGGGTTAAGCTTTATTCATGTAACCTATTCAGATTTCCTTTAAATTTTTCAGGATATAGCTGGCCCGGAGGGCCAACTATGTCCTAGGCTGCATTAAAAAAGGGGTGGCCAGCGGGGAGAAGGAGGTGATTGTCCCTCGCTACTCTGCTCTGGAGTACTGTGTCCAGGCCTGGGGCCCCCAGCACAAGAAAGATGTGGAGCTCTTGGAACAGGTCCAGAGGAGGGCCACTAAGATGATCAGAAGGCTGGAGCACCTCTCCTATGAAGAAAGGTTGAGGGAACTGGGCTTGTTTAGCTTGGAGAAGAGAAGGCTCCAGGGAGACCTCATTGTGGCCTTCCAGTGCTTGAAGGGAGCCTATAAACAGGAGGGGGAGTGACTGTTTACAGGGATTGATAGTGACAGGACAAGGGAGAATGGTTTTAAACTAAGAGAGGGGAGATTTAGGTTAGATATTAGGCAGAAATTTTCCATGCAGAGGGTGGTGAGGCACTGGAACAGGTTGCCTGGAGAAGTTGTGGATGCCCCATCCCTGGAGGTGTTCAAGACCAGGCTGGATGGGGCCCTGGGCAGCCTGTCCTAGTGGTTGGCAATCCTGGCCACAGCAGGGGGGTTGAAACTAGACGATCTTTAAGGTCCTTTCAACCCAGGCCATTTTATGATTCTACGATACATAGCATTTTGTGGTAGCCTGAATTTTGTGTGCAAACTGTCCTTTTTGAATCACAGAATCACAGAATCACAGAATGTTAGGGATTGGAAGGGACCTCAAAAGATCATCTAGTCCAATCCCCCTGCCGGAGCAGGAACACCTAGATCAGATTGCACAGGAACGCATCCAGGCGGGCTTTGAATGTCTCCAGAGAAGGAGACTCCACAACCTCTCTGGGCAG
>WKFP01013720.1:133929-147224 GCA_011057875.1 Pterocles orientalis
GCACCTCCCCTGTTTCCCACGACTTGCCAAAGATGATGGAGAGTGGTCTAGCAATGACTTCCGCCATCTCCCTCAGCACCCGCGGGTGCATCCCATCAGGACCCATGGATTTATGGGTGTCCAGATTACTTAATTGCTCCTTAACCCAGTCTTCATCTACCAGAGCAAACTCCTCCTTTGTTCAGACTTCCTCTGGGGCTACAAGGGTACGGGACTCTTCAGGAAAGCCTCCGGCAGTATAGACAGAGACAAAGGCGGCATTCAGTAACTCTGCCTTTTCTGTATCTTCTGTCACCAGAGCACCCACCTCATTGATCAGAGGGCCTACATTGCCTCTGGTGTTGGCCTTGTCTGCAATGTATTTTGTATTTTTGAGATCCTGCAGTGCTGATATTCTTGTGTTGAAAGCCTCTTGGCATCGTGAAGACTGGTCTGGAGGTATGTCTACTGCTTTCCGTCTTCTCAGGAGTGCCTGTCTGCAGTGCATTTTCTGACTATTCTCACTCACTTTGCTGTGGTTCACAGGATGGTGTTGCCTGAGAGATGATGAGCTGGGTTCATTTCAGATGAAACTAAAATGGAAGATGCTTTCTAGGAGCACTCCAGCCAGAAATGGACGTTCCTTCTCAGTGACAAGGCTAGAGCTTGCCCAATGTTAAAACCTAACCAAACAAAACCCCTCACCTTCCCACCCTGAAATCAGCACTTCTTTCTATTATAGTATAGTCTAAATATTCTGTGTAATGGGATAGTCAACGCTGACCTCAGAAAAAATTAGTGGAAGTGCTGCATATATGGATGCAGCTTTGAATTAATCCCATGAGGACTCTTCAGGTGCTGAAATGGTGGGTAGTGGACTGCACATAACTCAGGACAGTAAAAATTAGATGGGGACATCAGCTTTCCCTCCTCTTCCCAGTAATGCTTTTGTACTTCTGTAACATCATTTGACAAGAACAAACCCAGAGTTTAGAACTTTGTTTGTCAATACGAACTCTCAAAACACAAAATCACACAAAATTCTGTTGTCTTTACAGTTGCTTGTGTGGGCATCAAACTTTGCATTAATAGCCCTGACTGCAGAGCTTTGTTTGTGACTGATGACAACGTACAAACAAACATCAGTCCTGTTATCTGTGCTCCACAGTTGTTATCTCTTCCAGGTACAGTTGTGATAATAAGATGGTTGCAGATACTTTTGTTCATCTCATGTGGCAGAATTAAGAGTCCACTGTCTCTTAAAAGAACTTCATATTTAACTGCAAAGGTGTTATTATTGAGAATAAAATACATGCTGAATGATAGACAGCATTTAATCAGTGTAAGAATCCCACATTTGTCCATATTTACCCTTTAGAAGGATACTCCTGAAGTTTTTTCCTCACAGGAAGGTTCTAACATCTCATAAAACATATTTGTCAGGTGGGTGCCAGCCTATTGTATAGTCACTTGATGGCTCTTCTCTCCTACGTCGACCTGTCATATTAATTAATATTGGGCTTCCACAAGGTGGTAGAAGTGGGTAATTAATTCCACAGCATGCAGCATTCATAGTTTGATCACTTTCCTTTTTACTCTGGTAATAAAAAGTTACCTTAGTCTTTATTTTACAGATTTTTCTAAAAATGCCCAATTTTCTTAGAAATCTCTTGGTAATGACCAGTGTTTCGTTGTTGTATTGTATTGTAAAAAGTTTTTTGTTCAATTAATCTCATCATTGATTCCTCATCTCCTTTTAATGTTGACTTTTCTAGAGTACTTTTATTTGTAGTTCAATTTTGCTGGTAAAGCATGATACCTAGCATCTTGAAGCCAAGGTCAAGTAGCTTGGGATGAATGAATCAAACTCTTTATAGATAGATCTTAAAGGAAATACAGAGTGGTTAAGCCACGAAAAGAGATACCAGTACAAAATTTTCAATGGGGATGACTCATTCTATAATGTACACTTCAGAATATTCCATGATGTTACAAACCATCAGGGTAGAATAGTGTAAGAAAAACACTTTTTGTTGTTTCTTCTGTGTTGTTGAGATTTTATTGGGCATCTGAATTCTGTTTAGTGGGGAGACATCTTTCACTCCATGTGTTCCAGCTTCCTCACTCATAAGCTTTATCATTACTCTCCACAAATGTGTAGACTCTATTTTTGTACTCCATTACCATATATTTGCACTGTCTCTAGATAACTTTTTGGTATCCATACAGAGAAGAGAAGATATAGCTGTTATAGGATCTAATTAAATTAAAAGAAAATACTTAAGCGGATGGCAGTGTCCCCTCTGTAATTTCAAATATTTTCTTGCATCAGTTTTACTCTATTTTGATTCTCATCTCTGAAGTTACTATTTATACATGTGAGAAGGGTAGAACACAGTATTTTTTGCAGATGAAGTATTCAATTTTTGGCTGCATATCAAAGCTGGATATTTAAGAGTCACATACTCAGGGCCTGCCACCAAGAAAAGTTTTTTATTACATGGCTTCTAAAGTTATTTTTGTTCTATATCTAAAGGTTTAAAATAAATAGGGCTGTATTAAAACTGTCAATTTAGAGTTGCTGAAAATTCAAGTTATTGTGCACTCCTCCAAAGAAATACGAATCCATATTACCAGCACTTTTGAAGCCTAACCTATGATCATGTACCAAACTTGTCCACTCTGTCTACTTTGTTTTTTGAAACAATTAATTCATGAATATAAAGAAGGTATTCCAAGTACTGCTGAACATAGAGTTCCTAAGATAAAGTCAATCTTCCACTTTTTGCAATAACCTTCACATGACATTCAGAGTAACCAGCATAATTGGTCAAACATGTTTATATTTTTTTAAGTTTGGAAAAAAATCTGATAGTCTGGAAACATCCTCTATATATTTAATGAAAACTACACTCTGTAGAACTGTGAATAATACCTTTCTCACTACTGTTTATCAGTATTTAATATCTAAAAATTCTGGAAGAACTATTCATTTTTTATCTCATTCCAACTGCAAGAACTTTAAAAGCATTAATATTTAATATAATAAATGCCTTATATTTTTATACAAGACATAATGATGGCATTTAAAGTTGCTTCAAGCCATGCTGACATTACTGAGACATCATTTGACATCAGAGGTCTTTGGACCATTCCTTTTGAGTCTACAAGCAATCTGCATACAGATTTTTTATTGACTTCCAAAGGAATTCCATGGGAAGAGTCTTTGAATTTTCAAATAAAATTAAAGCCTTAATAATACTTTGAAGATACCGTGAATATTATGTTTAAGCAAACAAAAAATATATATACTGTTTCACTTTCCATTCAGGTAGTTGTATGCACAGCTTACAAGTAAATACAGGTTTGTAAAATAGAAACTGAAAGTATGGGCTGTCTAGCTTGTCTGCCAAATTCTAAGCACTGTTTAGTTTGTTTTTCAAGAAAACTGCTTCAAAAGTCCTGAATGGAAAATGTTATCTACCTGGGAAAAAAGGATCAAAAAAAAAGAAATAATTTTTATGTCTCAGCCCCTGTTCAAATGGAAAGGAAAACCATTTAAGCCAGAACAGAATGTGTTTCTGTAATGAAGATGCTGGTGTAATGAATGAACATTCAATTAAGCAAGTTCTATTTATCTAAATTTTTAAACCATCATTTCTAAATGTTCAGCCTCTTGCAGAAGGTCCTGTTGAGTGATGTTACTGGTGCTGTGTGGGTCACAGGTTCTCATTTGTCTCTCTGTCCGATCTGTGTCTCTAGTTGATGTATGAGTTCAGGAAATGTGAATGGAAACTTCTGCAAATTCTGCTGCTTTTCAAGCCATATTCAGTGGCTGTTACTCTCTTTGACATTTTAAACTTTGTCAGAGATTTGTATGTGTTTGGTCAATTTTTAGAACATAGACCATCTATCTTAATCAGGACTCTAAGCCTTGTCCCAATAAAAGTACAGAATAAACCCAAAGTTGTTCGATAAGCTCATTAAACAATATTAAAAAAAAATCGCTCTAAATTCCAGGTGAGTAATGCCACCTTGACTCATAATGACCAAAAAATAATTTCATCTTGGAGACTGTAAGGAAAACAAGATCCCAGGCTGCATGAGTATAAATAGCAGGGAAGAATTAGAAGCATCTATCTTGATTACTGCAGGTGTAGACTCCTAACAGCAACATTTGCAAAGACAATGAAATACTGTTCATTTGCAGCAAGGGATTTAATTAGTATTTCTTATTGTGATTGAAGAAGTGGTTTGTCCAGTCTAGTGAACTTGTTTTACCTTTTAGAAAACTTACAGAGTGAATAATGAGGGGTTTGTAAATAAATGTAACTAATTTAGTCCCACTGAGATGCTTTTTAAGTTACTATGTGGGCAAGAACAGGGGGACTGAAACTGATTTCTGGAAAGCTGATGGAATAAAATAACTATTTAATCATGACAGTGACATGACAAATTTGTGGTAGTATCATGTGAAAATTCTGATTTAACTGCGTCTTTTGTGTGCTTTGTCTATTAGTTTTGGCCTTGAATAGTGTATATAAATTTCCATAAACTTCATCAGTCTCACAGTCTAAAATGCCTCAGTCACAATACCCCTGCAAAATGTTTTGTAAAAAAAGTACACTCAGTTTGGATGGATTAGTTAGGGCAAATACTTTTGAAGGATGTTTGTTCTTATGTAAGAGAAATGTCCTTAATTTCCAACCCTATTCTTATGGGACTTTCAGTGGCTTTTTGTCTCAGTTATATTATACCATGGCTGATTTTTCCTTTCTAAAGACCTATTACCCAAATAAAACCAGTTGATCACTAAAAGCAGTTTTGGTGAGCTTTCATGCACTATAGCCATGAACCTGCTCTGTCAGCGTCACACTAATACACTCTGAAGGCAGCGTGTTTTTTGACGACAGAAACTGCAAAAAATTTTGAAAATATTCTCTACACCAAAGACAACACAGGATGATAAAATGGAGGCATATAAGAACAAAATGTTGACAAGAAATTACATATCCTTCTCAAATATTTTTGCTATTTAGTGGCTTAAAAATCAAGGAGGAAGTATTAGAGCATCTTCTAGAAAAAACAGCATAAACCAACCACATTTTTATTAGCTGTTCAATGCACTCAGAGTTTCGCCGGGAGTTGCTGATGTGTTTTGCAGAGGGCTGCTTCGAAGCTCTTATTTATTGCCCATACCCAGTGTGCACTGATGCCTGAGGTTCCTCCCAGTTTGAACATGGGCAGTCCTGTAGCATGTTGTGTATATAACAAGGAAGAAACTCGCTGCTAGGGAATTCAAATTATCTCCATTAACCTTGTTACGGTGCCAGCCATAAAAAAACAGAATAGTGTTGGAAAAGAATAAGCAAAATGCTTGGGTCTCTCTCACTGCTGCAACCAACTGCATCTCCAGGAGTTTGGTGTGGGCACCAGTGTAGATCTGAGAATGCAGGACCTTCTTCATGGCACCAGTGATTCCTCTGACTGCAGAATTATTATCAGTCCTTGGAGGCCAAAATTTGTCTGATGGGAACAAGTAAGCCTTTACAGTTAAAAAGTATTCATTGATTTGATAATTAACTTTAAAAAGCTGTGTTTTTTTCCACGACAACTCTAAGAATTCTCACCTGCCACCATTTGTGCCCTCATTGAAGTCCACTAGGGAAGTTGCACTAATTAATGGCCAAAGTAGATCATGAGCCTGCTTTTAAGAACATTTCCTTCAGTGTTTCAACATACAAAGAAAATGAACAATTCACAAGGACTCTGTGTGAAGATACTGTTACGCTGAAATGACACCTGATAGTTTAAATACATAATGACAACGTTTTGTTTGCTACAGTGGATCAAAGACTCTTGTCTTTGCTCAGTGGTAAATTGATCAGTCCTAAAGACAAGGGGAGAATTTCACATTTTAAACTAAGTTATAGTGAACATATGGCAAGTCTATGAGTTCACCACAATGCAAAGGAATCATACAGAAAGTTTCACCATTTTCTTATCAAGTTTTTTCTGTTTTGTGCCTTTTGAAAATCTAGACAGACATACTGAAAGCTATATGGTAGCTGAATCCAATAAACTTTTCAATCTTTTTTTACTACAATATCATGAGTCTGGGAAAAAATGCCTGAGAAATCTAATTGAAATTGTCACTCGTTTTATTGAAGAGCAAATCTTTCTGGTTTTCTGTTGTCTAATAATGGCTTGCATGGCTCTGTATTTGCAATAAAGTGTAGGCTGCAGTGAAGAATTCAGATGAGGAGCTGAAAAAGTACTGGAGTCAAACTTGATCAAAACTTTTCTTTAAGTACACGTTTGTAGTTCACCAGGCAAACTGTCTTTTGCATTTAAAGTGATGAAAGCAGTATTTTTTCAGTTTTTCCTCTTTCGAAACTATAATTTGGTTACTCACTGAGAGAACTTCTTTAGCTTTGCTCTAACATGCCCTGTGAGCCTTTAAAAGTAACTCTATTTTTTTTGATTGAGGTTTCTGGTATCCATATACAATGCTATATCTGTGACCAGATATGACTGTGACAATACTTTCTCTGGAAAGGATGTGCAATGTATTACTAGCATTTTTTAATTTCCATTGGTCTATTGTAATCCCAAGGTTACATTTATGCTTTAAAAAGGGTAAAGGAACTGGGAGGTTTCAGTCCTCCTGTACACTATGAAGGAAAGGGAAGGGAAGAGCTCCTCCTTGCATCACTCTGCTGTGAAAGGTGCTACTATGTCAGTACCTGTGGGAGTAGTGAAGGTGCTGAGCACCTTTGAATTTGAGTAAGACAATCAACAATAGGGTATTGTCTACCCAGCCCTATAACTGACAGTGTCCAGGTCTGCTTGGGGAGAGGACCAGGGGCCCCCAACACTGCACCAGGACTATGCATGACATGACAGGAACCACTTGTCCCCCAGCACTCCTGAGGAATAGGTGAGTTGTGTAACTAATAAAATTGCATGTCTCTGTGATTAAAATGTTTTCGTATTCAAACTCAGTCTCCACAGTGCCACTTGATGTTGTCAGTAATGGGAGAGGAACTGAAGACATCTTTAACTTGGGAATGGATGGGCACTAAACCCCTGGATGCAAGGTTGTGGCAAGACCTTGCTCCAGAGATGGGGTTAGCACAGCCCAGGTTGCATCCACTGCAGCCTTTGCCCAAGGTCAGGATGAATGGAGTAAGCCCATATTACTGACAAAGCCCCAAATCCTGAGGCGTGTGTTGGTGTGAATACGTATGGGGAAAAAACTTTGTAAAATGTTTAAATGCAGAACCAAGAGAAACTCTGGTCCTTGGATAGAAGGATGAATCAGGGCCCCTGGTGCAGTGTTTGACCAGACAGCACGTAACTGTTGTCAGGGATTGTAGGAAGGTGAAGATGGAGACTCCTGGGGTATTGGGAAACCAATAGAGAAAGGCTTCAGCATAAATGAGGGGAATGGGGAGATGTGGGGTTGAGCTTCAGCATACAGGATTTTGATGGAAGAATTATGGAAACTGGAGACAGAGAAGTATGATCTGCAAAACGAAGCAAGTGCATTAGAACTCTGTAATGGGTGGGTGAAAGAAGCTTTGAGAACTGTCCAGGAGGAGAGGTATATAGTACAGCAAAATGAAGATCAAAGCAGCAGTGGAGATGGCTTGTCAAAAGACAGGAGAGCTGCACTGCTGATCAAAAGGGCCCAGATCTTGGTGTCTAAGACTGTGGCAACAGATGCCCTGCATTGGGATCAGCAGCATGTAAGCAAGAGATATCTGGTCTTCCTCCAGAAGTCTTTCCTGGAATGGCAGGGTTCTGGTGGGTGTGCATTCGCAGGCAGAGCCAGCTGCTGGAACCACTGTGACCCATTCACAAAATCAGAGTTATAGGGGCATGCAGATAACAGTAAGCCTTTCAACAAGTGAAACAAGGAACAGTGCAGCAGTGACTCTGTGCCCTTTCTGAGTTGGTGGTAGAGTGCAAAATATGCTGCATACCTCCTCAGATGGTTTCCTGGAGTATGCAGTGAAAGGGCCCCAGTGAATTCTGAGGCCAGTCACTGGGATATTGAAGCCATGGATATTGGGGATGAGATGCTAGACACACATCCTGAGAGAGAGAAATCCACAACACCTGTGTGGGAATCCAACAAGCATCTGATATACTGGGAACAGAATAACCACTTAAGTTAGTGCCCCAATTGCCACTACCCCTCTGGATGCCCATATTGACTCCTGGGTGGCAGTCAGTGCTGTGTGGGGATGGATGAAACAATGGAAAAAATGCAGATGGAATTATTTTGGTAACCCATCTGGGCCACCAGGGTCAAAGAAGACATCATGACATATCAAATCTATCTAGCTGTGCTTAGAGGACTGCTATGTGCTACATGTAGTGCCAGCATATGCCATCTGCCCACAAACACTTCTGCTACCATGACTCTTACAAAAGACTGCTGGAAAATGAGTGGGGAGACTGGCAGCAGGGCAGGAGTACAACAATACATGTTTAACAACCAGCGGGCAAGGCACTAGGTGGAAAGCAGTGTTTTCCACAGGAGACCAAATCTTGACTCTACTGAGCAACAGCACTGAGAATGATAAGCATGTTACAGGTAATTGGAGAATTGGATATGTGAGTAATGCCACATTTGTAATACATAATTTTACTTGGACAAATTTTCATGTTAGTGGTATTAACAATTGGTTTATTTACTAAAAACTGGAGAATGTCTCATTGTGTATATGTAATCTCACAAAAGGCAACGCATGGAAATAATCTGTATGAACATTTATAGGAATGTATATATAATAAGGGATGACCTGTGTAAGTAGTCAGCATAAGTTAGGTCTAGTTGACAATATTAACATATGGACTTCGGTTAACTGTATAGGATAAAGGGAGCAACTTTTAAGAACAGAGGAGTAACACCAGTGTGAGCAATCTAATGGTTGTTGCATAATCTTTGAGACAAGCAGATTTTCAGCACCAAGTGACGTCAACAGTCATTAGGTGCTGCATGAATTTCAATGGGACTACCAAGAATCAGATTTTCTCTACCGAATCAAATAACTGATGATCCCTAGGTTTGCTTAGGGAGAAGACCCAAAGCCCTGAATAAGGGCTGCACGTAACATGGCTAGAATCTAGCATAACTCAATCAAATTCTCTCCTGGACAATGTTGTCCCTCCTACAGGTCAGATAAACCACATAATTTGTAAAAATGCATTTGTCTGTGATTAAAGTGCTTTGGCATCCAGTTCCACTTAGTCTCTGCATCATCATTCGGTTTTAAACCAGAACAAGGGTCCTCAAGTTTCCCAGTCCATGGTTGCACTGTCTTACTAATCCATCCAACATTCAACCTCTTACCTAAGATCTGTCAGGGCTATGTTTTATCTCTTCAAAGGAAAGTGTGTTCTGTAAAAACTGTTGCTTTGGTAGCAGTTGTCACTGAATATCAAGAGAGCTAATAAAACTGGCAAGCAGGCAAAGCACGGGCTCTTCTAGCTGTTGCCTGCTAGAGCTTTCTCATCCTATGCTTCTTTCTTTTTTGGGGGTTTGCCCAGACAAGAAATCCTTCACTCAGTGCCAAATCCCTTCTCTTCTAAGGCCTCAGTTATCCTTGGGAGCTCAACCTCTCCAATTCCAAAGCTCACTCATTGATTCCTTCCCATCCCTGCCCAAATCTCCATGTCTTCCTGGTTTGACCTTCCCAGCCACCCAAGAGCTTCAAGTTCTCCACATTTCTGCAGTCCTTAAGTCCCCACTCTCATTCCTCCCATGTCTCTGCTTTGGTGTGGTCCCTATCTGGCTATTCTTGTTCAGCCTACCCAAAAATCCCTGCTGCCAGTCTCCTCTCTTCTCCCAGGCTGACTGCGTCTGTCACTGCTGCTGCAAACTACTGAAACTGTCCATCCTTGTGATTCTTTCCATAGACACTAACAATGGATACAGATCTGACTGCTATTTAAGAGAATAAATATAGGCACCACTTAATCCACACCTACTCTATTGGCTAGAAAAGAAGACTGCTCAAGAAGGAGAAAAAAAGGAAAAATTAAAAAAAGGAAAAGCAAGTCAAACAAGATACATAGTTAGCCCTATATTTTCACAGTAGCTATTGAAGCATTGCTTTGTCTTCTGTCTTTAGAAGAAACACAGTGCTTATTAAATTATTGCAGTATGACTGCTTTGGAAGAAAAGAGGACAAGAAACAAGCCTATGGACATGCAAAAGCTGTGGCTAACACAAGTCAAGACTGGTTTTTAATAGATAGCACTGAGGAACAGTGCAAGTTCCTTTTTGTTAATTGTGAATGCTTCAAGTTTAAGGTTCCAGTTTGCACGTGCTCAAACTAGGGTAATAAAGATCCTTAACAGAGTTTCCTTGGGCTCCTTTCCCTCAAAGAATAAAGGAAAAAAAAGAACAAAATTAAAAGCTATGCTTTGAAAGAGCTGTATTTCTTTCAGAAGAACTAGAAACTTATCTGTTTTGTTAATCTAACCTACCAGTGATAGGTGCTCTGGAATAGGGAGAACAGATCTTTTAACTCAAAGTATTTCTAAGAAGGGGACTTGAAAATGGAGAATAGTAGTTAAGTCCCCATAGAATGCTTTTATTAACTACAACTAATAATTTCAGTTGGAGATTTGGCAGGAAATGCCTGATTTAAGAATGAATATCACTTACTCAGTGACACTCAGAAGTACAAGTAGATTTCTCAAAGCAGTATTTTATTCCAGGACAACTGAGTCATCCACCATGTAGCCAATATATTTTCTAAGAATTACGCAAGTGGCCTTGGAAAAAAATTGAATATCTAGGTCTTATGCATCTCAATGAAGGAAGCAGATTGTCATAACAACTTTGAAAATGTCGTTCTTTCAGTCACAATTAATTTCAGCCCAGCCCAGGCACTTCACAGAACTGAAAACTAGAAATTCAACAATAAAAGAGAAGGTGATTGCTAAAGGGTGCAGGTTAGGGACTCTTTCTACCTCCAATCTTGTGAGTGCATGCTGCAGCAGTTCTCACTCCGGGCATGAAAGAACAAAAGCTAGAGAAGTCAGGAAAATGAAGCCCAGGAAAAAAATCTTATTCACTGTACATTGTGGTGAATTTGAATAGTGTATCTTCAAAGGTAAGCTGTCAGTGTTACAATGAGAGTTTCAACTAATTAGGAATAATTAATGAATTTAAGCATGTACTCGAGTGCTTTGCTGAATTGAAGCCTAAATGGTGTTAATACAATAATCTTGTGTATGAATAGCTCTCTTCTTTTTGAGCAAACAGTTTCTTCAGTATCATTCAGAGACTTCATTTTTATCACAGTGAATAGTGTTTAGGATGCATGTGGCTCTCCTTAAGCAGCTAGGGCAGAGAGATCAGTCTGTGGCCTAAAGACGTTGTAGACTAACACTTCCTCCACTTTTAAAAATGGACAAGCATGGAGAAGACCTTTTCTGATAAAGCGCTGATCAGTATTGGTTTTACATTTGCATAGAAAGTTAATTTAGTGTATTTAGTTATTTACAAGGCAGACAATCTGCACAACTACAAACATACAAGTAATACTGAAATCTCTTTGTACTTTTTTTGTTACAGTTTCTCCTTTTCCCTCTTTATCATCTGCAATTTCATTGTCTTTCCCTCACCCATATCATCTCAGTCTAGAGCCCAGTAATGTACCTTAAGGGGAAATAAGAGGTTCTGCCAAGAATTCCTCCATGTAAAATCCCCTCTCCATATTGGCAAGACTCTCAGCAAATCAGTTTTTCTCAGTTGGAGTGTTATCTGCTTTGGCTGAGAAGTGAGTTTTGAAAAAAATAAGGTGTGAAAAATGCTGCTCTTTGTTTCATCCAGGCTGGTATCATCTGTCATATGTATTGCTACTATTTATTTAGCTGGAGTGAGCAGCACTTTCAGTTTGTTTCTATTTGATCTCTTAGACTTTTCACTTTGCTTCCTCGGGAGTCCTTTTGCCTCCCCTCTTCATCATGCTTCTTCCTGTGTGAATGAATGGACTTTCAGCATCTGTGGATGCCATGGTCTACCCTGTTTTCTCTTTTGGTTCTTACAGGCTCAAAAAAGCAAGATAAAACAAAGGAAAGGAGAAACACTCCCTGTTCCTGACTTGCAGAAAGGCGTGTCTTGAAAGTTTTTTAATTTTCAAGAATATTGCTAGATTCAAAGAATATTATTCTTTCTGAGTAATGAACTCTTTGCTTATTACAGAATACATTTCATTAGAAGATCACAAAATACCTTTCAAACCAAATTAACATCATTATCTTACTTTCATGAAACTCTGATTATTGGAGAGATTTATCTGCAGTGACTCAGCAGGTCTGAGAAACTATTACTCAGACTGAGATATTTTTGAAAAAGGAGTCTGACCACCGCAGCTAAGAATATTAATTCTTTAAAAGATATTTCAGATGTTTTTCTTTTTGGAAAATTGTTCTCAGCTTTACCAGCTTCCTTACCATCACTAGAAGATCTTCACAGTCAGGGTGAAAGCCCACCATGGACTATGGCAAACGTAGACTCGGTAGAAAGATGATGGTGGCTATAGTCAAAGAAGTGCGGATAAAATTCCTGTTGCTATATATGGTCTAATCATGCTGATCTTCAAATGGATTTTCTGCCTCTGTGAGGTGGTCTCACAATGAACTGTAGTCTTTCTGTTTCGCCATTATTACAAATGGACTTACAGTGGTGTTTGCCACTACTCTTCTGTGTGTTTTGTGCACTTACATCACATGTGTGCTTCTAGCTGAATCACTCCTGCATGAGGACAGTTAACCTTAAAATACACTTAATATCATGAAAATAAGTTATTTTGTAGCAATTTTTTGCTCATAATTCCTACTCAGGTTGATCTAAGTCATGTGTTTTAGGCTAGTTATAGAGCAAAAATGTTGAATAACTCGTAACAGAAAATAATCAACAAATGGGGATGGCTGATCCCCTGATAACTTTCTCCCATTTGTACCTGTATCAACTAATTCACCGTATTGACAATGGATTTCGAAGGTAAACAGTATCTTTCATAGGTAAACAGTAGTATTTCACAGAATCACAGAATCACAGAATCACAGAATGTTAGGGATTGGAAGGGACCTCGAAAGATCATCTAGTCCAATCCCCCTGACAGAGCAGGAACACCTAGATCAGATCGCACAGGAACGCATCAAGGCGGGCTTTGAATGTCTCCAGAGAAGGAGACTCCACAACCTCTCTGGGCAGCCTGTTCCAGTGCTCTGTCACCCTTACTGTAAAGAAGTTTTTTCTCATATTCAAGTGGAACCTCCTATGTTCC
>WKFP01013720.1:147244-250339 GCA_011057875.1 Pterocles orientalis
AAAGATGATGGTGGCTATAGTCAAAGAAGTGCGGATAAAATTCCTGTTGCTATATATGGTCTAATCATGCTGATCTTCAAATGGATTTTCTGCCTCTGTGAGGTGGTCTCACAATGAACTGTAGTCCTTCTGTTTCGCCATTATTACAAATGGACTTACAGTGGTGTTTGCCACTACTCTTCTGTGTGTTTTGTGCACTTACATCACATGTGTGCTTCTAGCTGAATCACTCCTGCATGAGGACAGTTAACCTTAAAATACACTTACTATCATGAAAATAAGTTATTTTGTAGCAACTTTTTGCTCATAATTCCTACTCAGGTTGATCTAAGTCGTGTTTTAGGCTAGTTATAGAGCAAAAATGTTGAATAACTCAGAAAATAATCAACAAATGGGGATGGCTGATCCCCTGATAACTTTCTCCCATTTGTACCTGTATCAACTAATTCACCGTATTGACAACGGATTTCAAAGGTAAACAGTATCTTTCATAGGTAAACAGTAGTATTTGTCACATAGACTTCCAGCAGCAGGCCAATTAATAGTGGTATAAGGCAGGTACTTTTCTCTTATGTGGACATTAACATCTTTACACCTCCAACAAGAAATTTAGAGGCTTAAGGCCTTCAGTGGAGCAAGTGGAGGTTCAGTGACTTAAATCAGTTGATCATGAGACTGTGAAACAGAGAATGTAAGAGATGACAGACCTTCACCTATTTCTACTCACTTAAAGCACAAGTTTAATTCAATGTACAAATGCGATTTTCAGGTAATGAGTACTTGAAGGCAGTCGCATAACAGGCTATGTCTGTGCTGCCCTAGACTCTTACGGCTTTTCATTTTAGCCTCTTCTCAGTTACAACAAGAACTCAATACAGAACTAACACTGAAAAGTTACCTTTGTTGTTTGTTCTTGTTTTTCTGTTGCGGTATGGAATTATTCTCCTTCTGTTTCATGGCAAATGAAACAGTTGCCGTCCCAGTACCAAACTGCAGTGCTCTCAGTTTCACAGTCAAGACTCCCAAGACTCCCAAACAAGATGTACTGTGGTCTTCTAAATTACTTCCTTGAAACTAAAATATGAAGTGTGTCTACAAATAATTACTTTGCAGTACAATGCTTTATTCTATTGTCTGAATAAAGTTGTTTTATTTTAACACTGAATGTCTGTGGAAACTATTCTTCCAGCTGTGGCATACTGAAATGCCTGCGTCTTAGAGGCGTGCTCTGGGACCTCGGTCAGCAACATGTTGCACAAATACATGCATTCAGCAGAGCATGAAAAAATACGGGGATGAATCTTTTAGACTGTTATAACAATCAGCAAGTCATAGTCATGAAAGGTTTCACGTAACAACCTATAGGTGCATGCACTATACATATGTGTATGTACACACTAATACGCATGTACGTATATACTAAAAAAGTACAGACTGCAGTTGCTGGAGACCTTTTGTTGATTTGTAGATAATAATAAACATAACTGACTCCTGCAAAATGTAACCCCAAACAAACTGGATTACGGTGTCCTGTCTCTTTGGGCATAATATCAGAGATTTGGGTTTTGGTTTTCTTAGAATGAAGCCTGTCCATCCATTAAGATACGAACATCTTGAATGAAATATCATTGCTATATAAGTTATGCAACCCAAAGGTAATAAAAATGGTCTTATTAAAAAAGTATTTAGTGCTGATTCCTTCTGAATGATTTCAAAAACTGTCATAGTTAAAAGCAGAATACACGCGGGGAAGGTACTGCTGAATTTCCAGTATATCTTTATGTGTGGAGGAAAAGTACAGCAGCAGTCTGTCTTGCTTAAAGAGGATTTCCCAAATCTCATACAATACTTAATTGTCTTTCTGACCATGCTAAAACAACAATAAAGCAGTGATCAATTCAAACTGCACAGGCAAAACCTGAGGAAAATTCTAACAATCTTAATGCAGAAAGTGTGTTCCCATACACCACTGGCTGCTTTACAGCAGTGAAATCAAGTAAAGGGAAAAACTGCCGATTCTTCCTACTTCCATAGCAACAGAGGACCAGACATGCTAAGCTCTACCACCAACTATATATTCAATATTGTAAGTAAGTCCCTTAAAAAACCTTTCTCTAAGTTAACTTCTTTAGAAAACTTTTAAGAGAACTTCCTTGAGAAAGACGGTGTTGGATGGTCTCAAAGGCTTAAAAATTCTTCCCATGTAGAAGAAATTATTCCTGTTCCCTGCTGGAATTTTTGGCCATAAAATAAATGAGATTTCATCTCATAGCTACATCAGCTTGAAAAATGCTGCTGGAATGGGGTGAGATCCAATCTCTTCTGGCTACATGTGGGTAACTGATATTGACAGGAAGGAGTTTTTTTGCATGCAGATGGAGGGGAAAATAAACAAGGGACACGTAACTGGCATCGCACTGCAAGCAAAACAGGTATTGATATCAAGCTGGAAGTTCAAAGTGAGATTTCTCTACAGATATAGACAATTTATGTTCCCACAGAGCTGAAATGAGAAAAACTCCTTATACAACTCTTACATACATCTGAGAAGGAGGGAGCAGATCTTTTTTTTTGCAGAAATGTAGTTGAAGTTCAAGGTTATTTCGCTACATTAAGAATGCGTCCATATTTCATAGCTAATATACTTAGAAATACTTCAGAAATGCTTGAAACACATCAGACACATCAAAACATTGGTTACTATGAGACTGTGTTTCTATACAGGTATATGATCCTCTCTGCATTTTGGACTACCATGCAAGGAAGAAATCACTAAAGGTAGCTACTCTGAACAGGATTATTTTATACTGTGGTCACTCTGATTCCTTTTGCCTTGATAAAAATCCCAGTGTGCGTGGATATGAAACACGATAACAAAAGCACACAGAGTTGAAAAGCTGTTAGAAAGAGAGCATGAACTCAGCCAACTGCCAGCCTTGAAATGGTGAGGCTATTATAATTGTATCCTTGAAATACCAAGGAGAAGGGAGAAACTTCACGTGTCCTTACACCTGAACTGCCTTTAATTCGTTCAGACACTGTATTCTTCACATGCAGAAGAGGGCTAGTTAAGAAAAGTTGCTCTCAATTCCTATTTTATTTAATAGACATTAAACACACAGACACACAAAAGAAAAAACAAACATAAATAACATTTGAAAATATGATGGTTTCAGGCATCTTCTAGGACTTAGCAGCATTAAAGCCTTCCAGGGGCATCAGACAGCTTCTAGAGCTTCTGTGGCATCTCAGCATTTCTAGTGATATCCCAGAGTTTTTGATTTGTTTTATACATGCCAGAGGCAAGTTTCTCATATAAGCTTTTGCTTTCATATCACCTTTCATTCCCACTCTTTTCCATACAGAATTTTTTTTTTTTTATTGGTAAGCCTCAGGACTTCTTAGGTTGTGTCCTTGATGGTCTGGACTGCTATTTTTTTTAAACTCAGAAATGACATTTCTGGGTGGAGTGGTAAAATCAGCCAGCAAAGCATAGCTAGTGCACCCTAGAGAACAATGATGCCACAATAACCTTTCCTAACTCAGTGTCGATATTCACCACTTACCTCTCATTCCCCTTTTGCACAAGCAGTAAAGAGTTTACAACATTACTGCGATACTGTCCAAAACAAAACATTCTTCTGGGAAGAGTGGGGGAAGCAAACAAATTAGTCTTGACTCTAACCAGAACAACCATCTGAACATGATTTTTTCCTAAAACAAAAAACAACCTAAAATAATTCATCACAGGGGATTTTCTCTACCCTCTCTCTAAGCTCACACTCTACTCCTACAAGACTCCCCAATATTCAAATACTTTAAACAGTTCTCTGCCTTTACACAAATTTCCCATGTTGCAGTCTCTAGATCTACTTCATGTATTCCGTGTCTCATTAAAAGTCTTATCCCAGATCTTTTTACAGTTAGTTGGACACAATACTTCTCGACTTAGAAACATTCTTGATATCATCTGATCTGGGGGATGTCCTCAGGGTTTAGTACCACACACTTTCTTACAATCAGCTCCTTTAAATCATGGTAACAGAGTCTTTTTTTAAGTCCGGTTTCTTCTAGACAGAGCTCAAATGAGTTCCAAAATTTCCGTTCATAAAAGATGGTAGTTTAGAAAAAAGGTAAGTTGAACCCTTTAAAAAGTATGTACACTTCAATGGATAGTTTTGCTGTTGTCTTTAAGCTTAGTTTTATATTATTTTATCAAAACAGTGAGATTGCAGAAATGGTGCAACTGCAAACGAGAATTGTGTGAAAAACAGCCATTGATCACAAATTTCACAGTTTTGGAGGAGAGGATTGTCTTACAAGAAAGTACCATCACAAAGAAAGAGACTGAAACTATAAAATGTCATGATAATGTGTGCTTTTAATTACACCAGTAATGTTGATAGATTAACAGATAATGGACAAAGATATCAGACATCAATATTACTTCAAACACAGGCTAAATATTTAATGTATGTGTTGAATAATCAATGTAAAAGTGAAATTCCCTAAGCTAAAGACAAGCAAAATGTGTTAAATAGATCTGAATGACAGAGATTGGCTAACTCCTTAATTGGAAGAACACACAAGTGAAACTAGCCACATAAATCAAAGAATAAATGAAGGAAAGGCTGTCACAGAGATTAAAGATTTATACAACTGTTTCATTCATTTGGTGTTTAACCAAGCAAAGCTGGTGGAGAGCATATGACTCAGATGCCTATATTGCAGGATAACTGACTGATTAAATGAATTTCTACATCTTTGCAAAGGCAAAGACCAATAGGAGGAAGAGGCTTCCTCCAAAGGCCGAAGTGCCCTTGCGGAATTGCTTCACTGCTCTGCAAACTGAAGAGGAAGAACCCGTTGCACCGCAAGAAACGCTGAAGCTGAGCAAGGCAGCCTGATCTGCTCCTAGCATAACAACTAGCTTGACTAAGAAAAAGCAATGGGTGATAGTAATAGGAGATTCTCTTCTGAGAGGCATGGAGGCACCCATTTCCTGACCTGACCCTCTCTATAGGGAGGTGTACTGCTTGCCGGGGGCTTGTATTAGAGATGTGACGAAGAGGCTACCAAACCTCATGCAGTCCCCTGACTATTATCCTCCACTGTCGTTTCAGGTGGGCAACAGTGATATGGATGGGAGGAGCCTGAGAAGCATTAAGAAAGATTGCAGAACTCTTGGAGAGGCAGTAAAGAGCTCTGGAGCACAAGTGATTTTCTCTTCAGTCCTCCCAGTTGAAGGGAAAGGGTGTGAAATGGCAGATATAATCTGGCACATCAACAGATGGTTGCAGGAGTGGTGCCACAACCAGGAGCTTGGCTACTTAGACCATGGGGCTTGCTTCAAGAAGACTGGTCTACTAGGGGCTGATATGTCTGAGAGAGGGAAAAGAATCTTTGGTCATAGGCTTGCAACCTAGTGAGGAGGGCTTTAAACTAATATTGTCGGGGGAGGGGAGCCTTAATCCATCCCACTCTTACCACTCCAATGATAGAAAAGCCAGCAACAAATGTCCAGAGCCTGGAAAAGGTTCACAGGCTGGCATGAGGGTGGCTGGAGAGCAGCACACAGGAGGTCCAGCCAATTTTGGAGCCCAACTTAAGTGCTTCTATACAGATGCACATAGTATGGGGAAGAAACAAGAGGAGCTGGAGATGTGTGCACACCTGCGGGGGTGTCATCTCCTTGGCATTACGGAGACATGGTGGGATGGATCCTATGACTGGAGTGTTGGAATGCAGGGATACAGGCTCTTTAAAAAGGACAGGCAGGGGAGGCGAGGAGGGAGTGTCACTCTCTATGTCAAAGACCAGCTGGAGTACGTGGAGCTCTGCCTGGGGTCAGATGAGGAATCAACAGAGAGCCTGTGGGTCAGGATTAAAGGGAGGGCAGGGACAGGGGACATTGTAATGGGGGTCTGCTCCAGGCCACCGGACCAGAAAGAGCAAGTGGATGAGGTCCTCTTCAGACAGATAGGAGCAGTCTCATGTTCACAAGCCTTGGTCCTTATGGGGGATTTCAACCACCCTGGTATCTGTTGGAAGAACAACACAGCACAGCATAGGCAGGCCAGGAAGTTCCTGGAATGTGTTGATGACAACTTCCTTCTCCAAGTGATGAAGGAGCCAGCCAGGAGAGGGGCTATGCTGGACCTTGTTCTCACCAACAAGGAAGGGCTGGTGGGGAATGTGGAACTCCAGGGCAGCCTGGAATGCAGCGACCGTGAGATGGTGGAGTTCAAGATCCTCAGGGCAGTGAGGAGGGTGCACAGCAACCTCACTACCCTGGACTTTAGGAGAGCAGACTTTGGCTTCCTCAGGGACCTGCTTGGAAGAATCCCATGGGATAAAACACTGGAGGAAAGAGGGGCCCAAGAAAGCTGGCTAATATTCAAGGATCACTTCCTCCAGGCTCAGGGGCGATGCATCCCAACAAAGAGGAAGGCAAGAAAAAATGCCAGGAGGCCTGCATGGACGAACAAGGAACTCCTGAGCAAACTCAAACAAAAAAAGGAAGCATACAGAGGGTGGAAGCAAGGACAGGTAGCCTGGGGAGAATACAGAGACACTGTCCATGAAGCCAGAGATCAGGTTAAGAAAGCTAAAGCCCTAACAGAATTAAATATGGCCAAGGACATTAAGGGTAACAGGAAGAACTTCTATAGGTATCTCAGTGATAAGAGGACTAGGGAAAATGTGGGCCCCCTCCGGAAGAAAGCGGAAGACCTAGTGACCCAGAATACAGAGAAGGCTGAGGTGCTTAATGAGTTCTTTACCTCAGTCTTCACTGGCAAGAGCTCAAACCACACTGCCCAAGTTGCAGAAGGCAAAGACAATGACTGGGAGAAGGAAGAACCGCCATCTGTATGAGAAGATCAGGTTCGAGACCATTTAAAGAACCTGAAGGTGCACCAGTCCATGGGACCTGATGAGGTACATCTGCGGATCCTGAGGGAACTGGAAGATGAAGTTGCCAAACCACTATCCATCATATTTGAGAAGTCATGGCCCTCTGGTGAAGTTCCTGCAGACTGTAAAAGGGGAAACATAACCCCCATTTTTAAAAAAAGAAATAAGGAAGACCCGAGAAACTACAGGCTGGTAAGTCTCACCTCTGTGCCTGGTAAGATCATGGAGCAAATCCTCGTGGAATCTATGCTAAGGCACATGGAAAACAAGCAGGTGATTGGTGACAACCAACACAGCTTTACCAAGGGAAAATTGTGCCTGACAAATTTGGTGGCCTTCTATGACAGGGCCACAGCACTGGTGGATAGAGGAAGGGCAACTGACATCACATACCTGAACTTGTGTGAAGCCTTTGACACAGTCCCACATGACATTCTTGTCTCTAAGTCGGAGGGACATGGATTTGATGGAAGGACCACTTGCTGGATAAGGAATTGGCTAGACGGCCGCACTCAAAGAGTTGTGGTCAATGGCTCAATGTCCAAGTGGAGACCGGTGACAAGTGGTGTTCCACAGGGGTCGGTACTGGGACCAGTGTTGTTTAACATCTTTGTTGGAGACATGGACAGTGGGACCCTCAGCAAGTTTGCCAATGACACCAAGCTGTGTGGTGTGGTTTACACGCTGGAGGGAAGGGATGCCATCCAGAGGGACCTTGACAGGCTCGAGAGGTGGGCCAATGCAAACTTCAGGAAATTTATAAGGCCAAGTGCAAGGTCCTGCACGTGGGCCGAGGAAATCCCAATCACAAATACTGGCTGGGGGGAGAGTGGATAGAGAGCAGCTCTGAGGAGAAGGACTTGGGGGTATTGATGGATGAGAAGCTGAACATGAGCCGGCAGTGTGCGCTTGCAGCCCAGAAAGCCAATGGTGTATGGGCTGCATCAAGAGAAGCATTAGCAGAAGGTCAAGGGAGGTGATTCTCCCCCTCTACTCTGCTCTCTTGAGACCCCACCTGGAGTACTGTGTTCAGATGTGGGGCCCCCAACATAAAAAAGACATGGACCTGTTGGAGAGAGTCCAGAGGAGAGCCACAAAATTGGTCAGAGGGCTAGAGCACCTCCCCTATGAGGACAGGCTGAGAGAGTTGGGGTTGTTCAGCCTGGAGAAAAGAAGGTTCTGAGGAGACTTAATAGCAGCCTTCCAGTACCTGAAGGGGGCTACAGGAGAGATGGGAGGCACTCTTTATCAGGGAGTGTAGTGAGAGGACAAGGGGTAATGGGTGTAAGCTGAAAGAAAGTAGATTTAGACTAGACATTAGGAAGAAATTTTTCACTATGAGGGTGGTGAGGCACTGGAACAGGTTGCCCAGGGAAGCTGTGTATGCCCCATCCCTGGAGGGGTTCAAGGCCAGTCTGGATGAGGCTTTGAGCAACCTGATCTAGTGGAGGTTGTCCCTGCCCATGGCAGGGTGATTGGAACGTGATGATCTTTAAGGTCCTTTCCAACCCAAACCATTCTATGATTCTATGATTCTATGATTCTATGATTCTATGATCCATCAAAGATCAGAAGACTTAAAATTAGACATACCGAAAAAAGCCACACAGAGTGTTTTGAGTACACAAATAGTTTGTAGAAGAGTAGGCACCAATTTCCAAGGCAGTTTTGGGAGGCCATGAAACAAGAGATCGCAGGCCAGTTTTTGGAGCTGCAACAGGTGCTAAGTGCCTAATTGTTGAAATCTAAAAGTTCTAATGTGTTGCCCAAAAATATTTAATGTAAAGAAAATGGTTTCCTTTTGAGTTGTAAAATTAAGACATGCAGTGGGGAGTTATATTTACAAATATAAAGCCACAGAGAAAAATTCTTTCCTCACTGGATTTGAAGAGTTTTTGCATAAAATTTCCTGTGAATTTTGTTCAAATGAAGAAAAAATAAACCAGTGTTAGTATTGCCATTGGTCAAATCAGATTTTCAAATGTTAACTTGTAAACTGCTTAAATGTGCACCCTAAATCTCAAGAAAAGCTGATGACTTAATTTAGATACTTTTCGTATGCCCAAAACACCCTGACATGCTTGTAATTGAGAAGAAAGTCAGTTTTTCACTTGGAAAGCTCTGGTGACATGCACTGAGTTTATCAGCAACCAGTACTTCTCAGTTTCAAGTTTGGTACTTTTGCTCTAAACATATCTCACCAGCAGAGCATACAAAATCTGGAAACAAAAACATTCGGTCCAGCTTCACATGGTAGCGAAAATGTTTTCATTTAACTTAAAAGTCGTACACATAAATGAACTTGAGGTGTTTATCCCTTGCATTTCTCTACCTTGCCTGTACTAATGAGGAACTTTGCACACTGAAACTTCATCATGACAGAATGGCAGAAAGAACAGGCAGGACAATCTTGATGAGCGTGATGAAAGGCAGAGACTTGGAAGGATCAAGGTTAGCATGTTGAATATTCTCATAACAGAACTGTCAAGATTTGTCATGAGAGAAGATGTAGTGAAACTTTGTACTTAGATATCCCAAAAATATATGTACATTTTTGCAAATTTTCTGTCAATGCTCTGTAAATTTTTCCCCTCTCTGTCTCCCACAGCTATATTGCAGCAAGAAAAACCCCAGACAATATCCAAAAAGGAAATCTGAGAGAACACTGTAGCTTGGGTTATTCCCAGGTGCTTTATCTTTGCCTTTCCCTAGTAACCATTCTGTTGGATTTGTCACAACTTTTAATGTTACACAGTACAATGATGCACAGCTTACGAGATTTTAAAAATAGTACATCTGATGCTATGTACATTATTCGTTAAATTAACCATGGGCCTTTTTATTTTGGGATATACAAAACACTGAGTGTCTAAAACATTTCACCCTGTAGAAGTTCTACAGCTCAACCCATGTACAGGTCACCTGCACCAGGTTAATTATCCTCGCTTTTACAAAACCACCAAAGCACACATCCTCCAAGAATTTAGAGCAAAACCTTGAAGCCTTTCTTTTACTGCAGATAAGTTCACTTTGTGAAATAGACAGGGCGTATGTGTACAGCTACCTGCAGACTGTGTGAGCTGGGATCATCTTCCTTCACTTAGGCATTGACAGATTGTCTGCATAAACCCAAGTCAATCACCCTGAGCAAGCCAGTTAGTAAGAAGTCATAGGGTCAGTAAGAAGACACAAGGAACTCCAGAGGTTGAAGTGTCTTACAGGTACCCAGTTTAAGTGGAGATCAATAGTTCTTTTTAGGTGGTTATTTCTTTCTAGTGTTGTAGAAAGAAGTATTGGAAGGGTGGCTGGCTCTGACCTAGATATAACCTTTTAAATATCCACATTACAGCTCCTTTGCCTCTTCCATTATTGTACTCACCCACTGCTCCACAGCAAAGGTTTTGGGCTTTTTCGTTTACCATCATTTCTTTGTATAGGGTTAGCACAAAACCAGTGCCCCTTAAAATTTCAACTCAGTCCTTAAAAGGGACTTAAAATGAACTGGATTTCACTGGTCCCTGTCGAGGAACTATTTACCTGTGGGATCTGATATACAGCAAAGCTCTTAGCAGGATCAAGTGCTACCACAGGAGCAACCCATATGGGTCTGTTAAAAGGTGAGCAAGTGCTGCTGGTCACTCCCTGGGTCTCCAGTTGAAGAATCAGCTTATGGATAGGAGTAATAGAATCACGGTTGGTGCAATATTGCCTCTGGTGCAATGTTGCAGTAGTGATCGGCACCTGCCATTCTTTGACCCACAGCAATTCCACAACAGAAGGGTCTTCTGAGAGACCAGGCAAAGTAGACAGCTGTTTGGTTTCCCCTGCCTCCAAGGTAGCTATACCAAAACCCACTGGTACCTTTCTGGTTCCTTGAAACACCTTCTTTTAAGATCATAGAATCATAGAATCAGAATCATAGAAAGGTGAGTCTTGGAAAGGATCTTAAAGACCATCGAGCTCCCATCCCACCCCACCATGGGACATGTTCCACTACACCAGGACAAAGGTGCATCAACTGTGAGTGGCGTGTTTATCTGACTCCAGCAATATGAAGAGAGTACGTCCTTACAGGCCTGCATCTCAGCTGTGTGTGGCGGGTTGACCCTTGGCTGGGGCCCCAATGATAGGGGAGAGAATTAAAGAGGTAAATGGCAAAGAGGACTTGTGGGTTGAGATAAGGACAATTTAATTACTAAACTACAATAATATTAGAAATAATACTATTTACAAAGATGCAATGTGATACACAGTGATACCGCCCCTCCCCACCTGATGACCAAAGGCCCAGCCCACTCCCAGCCAATGACCCCAAAGAAGGGAGAGAATAGGTGATACACAATTATGCTGCCCTCCCGAAAAGGCTCGGCTTGTTGACAATGATACTACCCCCACGAAAATGCTCGGCCTGTTGCCAGCTAATAATCCCCAGAAACCGCACAGACGATTCCCCCCAGAAAGGGGGGGAAAGGGGGGTGCGCCACTCCTGGTGGCACTCACGGAACAGAGATAACAGCCCAAGCGTCCCAGCGTCCCAGCCCACGAGCTGACCGAAGCAGGGAGAAAATAAAAAAAAAAAACAGCTAATGATCCCCCTGGAGAGGGAGGATGCCAAAACTCACGGAACGGAGATAAACGAGTGTTCCAGGCCGAGAGCTAACGGCGACCGTGGGGGGAGGGGGAGGAAAGGCCTTGGGAGAACGAACGCAGGCTCCCAAAGCGAGATGAATCCGAAGCCAAAAAGGAAGTGAAAAGTCAGCTCTCCCGGAAGAGTCCTCTCCTATATACTGGGTATGACGTGCATGGGATGGAATAATTGGTCAGTCTGCTTCTCCATCTTTACCTAAAAGCAAATCCCAAGCTGGAAGCCGGACTGTCTCTTCCCCCCCAAAAGGCTGAATGTATGTCCTTGAGGACAAATAACAACATCCTAGCAATAAACGTTCTTCTCTTATCAATTCTCTCCTGAGCAGGAATCCAAAACATAGCTTCTTCTAGCTATTTATGAAGAGAAGGGAAAAGGAAAAAAAAAAATTAACTCTGCTCTGCTTAACCCACGACACTGTGTTGTCCCAGAAACTGTCCAGGAATGTCTACACTGTTGAGAAAATATCTGAAAAACTTCCTAAGAAACTGTCCTGGGAATTCCAGTAATGGGAGGATAGGTTCTGCCTCCCATCTGCACAGACCAATATCTTGGTGATTAGGAGCAAGAATACCCCTGCTCAGAAGAGACAATACACACCATGGGGCAGGCCGTTACTGCTGGTGAGGTAGAATACAATGGTGGTGTGCTCCGTAGAATCTTCCACCACATGGGTCGTGTGCACTGGAATTCATCCTTGGTCATAATAGATCACCTCCTGCACCAGAGACCAGCATCTTACAGGCAGCACCTACCTGTTCAGTTCTGAAAAATTTGCCCAACTATTATCAGTTCAGCTTTGCTCCCAGGGAAAGAATGCAAAGTAAATGCACGTGGGAAAACTGACTCATTTGCTCTACCCCATTCAAAGTTAGAATTAATCAAGGAAGGACATTCTTAAGGGTGTTCTTTCTCTCTCCCATTGGATTCAGACAGTGAGAAGAAAATTAAACAAAAGGAGGAAGATGATGAACTAGCCTCAGAATATGAATAATTCTGGGACAAAGGAGCTCCAGACAAAAGAAAAAACAATTCTCATTTTCACTGTTCATCCTTCATTTTCAAATATCCATCATCATCTACTGCCAAGATGCCAAGATTAAAATCTGTTTCTCCATTTGCTTTCCTGTATTGCAACTGAGTTCAAAAGGATCACTTGTTCCAGACTGAAAGTGCGTTACTATCAGAGTGTGGAAAACATGAGAGTTTGCAGGGAAGATCAGCATGAGGGTATTAATGAAATCATGTTTTTTCCTGACGCTAAAGGACAAGGAAAACAAAAGTTATCCTTTCCTCAGGGTCTTTAAAATTATCTTCTTCCATTTTATTTATTCTAGAATCCTTGTTTCTTTCTCAGTTTCATCCCTTTTTTTTTGCATCATAAATTAAAAAAAAAACCTTTCTGACTGCAAAGGGCAAGCAAGGGGTGCTGGTCTTACATTAAACAGCACTGTGGTAGTCAGAATCTGCTTCCCATTTCTACCACATTTCATGCATGATCTCTCCAGGTCTCATAGCCCACCTGTGCCTTTGTTGCACACCTGTGATACCTGCTATCTTACAAGCTCTCTGTAACCAAGGCCACTCTCTCATTTTGTGTCATTACCAGTAGATCCAGCCACCCACAGCACCCCAGTCTTCTAGACTTGGGCATCTAGATATTCTACACTGTAACAATGATACCACATTTCTTCCAGAAGATCTCAGAAATCTTGGCCCCGTGTATAACATCTACATAGAGAGGATGCTTATCCTAAATATCAATGACCTGGCACCATGAGGAGCAGAGACTTTTTTACCAAACTGGCATAGAAAGCCCAGCAACACAAATCTACACAAATCCATTGCATATGGTCTGGCCAGAGGCACTGAAGCAGAAGGAGAATGGTGAGTAGAGCACCAGGATGGGGGATGTGCTGGCAGCCCTCATACAACCCCAGTGTGAGGAACCAGAGGAGTCAGGAGACATACCTTCAGTTTCTTTGGCCTGCTCTACCAACCCCTGTATAGACTGTATAGACAATGTATAGACTTTGGTACCAAACATGTCCTGAAATGGCAAAAGTCTTGACCTTAGTAGATTCCTGCCCAGCAGTGAGGCTTTACAGGAAAGGGTATGTGTGTCTTAAATGATACTAAGAACTACATCTTGTTTATAATTTTTTTTTCACGATCATTAAAAGTCAAATATGGCTTTCTTATTTTTGCATGTTGGTTGGAGACATCACTACATAAACACATGTGTGTGTATGCAGGGCAGATTCTATGTATAAATGTATAACTATAAATATGTGAGTATAAATATAGATGGGCATGTAGATTCATTTTATCCTAAATACTGCAGATTTACACATATGTTCACATATGTATATATTTATATGCACAATAAAAGGTAGACTAATGTCTCATATGTACTCAAATGATAGTACCTAACTACTAATACATATAGTCACAGCAGAAATACCTACAACAAAGTAAAAACCCAACGGCTTTCAGACGAACGGGATTGTTGTTAGAAATGTTTACAATCCTGTAACATTACTTTTGGTTTATTGTGCTCCTATACATGCACAAAAGAGAAGGAAAAGGGTGAATTTTATTAAATGAAACAATTTTGAGCCTATAAACAAAGATATGCAACAACTTTCCTGTAATTCTGTGTGTGAAAAATGCCAGTATTTTATTTTTATTTTAAAAGATTCCAACCATTATTATGTAAAATACATTAAACAAAGAGCAGCCACTTCCCCTTATTTATTCTGTTTTTCTTTAAAAAGCTGATTTCCAGCCTGGAAAGCATTCTAACAATAAAAGTATGAATAAAGTATAAATCATTTCAAAATGGGCTGGGGCTCCAGGGAATAGAAAAAGAATGTGTATAATTAAAGAGTACATCATAATGCCTCCAAAAAGAACTGATTGAAACATTTTTCATGTGATTTCATTGTGCTGAGGCAAAAATATTTCACAGACATATAGGACTTGAAAAGGACATTTTTAGCAGGAAAATTTTTTAGTCCAGATTATCACCTCAGAAATGACCAGACTGGGAGTCAAGCTCACATTTTTAGTGCTACAGTCACTGCAATTTGAGGCTTCAGCTTCACTCTGTCCATTACAGAGAGAACTATCAGGAGATGTTCAGCCCTGAAGGAAGAAATAAAAGGTTACCAGCCAGGGTCTTCACAATTCAGTTGACACCCTGATCACATTAAAAACCCCCAAGACAAAAGGGTCTCAAATTTCACAAATTTTTTCTAAATGTTTTTAAAGTACAGCTTTGCATCCCAAGGTAGTCCAGTACAGTTCCACCTCCATAAATGCACTACGGAAGTTCAACATTGGAATGAAAAGAGGATTTGGAAAATCAAATGTTGTCATGAAATGGAACTGTTGCTTTCTCTCAGCTTTGAAGCTAAACTAAAGCTCTTAACTTTTCAAGATAATTTGAAAGCCCAACTTTCTTGTAATGTATATTTTTTCTCTCCCTCCGTATATTTACATATCTATAAATATTATGCTGAAATCCGTATCTTCACGCTCAAGATTTAAGAGAACTTGCTGAATTTCCCTGAAATTCAATGTCATCATTTTAATTTTTTTTCTGATTCATTATATGGAGGGAATGAATCAGGAATTGTTGATTCATATACAGAATTTATATTGTACTTCTGAGGCATTCAATCAGCATTGTTTAGGAAAGATTGCAACTCTGCTCTTTGAAGCTGTGAGCAGGGTACCTTGAATATATTCTTAATAAGAGAATCAGAGCTATGCACTCAAGTTTGAACCCTCCCTGCATCCCTCCTGGTAGGCTAGTCTGTCTAACTCTGTGGTGTGGCACCATGCAAAGACACTACCTGGCATCCCATGCACTATACAGCCCTGGTTTTATGACAACAGTGTCTATGGCTTACATGGTCTCAGCACAGATCATGCTGAGTGCTTTTTGCCTTCTGGACTAGAGCTAGATGAGTTGGAAGTAGGTTTACATATGGTCAGTGCTCATCTATGACCTCAAAATATCTTCATGGAAGAGCAGCAGCTCCAAATGTGCATGGTTAGGTTGTTCATATTAGAAAATAGACAAGAAAGAAAAGCCCTTGCACAACGGGATTCTCCAGAGCAGGAAGGGCATCTTAAAGCAATCTGAGGATCTCTAGGAGCAAAGAGCCATGACAGTGGTTGCAGTGGTAAAAGATAATAAAAAAATGTTTTTACACTATAGCTAGTGGCTCATGGCTTAGACAGGAACACCCTTTGCACTATAAAAAACTGGGTGGATGGCTGAGCCCAGAGAGTCGTGGTTAATGGAGTTAAGTCCGGGTGGTGGCTGGTCACCAGTGGTGTTCCCCAGGGATCAGTTTTGAGGCCTGTCCTGTTTAACATCTTTATCGATGACCTGGATGAGGGGGTTGAGTGCTCCCTCAGTAAGTTTGCTGATGATACAAAATTGAGCGGGTGTGTTGATCTCCTTGAGGGTAGGAAGGCTTTGCAGAGGGATCTGGACAGGCTGGACCGATGGGCTGAGGCCAACTGTATGAGGTTCAATAAAGCCAAGTGCCGGGTCCTGCACTTTGGTCACAACAACCTCCTGCAATGCTACAGGCTCGGGGGAGAGTGGCTGGAAAGCTGCCCAGCAGAGAGGCACTAGGGGTGCTGATCGACAGCCGACTGAACATGAGCCAGCAGTGTGCCAACGTGGCCAAGAAGGCCAATGGCATCCTGGCCTGCATCAGCAATAGTGTGGCCAGCAGGACTAGGGAAGTGATTGTGCCCCTGTACTCGGCACTGGTGAGGCCGCACCTTGAATCCTGTGTTCAATTTTGGGCCCCTCACCACAAGAAGAACATTGAGATGCTGGAGCAGGTCCAGAGAAGGGCAAGGAAGCTGGTGAAGGGTCTGGAGCACACGTTTTATGAGGAACAGCTGAGGGAGATGGAGTTGTTTAGTCTAGAGAAGAGGAGGCTGAGAGGAGACCTCATCACTCTCTACAATTGCCTGAAAGGAGGTTGAATTGAGGTGGGTGCTGGCCTCTTCTCTAAAGTAACAAGCGATAGGACAAGAAGTGGCCTCAAGTTGCACCAGGGGAGGTTTAGGCTAGATATTAGAAAAAATTTCTTCACTGAAAGAGTGATCAGGCATTGGAACAGGCTGCCCAGGGAAGTGGTGGAGTTACCATCCCTGGAGGTGTTCAAGAAACGTGTAGATGTGGTGCTTAGGGACATGGTTTAGTGGGTTAGGTGGTGTGGGTTGACAGTCGGACTTGATGATCCCTGAGGTCTTTTCCAACCTTAATGATTCCATGACTCTGTGATTCTATGTGGCAAGACAGCCACTGCATCATCTGATAAGAACTTCCTGTACTCATGAGCAACCTCAGCTGGAGTTAGAAACTTCAACAAAAATATATGAATAAATGAATAAATCACCCACAGATCTGACAATATAAATAAATAGCAGGAGAAAAAACATTTTTGTTTGTTGCCTGTCCATAAGTCAAATACAACACAAAACCCAAATTCAAGCCCTTGACTAAACCTGAGAACAAAATAGATTTTTTTTTCTCAGTCAAGAACTCCAGAGACTGTAACAGCTGTTGTGGAGAAACTATCCTACATTTAAGAAGTGGAATTTACACAGGAAACAAGCATTTCCTCTTAGGTTTAACCAGTTGCTCCATACAGGCCATACACCAAGTACAGAGTCAGGAATGAGCTTTGTGACCTCATTTACCAAAACATTTCAGACACATCTTTACTTACAGGAGAAAAGTTGTGAACGCATATACCTGGGGAAAGACAACTGAATTACATGATGGCAGGAAAAGATATATGACCAAGGGCAAGGAACTTTTGCTGCAAAATGCAAGAATGGCACATCATGTAGTCATTGGAAAGACTAAGAACAAGCTATTCAAGATAGGACTTCCTGTGCACTCGTGTTCAACAGCTTGAATCCAGCATGCAGCTTAGGAAGCAAGGCAGTAATAACATTTGCCTCGGACAGGTCGTTATTGCTTTGTGTTCAGCTGAAGCATTAGAAAAAGATGGAATATCTTGAGCGCAGCAAAGTGGACAGACTAACGCCCTTAGAGATCAGAAAGCCAAATCACATTTCATCTGATATTGATCTGGGGAAGATGACCCTGTTAGAAGAGTACCATCTGTGGAAATTAAAGAAATTGCTTTGCAGACGAACTTGACAGGTACCCCACTTTTTAGGATTAAATGTTGGGTTATTACTAGTGATTCATCAAAGGCTGTTCCCAGGTAGCAGCTCTGCTTTTCATATTAACTGTCATAATATCACAGAAAGAGGGAACAAAGATCAGAAGTGCACGCACCAGCCATTTCTCTGGACATGGAATACCAAGAAGCTTCCAGAGAGCTAAAACAAAGCTGCACCACAGCTGAGATCTGGAAAGCAGACTGGGACACCCATGTAAACAAAAGTAAAGTCTCCAGGTAGGAGAGCAAAAAAATGTAATTGCCTGTGCTTTTCGTAGCTTTCAGGTGGAAAAAGTGGATCCCTTCTAGGACTGCTGTTTTTTAATGGGCAGAAGCAGAGACTGGAAGGAGAGAGATTGCTTTGCCTCGCACCACCCCATGTTCAAAGAAGGACCTGTCTCAAGAGCAAGCACTGCCAGTGCGGTGGTGAGGACAGGACAGGTGCAGAAGTTAACCTGGTCATTCAGAAGAATGTGGTTAAGCATGACATCAGCTTGTTTGCCAGGAGAGAGAAGAGCATATTGTCATGTTCAGAGGTCCTAGTGTGCACTTTGCTTACATTTTACTGGACATTGCCTAGCACAATAACATAAAAGTAATTATGTGCTGGTTTGTGGCTCAGGCACACCTTTTAACTTTTCTTGTCTAATGTATTTAGATAAGTCCGATCTCTCAAACCATCTTGGTAGTGAGTTCACGCCAAGGGTAGTACAATACTGAATAAAGGGGCTTCATACTCCCTCATTTAGTGATTTTGCTCTTTCTCCTATCTCTGTCTCCTTTCCCCCACTGCCATTTTTCCTCTTATTTCCTCACTTTTCTCACTCATTGAAGTGGCATTTTACTACTGCAAATGCATTTGCAAATATATGGCCATTAAATGGTGACCTGAAAACAGCAGTGTTAGAAGAGCCTTGATAGAGTGGAGGGGTCTTCCGTCAAAAAAACCTCTTCCCTCTGGGCTTCAGCTTGGTCTCCCGAGAGCTCTTCCCTTGGCTCTGTCAGTGTCATTATCTCTTCAGAGCATTTTCTCTCTGACAGATCTTTTAGGCCAGGGCCAGGGTTTTTAATTGCATTCTGAAATGAAGGATGTAGACCTACACTGTATCTGTCTTGTTGTTTAACAGGCAGATAGCTATATGCTGGATTTTCTGTGCAGTTTTCATGCCCTTGCAGACCTTTCCTGCATAAAAACTTAATAGCAGACCTTACTTGATCTTGAGGGTTCACGAGCATTGTTGCTGCAGGTTTTACACGATTTGCAGTTGCCTTATTTGGTTTGAAAATCAAAAATTAAATGCTTTTGCTAATTACTGTGAGACAGCTGCAGCAGCTGATTTGTCAAACATTTGCATGTAAAAATTATGCTTGAAATTAAACTTGCAAATATTGTAGCCCGATAAAAATGGAATGTATCTGAAAGTAATTTAATTTTTAGGAGAAAGAAATGCAACATTTGATTTTTTTTCCTTTTAACCACTAATGTAAATCATACTATTAGTAGAGTCATTCAAATCCCCCTTTAGAGGGGAAGAAGGGTTTTTTTTAATGTATTTCTTTAGCTTCCTAATAAATTGAAGGGCTTTCTGCAAGATTTTGTGACACAGTATGCTGGCCGCACTACTAATTAAAAGCTGGTAGTTTCTAAATTAACTTGTGAGTACCTACAGTGATGGAAATTGCCTCCTTAACAGTATTATTTACTGACAAAGCAGGTGATGACCTGCTTGAATTTCCAGAACAAGTTCATTAGTTTATCCTAGTGGCTACTGCAGATAAACACTCTGATATTTCACAGAAGAATGAGCTAAAAAAAAAAAAAAAGAAAAAAATAAGAAAAAAAACCTGCCAGCTTTCCATCTAACTGGGGGCTTCTAGTATGGCCAGTGTGACTCATTCTTGGTCAACAGATGCCTACCTGACATCTGCCATTAATAACTATTAGAGCACTGTTTGAGCTCCAGGGCAAGACATGCCTCAGTGTTCTAAAAATAAGACATTATCATTCTACAAGAGTAATAGTTTAGGCAGCAGTGGTTTCAACCCTCTTGGCCTGACTCTTCAAACTGACATCATTTAATATAAGTGTTCTGTCCTGTCAAGTCTCCTTTTGGGTACGCAGTGTGATGAAAGAGCTCAGAAGTCGTTAATACAAATGTTGCTATAGAAAGTATTGGTCAGGTACATTTAGAAGTGACTGTCTCATACATTACCTTCTGGGAAGACAAACATAAATTCTAGGCCAGCAAACTCACCAACACACCTCATGTTACCAAAAGACTGGATGACAGCACTAGAGCACTGAAAAACTAAGCTTCACCACTAAACTGAAAGGAGACGAATCTACCTCATTCTGAATGCTGCTGCATCCTCTGGTAAACAGAAATGACTTCAGAGAAATTTCAAAACCATTTTTGAGAATCCCCTTCAACTTTGTTTTTGGTTTTCCTGGAATTTACAAATACAGATTGGTGACTGAGATTCTCTAAAAGGCTTTCCCATAATGTGTTCATTGTTTACATAAGTTGATGTTGGGTACTACTTCTTTATAACTGATTTAATTTTAGGGACAGCCAAACTTCCATTCTCCTGACAATTTCGACAACGTGTGGTCCACCTATATGTACAGAGAATTTGGCTTAGAAACTTCCTGGTCTAATGCATATAGGACACAAGAGAAAACAGGACGCCTCCGACCATGACTGAGGTGTCTCAAGAGTTATTTTATTCCACTAAGTTCACATACTCAAATTGTGTCTGGCTAGATTGGGATCAGATCCCAGTGCATGGCATATAGCATCTCTGTGCTCAGCCATGGGAATAAAAGCCCAGCAAACAAGTTAGAAAGGTGATTTGACATTCCAAGGACAATTCCCTGATCTAGACACTTGAGTGGTTGAATCTCCATGGAGCATCTCTGTCTTGGTTTCAGCTGGGACAGAGCTAACACTCTTCACAGTAGCTAATGTGAGGCTGTGCTTTGGATTTGTGCTGAGAAGAAGGCTGGTAACATATTGACGTTTATAGTTGTTGCCAGGACAGTCAGGGACTTTTCAGCTTCTCTGCTGTGTCAGTGTCTGCAGGTGCAGGAGAAGCTGTGAGGGAGCACAGCCCCAACTACTAACCTAGGATTTAACCTTAGGTTTAGTATTGAGACCCAAATTGGCCAATGGTGTATTCTGTATCATGCACATCGTGCCCAGTAAACAGATGAGTGTCTGTCTGGAAATTCTGTCTCTTGCTCCAGGTTGGCTTCTCGCTCTGGGTTGTGCCTCTCTGGGTCACCCCTCTCCCATGGTCATCTCATTCCCTTGGTCAGCTCTCAGTCTCAGATGTTTGGGCTCTTAGGTCTTTTTCCAGGACTCTTCCTGCCCTGGGATCATTAGCCAGGAAGGGGCTGAGCCTTTGTCATTGGTTGGTGAACAGTTTACTGTGTATCACTCATTTGTATATTTGTATATATTACTATTATTATTATCATTATTATAATTATTTCAACACTATTATAGTTTAGTTTTTAAATTGTTCTTATCTCAACCCACAAGTCTAATTTCCTTTCACCGTTTTAATTCTCTCACCCATCCCTGAGAAGGGGGAGGGTAAGCGAGCAGTTGTTATGGTGTTTGGCTACTAGACAGGGTTTCAAAACCATGGCAACCTCAAAGTATAGCTTCCTGTATTTTGCTTTAAATATATCCTAAGACTTCAAGTGCTGGAGTTTCTTAACTTGTGGTCTGGAGACTACTGGAAAGGCTGCGATGATCCACCAAGTGCAAGACATTGAAGAAGAAGAAGAAGTTAAAATCCCTCAAACATATCCTCTTTCCAGTGGTTTTTAAGAAATTCACAAGACTTTGGAGAACCCTGTGCATTTAGAGCTAACGTCCTTCAGGTATGATTACAAAGCATTGCAGAGTGCTGTGTGGGCAAATCTTCAGCACCAAACTGTAAATAACTGAAGGAGGAAGCGAACTAAACAAAGGAGGTTAATTTGGTGTCTGAGGTAGCATTATGACAAGCAGTCATAAGATTTTTCAAGTTACATAATCATCAGCAATTTAAATTATTTAGGTTCATGTCTTTGAAAATAGTTTTGCTAGTCAACCCTTCAAAACCTTACTAGAGGGATTATTGATGAAGATACTTTATGCAAAATGTTTCCCAGTATCTATCCTCGTTTTTTTACTCAGGAGGAAATGTTTTCGATCATAACTGGAAGTGGTGTGAACTGGCTTAATTTCCTGCACTGTTCATTGCTCACTGATCAAATATTTTAACATGGAGAATGACACAAAAAAGCTGTCTCCAGGAACAGCCAAGAACCCAATGTCTGGGAAAGATGCTGATATTAAAGGAAGAGAGGAACATTTTGAATCCTTCTAATCTTCTTCCCATCTAGTACAGTCTTGCTTGTAAACAGAATCATGGAAAAAATCAATAAAGTTTGCCAATTAGTTGGTGGTTCCTTCATGTTAGGAGGATGGAGAAAGAAGTATACACACTCTGCAGGAAATGGCCATAATGAAAACATCAAACTGTCGGTCTGCCACATGTGTTCATCCACAGTTCAGAAATCTACATCTTTAACAACTTTCAGCAGGTTGTTTGGGTTTTTGGGTTTTCGTTTGTTTGTTTGTTTGGGTTTGGTTTGTTTACTTTGTTTTGTGTTGGTTTGGGTTTTTTGGGGGGTTTGTTTTGGTTTGGTTTTGTGGGTTTTTTTGTTTTTGTTTTGTTTTATATTGTATTAACCCTCTATTCTTTCTGCTGGCTGACATAAACGTGAATTCCTTCCAAGACAAGCTATTTGGAATTGCTCATCAGAGATCTTTGTTTTGCTGCCGAGGTGAGATTTTCATCTGGGTCTGTGTCACTCTGTGCAGTGAAGTCTTGGCTCTCCATAGCCAGGGAGTCTTACAGAGAAGTCATGGAGAACGAGAATCCCCAGCATTTCTTTGTATACAGTATTGCTCTCAAGGGAATTATGTAAGTTATGTTTTTATTATTTTCTGTGGTTTAACATGACATGAGACCAAAGGTGGATTGTTCTTCTTGTCCTGTGTGTGCAGGATGGTATTGCTGGTTTTATTACTTTGGAACTTCAAGGATTAAAGCAATTTGGAATATAAGAAGAAGCAACAAGTGACTCTCTAATTAATCCCTGGTTATCACAACAGCTGATAGAAATGGAAAGAACATTACGTTCTCATACAGAAAAACAAAACAAAAAATATTTCAGTTTCATTGTTTCCTGCTTACCTTGGAGACTAAAGAAGAGTTAAAACCACTGTGAAATGACTGCAATGAAAGAAAACGCTGATTATTTCCAGTGCTGATTTACAGCTTTTGCAAGAGAGTGAAATTAGCAATGCAAAAATAAGGCAGTGTTGTTTGTATTTTTTAAACTAATTTCTTTAGAACTCTTCTAAAATGTTCCTATGGCGTGCTCACTAGGGTGTATGTTGTCTGCAAGCACAAAATGGACAAAAAATACTGCTCAGCTACGTGGGCTGCACATACAGCAGACAGCGGTTCAACAAGTTCTAATTAGAAAGCATCACATCATTTCCACCTTCCCCTTTCTGAGATCAGAACTACTAAGGAAGTACACTGCAGAAATAGCTTTGGTTCTGGATATGGGTTTATAGCACATCATATTAAAATTTTGAGATAAAATGAATGACTCACATGTCTGAGGTATATGAGAAAAGTTTAAAGTATCTATGGTCTGAATTAGATGTGGGTACACTTCTTTGAATTTCGTTTATTTTTAATTAGATTGTTCATTTGCATGCTTTTCCTTATACTTACAGGACCACCTAAGGCTTATGTTTAGTCTGAAGAAACACCAACTTTACTGTATGGAAGGCATTTAAACAAGGGCTGTAAAACACAGTTCTTGTAAATCCACCCTATCTCCCCAAATAGCTCATCAATAGCAAAATGCATTATACCACCCTTCCAAGCTCTGCTTGTCAGATGAGGTGGCAAGGTGAAAATGGCAGGGGTCAGAGGACTGTCAAGGAGAAGAAGGAAGAGAGGAATTCATTTGCAGGATAGTGCTCTAAGAGCAAACAAGGAGACAGGAGCATCCCAAGCTTTTGTAGTTTTAAAAAGCTCAGCTTTCAGTTCTGTGCAGGAGAAAGATGTACAAGTATTTTTCTCCAGCTGAAAACCAGATAAAGCATTTTGAAACTGGAAACACTGCACCAGAAAATATTAATACATAAATATATGTTTTTAAAGTCTCAGTCCTGCTACATTCATGACGCAATGATGAAGCTAGCTTGTCCATGAAAAAAAAAACAAAAACCAAACCCCTCTATTCCTACACAGCTGAAAAGAAAATTATGATAGGTACCTAGAAAAGTTTAAATAATGATCAGAAACAGAGAAGATTTTTCTGAGGGCTACTGTTAGAATAGATAAATAAAGTGGAGGACAGCTGTTGATGTCAACTTTATTAACTGTTGTTAATAAGAGAAACCTTAGAGAAAATTGAAGAGGAATATTTAGATTTCCAGTTGCAACTGACTGTGTCGTGTTCCATTACAGGACAGTGTTGGTTAAGTGGCACAAAGAAGCCATTTAAAATTGTTTGCCTTTGACTGAAAACCTAGGCTTGTGAGGACACTATCTCTAATTCTATCATCAGTAAAGGTATTTTAACAGACTGTTGCTTCCAGATTGAGACACCGACGTCACACCAGAGAACAGAACAGCGATATGCAGCTCCTTTCTAGTATTTTTTTAATGCACAGGGTCCATTTTGATGTATCTGGAAACCCAAATATGTTCTAAGAGTTTTCCTCATGAATTCCTGTAATTTCACCACATGGGCTTCCAACTAAAAACCACCAAAATTCAGAAGTAAAAAAATTTCACTCTGAAAATATTGAAATAAAATAGCTGTCTTCTTCAATTTGAAACTTTTATTTATTTTAATGAGTAAAAAAAAGTTCTCACTGCACAATGAATGAACACCCCATTTTGTGTAAAATGTTTTCACAATATTTTTTAATAAACCACATTTTGCTGTAACCTGACCTTTTTCCCCTTCACAATAGGCAAAGAACCAGAGCAAGGTTTTTGTGCTGCCTTAGCCCATTCCTACTTACCTTGCACTGCTTTTACTTCAAGAATTTTTTAAATTGTCTCTTATAGATACATGCCTTCTATGAAAAAGCGCTTCCTGTATAACTGTGCCTGTCAGTCAGTCTCTCTCCTGCCTCTGCCCTGTATGTTTCCAATGCTCTGGCTTCTTTCAGCCATAGCTGGCAGAATGAAAGAAGTATGGAAGACCACTACCTTACTGGAAGCAAGGTGATCTGAGGCCTTAGTGAGGTCTTCAATACACAGAAATTACAGTATGATGTCCCAGTTCATTAGGCACCAACAGGCCACATCAAGCAAAGGTCTTTATGGATGTCCTGAATACTGAGAAAGGATTTGTGTAAGGCTTGTGAACTTCCCAGTAAAGGCTGTGAGGCTGTGATGGCAGGCTGTCTCTGTACTGCAGGGTGCAGGAGCACAGGTGACTTGCAAGGCTTTGGGCTATGTTCGGGCTCCCTGATGGGGTGAGAAGTGGTGGGCATGTCAATGTCAGTGTTGTCTCTTTAGATTGTAGCTGGAGATTATGAGAGGCGAGTCACAGATCTGCAACTGTGCTGCCTGAGAAAGATTCATTTCTCCAAGATTTGTGGATAGTGTGGACCGCTTCTTGAAGCACATACTTTGTTTCCTTTCTTTTTGGTTTTTCAGTACAGCGGTTTCTCTGTAGAGGAAAATGGAGTGAATGGGTTCCAGAGATAAGAGTAATAGACTTCCCTTTTGTTGACTGCTTGAAAGGCACATCACACTCAACAAAGACCAAGTTATATTTGAGTCACATGTCTGTTAACCCTTCAACACCAATGGGAATTGAGATTGCTTATTACCTTGGTGTCCATACATGTATGGTTCTTCAGTCCTGGTGCCTTGCCAGACAGATCTGTATGCTTAGTATAACACCGACCACTTTCCCTAGGAGGAGAGGGTAAAACTTTTCAGATTCTCTAGCCTCCACCCAGCCAAACTACTCAGATCCTGTTGTTGCAGGTGGAAGTGATCCTCTTGAAGGGTGACAGAAGGATGTCCCAAGTATGTCCAACAGCAGCACAAGTGGTTTGGGACTTATTTGTTTTGTGCTAACTCAAAAATAAAGAAAGCATTGTTGCATATAAGGTACACGCAAAATTTTCAAAAGAGCAGTCTTATTCGTTAACTTTCCCAATTAAGTAGAACAGCTTCAAGTTGGCATGAAGACTGAGTCATACCGCATGCAAACAAGAAACAACAGGAGGCTGGTCCCTGAGAAACTGTCTCAAAATATCAGTTCAAATGAACAGCCATACTAGGCAGTGGTGCCTAAAGTTTTCATTATGTAATCCTATTTTTCAACAATGTTAAGCAACCAACATATGGGCTAAACGGTATGTCATTACCTTAGTGAAAATTTAACTTCTGATATTTGCAAAATCTGGAGCCTGAAAAACATTCACTTTTCTGGTCCCAGAATGTTTTAGAAAAGTTCCAAATATAACTTGGCATTTACTTTTTTGTAAAGTTGCGGTAAGAACCATATTGAGAGGTAAATTATCTAACAAAAAATCTTGTTTAGTTTTTTTTTCAGATCCTGTGTAGATGACAATACAGTGCAAAAAACTATAAGACTTAATTTTCAGCTATATTACTGAAAAATATTTACACTAGTGTATTTCCACCACGTGAACTCTGGCATGAATACCACTAACTGGGTGTTACTCCAAGCCAAACAGTTCATAGTACTTGCTCACAACTTACCTCCTTTCACTTACTCCTCATCAAGGAATTGGCATACTCTGTGAAAGAGTACTTAACAGTGATATTAAATCATGATGGAGACTGCATAACACCTAGAAAATGTATGATAGCTTGTACAGAATACTCTTCTGATACAAAAATAGAGTGCATTAAAGTCTACAAGAGAACAATTAAGGGGCAGAGTAATTTCATTCATGTCATATTTTTCTTCTCCCATGGCAAGCGAATTACGATGAGATTATTGGCCAAATATCCTTTGAATAAAAAATTGATTTTATAGTCTTGTAATTTGTTATCTTGACCTTTACAGGTATTTTTGCAAATTTTAGTGGAGGGAATGTTAAGGATCAGTGGTTTATGTAAATTATATTGGGGTTAATGAAGCATGAAGGATTATATGGCAGTGAAGACTTGGCTAGATCCTTTAGCAGTTCATCTCTAGATTTTGTATTGTTTGCAATAACAAAACGGCACATTTCAGGGGAGGCTCATAGACATTTCATCAGGGTTCTGATACGTTAACTACATATTTTTTAACATATGTTCAGTCTTTTTTGAAAACTTCTTAAATGAATACTAAATGATGTTTGTAATAAGGACAAAATAATCAATGTAAAATATTTCTCGGTTGATCTGAGATCAGAGAGGTTTTCCTTGCTCTCTAATAACCTTTCTTCCATATGTCATGAATTTTCTGTGCTACTATTTCAGTTGCAAAATTCTTACATAAATATAATGGTTCCTGTCATAGCTTTACACAAACCCAGCTTTCTGTCCCCAGTACATGACCATATGTGCTCCTGGTTCCATTATTCTGTAATGTTGCATTGATTTCCTCCTCTTCTTTCCAAGTTTTCTTTCTCCAACATTCCCAACAAAACCAAAAAAATGCCCTCCAAGAGCCAATGCTATCCAATGTTAAATCAGCGATCCCCTGGATTTCAAAGAAAACTAATGTATACAAGTAAATGTTTATCTAGACCAGATATTGGACTAAGTCCTTCACTGGAGTCAAGGGAGACAGGCTGATTTATACCAGTGACTGACTCGTTCTTAGTTTGATTTTTCTAATCACTCTAGAAAATTTCAACACTGGCAGGAGCTGATACTCCTTATGAGTGTGAAAATCAGTTGTTCAATGAAAGGCAAACTTCATTCTTAACTGTAAATTAATTATCACAGCTGCATAATAAAAACAGAAACATAGCTAGATAAAGCAGTTTCAGTTGTGCCAGTATCAATACAATGTCAAAGTGACCAAGAACAATAGATAAATATGCTGTTGCATTAAAAAAAGTGCAAAAGAGTTTCTACTTTTGGAGAAAGAACTCCAGTGTCAAATCTAATGGCATATCTAAATTCCTGGAAATTCCTGGGAAAACCACTACCGTGTTTTTGCTGGGTCTCCACTCATGTAGATTTGTTATTAGGCCTGGAAAAACATTCCTCTTTTTTTTTTTTAGCTACAGATTATTTTCACTCATATTCTTTAGATTAGAAGTTATGTTAGTGACAGTGTTATTTATAAAACTGTTGCTTATATTGAAATTTGACTTTTACAGATTTCTATACTGGATATTTGGAATAGTTATTTTTTTTTATGAACTATCACTACATTTTAATATACTCTATTATTAACTGCTATGTATGCTTTATTTTCACTAAGAAAGCTGACTTCCGTAAGAGATGTTGCTAAACACAGACCTGAGCCTGTATTCAAGACCAGCTTCTCCTAATGTCTCCATCACTTGCACCCCAACACCTGTGCAGATGCAACATGCTGCTGAGCTCTGAAGCACCCTCATGGGAAAAGCAAAACATACTTGGCAAATCAGCACAGGGCCAAGACCTTTCTGCCATCCAGACAGTGAGATCTCTCAACAAGTGAGATCTCTGCAGGCCACGGCTCAGATGATGTAGGCTGGGCTCCCTGGAGATGCTGTGTGGATGGTTTGGTTTTAGCTGTAAGATACTTGAAGAAAAAGCATAGAGCATGGTATTTATCATGAGAAAACGAACGCTTGGGCCCATGCTTCAGCTAACACAGAGACTTTGCCAACAGAATGAGCACGGGTACTTCCCATAATGACCATACAAGTAGTCACCGGTAATAAATCTGATGCACTGAGAAACTTGGGGAATGCCTTAGAGCAGTGGTTCAGTGCAATGAGTCCCAACAGTACAGTCGTTATGTTTTAAATTGATCACCAAGGTTGATTGCCATTGTGAATATAGATTCCATAAATTTTTGCCTTAAAGGATGAGATCACTTCTTTGATAGTATATGTGACCCCTTTCCAGGTAAATTAACATGTATAATAAGACAGAAGAAAAATAATTGAAAAATATTATCTGGACTTTACAGGAGTTTTAGTAATGTGCTTCACTAGTGACTGTTGGGGAAGTGAAACACTTATGTTGTGACACGCAACATTCTGTCTGGATAGGAAACTGGGAAGATGGTAAGCAAAGGTATCTTACTTTCCATGCATCTGTGGATGACACTGCAATAGTGTTAGTCGAATGAATGTGGCATTGACTAGGAAAAATGGCTAACCATAAAGAAGAACTTTGCTTCGTGAAGACAAATTTTTTACAGCCAAAATCATAAGGATATTGAAGAAGTATGAATTGACCCAACAAAGCTAGATAATTTGGCAAACATGACAACAGATTAAATTGACAAAGTAAAAGCATGGTAATATGCACTGGGACTAGTAATTTGCAGTACTCATATTTGTCAATGGTGTCTAAATTAACTGCAACTATGCAGGAGAAAGACTTAAGCGTGACTATGGACAGCTTAGTAAAATAATCTGCTACAAATTAAAGGGCCTCAGCCTCTTTCAGGGGAAGGCACAAGATTGCACAAGCTCTTTATGAAACAGTTACTTAGGTCTACCTTGTGCGTTGGGGCACTGCTGGCCTAATCACCTGATTTTCATCTGACGCATGGTGTAGGCATCTGAGGAAGATGTGTCTGGAGTATAGCTGTTTGCAGTCAGTCATAGCTTTTACCAGCTTGTTGCTTCCCACCAGCAGTTCCAGATCTCGCAGCTAGACTATATCTTTCACAGCGTCATTGTGGTGACAACGTCTGTGAGAATTTGTGACCATACTGAAACAATCATGCTAGGTCCCACCATAGCAAATCTTGACATCTGGAGGAAATATTGGTAGATAAAAACAGGGACATCTGTAACAAACAATGAGTCACAATTCTCTTGCAATATTACCAGTGTAACATGAAATAATAAAAACCAGCAGTGTTCATTAACACCTTCTGTCTACTTCTCCAGATGAGTTGCTTTTCCAGCATTAGGAGATACCTGTATGAAAATCTAAGGAACTGAGGTACAAATCTGCTGTGTTTTGGTTGTTCTCTTTCTCAAATTTTCCCTTCATACCACACAGGTCTTTTATAATTTTGGAAACTCACTATCATAACCTTCTGTGCAGTCACAAAAAAGGAAGATAAGAATGTATTTTTCAGATTTACTTGGATCCAGCAGACAAAGGGCCTGACAGAAACCTCACAGCAGTCCCTGATTCTGCTCTGATCTGGGCAAGTCAAAATCAAAGTATGGTAGGCTTCTAAGTACATTGAGAATAGGGATGCAAGGGTGTCGTTCCTCAGTGAATTAAATTTTGATATCTTTTAGCAGCACCTTCATAACCAGTGACTCTTCCAGAAAGGGTGAGAAAAGAGGAAACATAATCATTCTTCTGCCAAACTTTATGCTGCTCTGAGCTTCTGCCTTTACAGGGAGGATTCTCTGTGTGTGCACAGAAGTTTGGTTGAAATTCATTAAATCAGAATGAGCAATTGCTTTGACTGTGGGATCTAGCTCAGAAAAGTGCTAGCTATGTAAAGCAAAGTAGAACATCTCAGTAACTTTCATTATTCTTGGATTTTCCACACAGGCAACCTTTCATTTAGGCTAGCTATGATTTTTTGTAATTATAAGGAAGTAGTTGCGTTGCTTTTCATTTTTAAAAACTGCAGAACAAGAACATCTAATTTTAATAACAACTTAGTAAATTCCTTCTACTTTACCATGCTCCAGTGATTTAACTTACCAAATTAAATGTGTTTGTAAATATGTTAAAGAACCAATAAAATAAAACCTGAGTCAGTCACTCCCTACAGATTATTTATTGAGAGGCTGTAAGAAAACAAACAAGCAATTCATAGAAATGGAATGGAAATAAATAGCTTTACAATCTCTCTCCCCACTTCCATTTGTCTAGTGTTAGAGAAGAGGGTATTGAAAAGAAACGTTCTGAAGTTATCTACACTTGTTTAAATAGACCTTCTAGACATTCAGATTTTTTTTTAGAAAAACTTATACACCACCACAGAGACTGATTTACTTTAATGAAATAAAGTTTGTATATTAGCTAATGTTACAATATAGATAACACCAAAATTCCTAAAACTTGGACAAAAACTGGGGAAAACAAGTCAGTACTTAATTCTCCCTTCCCATTCCCAACAGTTCTTTTGGTATTAGCCAAAGGGCATGTGCCTGTTTGCATATGTGACAATGACTGTTTCTCCCTAAGCCAAAATACCAGAAAATTCTAGTTTTTCTTCCTGTTGCACAAAATAAGGAATAAAGAAAATAAACGGCCGATCAGAATGGTTGTATCAGAGTGTTTGTCTTCCATTCGGTTGCTCAAATTTCCATATTATACCTTAGAGTTTTGAAGAGTTTCCAGAAGGCTGGGGAAGACAAGAACTGTACTTGCAGGAAGTTTTTTAAGTTTCGGATGTTACTTCTCCAGATAAGGATGAAACATACTAATCTGAAGCAAACTATGTGAACAAGCAGGAGTTAACAGTTTTGTTAATTGGGATATTTTTGAACATTTTCAAAACCTGTTATTTTAATTTATGTGATGTAAAATATTGTTAAAACATCTTTTCCATAAACACAAAATTTTAAACAAAAATTGGTCCTGGCACAGAAAAAAATAAAACTGTTATTTTAAAATGCAATCAAGCAGGATGCATAGCAAATTCAAAAAATATTTCAAAATGGTGTAGTCATACAGGAGCCACCTGTATCTCTTACAGAAGGCTTTTATGGGGTACCTTTGCATTTCTAAGACCAAAAAGAGTACTAGTTAAAATTTCCCATGTAGTTATAGAAAAAAGACGCTGGCAACTTGTGTCTTCCATCATCAAGGCCTTAATTTTTGAAGACATTTCACAAGACCATGTAAAGCTTCTGCTTTTTACAGACTCCGTGCTTAAAGGCTGATGTTCTCAGCTTCACCTTTCATCAACCAGCAGCAGAAATGCCAGCTCTCTTTTCCTTGACTCAGATATTCAGCCATATCACCTGTGATGGCTGCAGTGCCACAGTGCTGAGCAGCAGAGATTTCAGTGGTGAAGACACTTCAGGGCCCCATGATGATTTCCCTGTTGGCTGTGGTTGACAGTCAGGAGGAAATAGGCTCTGGAAGAACATTTTTGGGCTTGCTGGAGGAGCAGAGGGTAAGGGACCAGTCTTGGAAGTTTCTAAGCAATAAAATTTTAGCTCAAGTGTATGCAAGACTTTCTTCAGCCATTTCACACCAGGAATTATGTTAAGGGGAGGACTGATACACCGTGTCACTGCTGATCCCACATGGAGGGTCTCACCCTTCTTAGCCAGGCTGGAGAAGGTACATGCATCTCTACCATGGTGCTGTGCACAGAATTTGTTAATTTATTTCAGCCTGAGAAAATAACCACAACATGAGTAAAGCTTATAGATATTAGGTGGACCCTGCATATGAAAATACAGATTGTTCTGGATATTGTTCAGATTTGTAACTCAGGCTGTTAAACAGAGACTGTTTCACTTGAAAATGATGCTGCACTGATCTGCTATATGCTAAATGTCTGGGGATAGGACACACTTTTCAACTACTGCACTGATGCCAGATTATTTTATTTTACTTATTGGCATATTCAAGACACAGGAAGTTCTAAAAAAAGAGGAATTTGTGGGATTCTGCCAAAATGATATTACTGGGTTTGATTCCTCCTGATTATGATTAGGAATTTAAATTAATTTTCATGCTGTATTTGCTCCACCATCTTTTCACTTCTAATGCATTTAGAATCAGCTGTGTTGGCATCTTCTGTGTGAAATCATTGCATAAATGGCCAGGATTCTTCCATTAGCTTAGTCATGCAAAGGGCATAGTCTCTTTGGAGAGGTGCTGAACAATGTTTTTCTCTTTCATTGGCAGAGCAAGTTTCTCCATCTCTTCTGGGACATGGATATGACCCGTAGTGGAAAGTGGCAGTTAATTTTATACTGTCTCATTTTAAAAACCAAAGATGTTGAGACACCCTAACATTGCTCAAATGGCTTACAAGTAGCACATTGCTAATGACATGTATTCAAAAAATAAACTGATTGAGGCAACTTGTAAGAACTTTTAACACAAGTTGAGAGTAAAGTGTAACTTAATGTAAAATATTTTTTGAAATCATGGAATTATTTTTTTTTTGGAAGGGAAATCTTGAGATCATATAGGGCAACCTCCCTGCTCAATCAGGGACAGCTAAAGCAGGTTGCCCAACACAATGTCCAGATGGCTTTTGAATATCTCTAAAGACAGGAACTCCACAACCTTTCTGACAACATCTTTCAATGTTTGACCACTTTCACAGTAAAAAGTGTCTTCTTGTGTTCAGATGGAATTTTTTTTTTTTTAAGTTTTACTTTGTGCCCATTGCCTCTTCTCCTGTCACTGGTCATGACTGAGAAGAGACTGGCTCCCTCATCTACATTCCCTCCTTTCAGGTATTTATATGCATTGATGAGATCCCCCTGAGCTTTCTCTTCTCCAAGCTGAACAGTCCCATCTCCCTCAGCCTCATAGGAAAGACGCTCCAGTGCCCTAAATGTCCCTTTGTAGGACTCGTACCAGTATGTCCATGTCTCTCTTGTACTGGAGAGCACAGAACTGGACCCAGTGTTCCAGGTGTGTGTCATCAGTGCTGAACAGAGAGGAAGAATCACCTCTCTTCACGGTCTGGTGACCCTCTTCCAAATGTGGTGTGGGATGCCACTGGCTGTCTTAGACATGAGGGCACACTGCTTGGTCGTGGTCCCCATTACTAGTGTTGCTATGGCTTGCCATCTAATTCACTGTTTCCGTAGAATAATAGATGTCCTGGATGCATCAAAAAAGGATATAGAAAGATTTCAAACAACTTTTAAAGGCAGAAATAAGTGAGGCTTAGGAGAAAGTGTCCTATCACTTATGTATCCTAAGGTTTTTACATCTCACTTGGTCAAAACCACTCAGGTTTTCTTCACATAATCTGTGTTTTGAAAGTGGAATGTTCAATGCTTTGAAATGACAAATCAGAAATCAGGTAATAGCTGATAATACCGCTGAACTTTTTATTAGATCTCAAAGAGCATGCTCATAGTATGAAAATGCTAGGAAATAAGAGAAAGGAACTGTCAAAATGATAATAGTTTTTTAACTCCTACTTTGATATTCATTATTTGTGAGATGAAGCAATTGGTCCTTACATTGAGAAATCAATAATTGAGTCAATTAAACTCCTTCCTATTTTTGCCTTTTTTTTGTTTCATAGGCAAAGTTAGGGAAGCTCACATGAGCACCTACAATAATATTATGAAGGTTATAACGTACACAGCAGGACAAGTCCTCTGAATATATGCCTTGGAGGTGTGCAACATGTAGAAATTATCTTTACAATACAGTGGTGGTCAAAGTGTAGATATAGTCAATAACCACAAGAGTTGCCCTGTGTCTCTCTCAGGGCTCCGATTCAGGAGTACTTGTGATAGACTCCCATTTCTTCACTGTGAATCATGTGAAAATATGTATACCAAGGATAAAATACAAAATTATATGAATGTTCTGAACTTGGGAGGACACTGGAGCAACAGTCTCATTAACTGGGACAAGCAACTCTGAAGTTATGCTATTGACATCTCTGACATTTCTCACTGATAATTTGGTAAATTTCTTAACGAACCTAAAGATGGGGAATAAGAGAGATGACAACATTTACACTCTGATCATGCACTCAGTGTTTCTCCACAGAGACTTTTATACAACAAAAAGTTGCCAAGTGTGAGAACGATATAAATTATGTGTTCATAAGGATCCCAAGTGAAATGTGAGGCTAACAACAAATGCAACTCATTAGAACTTTTCCACACAAGTATACTTGTTGTCATAAAGGTCAAGGAAAATGCTTGAATACCATGATCGTAAACTTGTAAGAACAAACATTTCCAGTCAGTAATCTTTTCCTCTGCTTCTCAGAATTTTTAATAATAAGGTCCAAAAAACCAACATGAATTCCTTTCTCTTCATGAACCACCATCAAAATAAAACAATTCTTTCTCTCCATTTATTGTTCACCTGGCTGTCTTAGGTTACATCTAGTTGAATATAAGAATCTAGTGTTTCAATTTTATGCCCAGCAAATACTTCCTCAAGGGAAAGAAAAGGCAGTGGAAAGAATAAAAGAAGAAGGGAAGAAAATGATAAATACTTACCCTCTGGGGCTCTACATAGACCTTAAGGAGGGAGAGCACGTTATCTGAAATACTGACACCCTAATGTAACAGACACTACAAGTGCTTTCGCTCTGGAGTAGATCTATCAGTCGTATCTATCAATCTACTTTACTTTCAGATGGTGTCATTTAAGTTCACTGGTGAGTCTGTCTTTTAATTCGGCAATGAGACTTGCACTGCTTTGAGGAGGAGTTATGAACATGTGTGTAATATTCCCCAAAGTAGTTTTCTCCAAAATCAGCAGTCTTCAATGTGAATTAGAAAACTGCAGACAAGTGTTGTCTCTACAGATACAAGAGGTAAATCTGGACTAAGACACTTTGTATTGTGGTATCTGACTTCAGCACCAACAGATTAATTGTTCCCAGAATACTCTCTGACTCCTAATATAACATCACTGGTTACTAAGGTAATTGAGAACATTCAGCACACGGTATTTATTGTTATGATGTCTCCTACTAAATATTCTATTATGACAGAAGACCTTTTCAGAAAACAAATCAATGTAACAGCTAAATAGCATGACACTGAAAAGAAGTCCTTTTTTTTTCCTGCTTTATTTGACTTCCCAGTGGTAATTTTATAAAATTATGAGTAAAGCTGATGAAGCTTAGGACAACTCTTACACAACTATAGACTCACAGTCAACATCCTGATTAAGTACATATCATTTTCATCCTGCTTTCTTTCTTCTTTTATTCCTTCCATTCCTTTCTTTTTCTCTAAGGGGAGTGCATCCTGTGCGTAATACAAAATCATAGATACTCATCTTTGGATTGACTTATACATAGAAGATTCAGGTCAGTAAAACCTAGAGGCCTGACTTTCCTCCTTTCTGCCTCTGTGGAGACAGAAGGATAAATAAACTCAGAAGGCACCTTTCCATTGCTGAATTCATGGGATTAGATTAATTGCTCAGCTTTCATCATCACTCAGAGATTGTGACAAGGTGTGATGGTACCTGACTCCTCTATGTTCCTTTCCTGTTCTTAGGGGAAAAGCAGGCTCCAGCATTAATTTATTCCAGATCAAACTGGAACAGAACAAGGGAGTAGCAACAGCTCTTGTGATGGATAACCATTCTGTATTACATTCAGCCACATGCATAATCCATCCATGTTCACAGATTCATAGATTAAATGTACTGAAAACTTTGCTGTTGCAGGTTTCAATACCTTTCTTGCTGGAGTGGATGATGGTGACGCTAGTCTGCCCTGAGCAGGCTATAATCTGGAAAGTGTGGAGAAATAGGGTGTGAACCTCATCCCAATATATGGTGGAGTTCAAACAGCTGATGCAAAGAATAACTTTTATTTTCCTACAAAGAAACACACATGAAGAGCCAGAAGATTCTTTTTTTAATAAACCAGTTCACAGCAAATGACCCCTCCAGAAATGTCTACTTCTGTGACAGAGATCCCTAAACTAGCTCTGGATAAGCTGGTGAAACTATATGGAGAATGTAGCTCAGTACAGAGAAAAGGATTTGAAGCTAAAGCAAAAGAGTTATGGTAGTGTGGCACAGAGACCAGGCACTAATGAATGCCTGTCTCTACACCTATCGCACCTAATGTTAACTTCAGCGTTTTAGTACACAGTACACACAGTTGCTTAATCCTTCAGGGACTTTCTACTCTGCTCGGGACACATACATGAGTCATTCTTTTCTATTCGGTGCAATTGCGTTGGCAAGAAGATGCAGAAAACTGCAAGTAAGGGTTTCATAATCTGGTACAATGATATTTTCAAAATATTTTCCCTAAGGCATACACCTCTATATTGCCTGCTGCGGCCTTATCCTCAGTTCCTGAATATTCCACTGCAATGCCACAGGTTCAGTCTGATGCTCACTTGCAAGACGAGCATAAATAAGGCATTAATGAGCACACGGAAATGCACTTAGATCAAAGCCCTATTAAAGAAAAGAGGAGGGTTTTTTTTTTCATTTGAATGGCTTTGGATCAAGCCTTTAGCATTGTCAAAAACTGTGAGATGTTTCACTTCAAAAAATGTTTTGAAAATATGTTCGACACAGTCAATAAACAAACCGATAATGCAATAAATAAAAATTGGCTGGTATAAACCAACTCTGGGATTCAAATAGCTAAACTTTATGAAAACAGTATAATTGTGAATAAATCTTCACTGACAAGTGTAATTTGAGGAAGCAAAAATGACTGTAGCTTTTCTTTCATCTCAAAGGAATAGATATCACCAGAGATCTCCATTATCACTATATTTTATATCATAAATTACCTTTAAAATGGTATGCCATCATATATTAAAAATTCTGAAAGTCAACAGATTATGCATAGAGTAGGACATAATTCACTGGGAGTATGTATGGTAGATGCTGGCTGTCCTGATTTCTGGCTTGTGCTCTCTCTTTATTAACTGAATAGTTAATTTGCTTTCTATCCTGGGAAGAATAAATTACACTAAAAAAAGAGAAGCATAGCCTGAAAAATACTTGTGACAAAGAGTCAGCCAAAAATTGCTATATATTTATAGCTGCAATTACTTTGAATATATGTTTTCTGTGGACTGTGACTTGGACAGAGTGTGCATTCACAATGCTAAAGGGAAGCAGAAATTCTCACACCTCCTTTGCGGCCATCTGGATATGAACAGGGTGCTAAAGGGGAAGCAGATTTTGTGGATCTCCGGAATACACCCCCTACACCCCAAACCCTACAAAACAGCAGGCTGGAGGGATGTTGGTAGAGAGTGGATGTGTAGAGTGGGGTGATTCTGGGCTTTGCCACTCAAAAATGCACTGTCCAATGCAGCTGGGCTAGTTCAAGGGATTTGTAATTTGCTTTTAGGATAGTCAAACTGCTATATTCTTCTCACAGACAAGGAAGGGCATCTGCTGCGAAGTGTTGCACTCCATCCCATGATCAGGGCTATGCCTGTACAAACATCTACACAGAAATGTCTAGAGTTACGATTACCTAATGCGTATTACTCTAATGCCATTGATTTTCACTGGAAGTATACTGGCTATACATCAGCTCAAGAACTGGCTTGCAGATCCGATTTCTTTGATAAGGCCGTAACCATTTAGGGACAGCCTTCAAGTGAACAAATGCACAGAAGCAACATATAAGTGGAATTTGATAAGGGCTTTATCAGCTCCTGAGGCTGAACGACACCACCATAGGGAACAATTTTATGAAGGCTAATGCTGTCCACAAAGCATTCTGTTCTTCTGAACATCGAGTAATAAAATCCTTTTTTCTTTTTTAAATTTGTAAACTGGCAACTCATTCTATTATATGCTTGGAAATTATGCGACTCTAATGGAGCACAATAACAGATGCTTAGCCCCTGCAAAAGTAAAAAGCTTTGGGGTGAAAAATTTACATATCTCAGGCTACCCTAGAAGAGTCTGTTGGACTAGAGCAATTACTTTGTTGCATATATTCTCTCAAAGTAGATGAATGTACCTTACAGAGACATCTAGGAACCACTTTTACCATACAAAAGAACAACTGATACAAAAACAGCCCTCTACTTAGAGGTTCCTGTTTTTTGTTATTGCTGCTTGCATTGGGCCAGAGTCCAATTTTATCAAGATAAATGGAAAGGATCCCACTGATCTCAGTGGCCTTTGAATCAGATCTGCTAGGGCTGGCTCAATTACAAATGTCATTTTTGTCTACAGAATGCTCACAAAGTTCTGCTCCAGCAAACCCAGTGTCTCCTTGAGCTCTTTGGTCCTTGCTGACAAACACTTTGTTCACCCCCTCCAACAGCATGCCTTTTTAATATGAGCTTTTTTCAGGTTCAGTTTTCTCTTGAGTGCTGCAGATGGGACAGGGCACCACAGCTAGATGACGTATAGAGTCCCTGTTGATTCCAGATTGTTTTACAGATTTCTGCTATATCCTGTGGTTTGCTTCATGAATCACACCCGTCTAATCTCCGGTGCTATGAAAGAGATCTGTGACCTGGTGATGGCTTATGAATAAAAGCAAAAGCAATACCCAGTGAATGGGCTGGATGTGACAGAAGAGTATGACCCACAGAAAAGGAAAAATGTAGATATACTCCAGAATCAACTCACTGTAAGAAAGGTTTTCCACTGGTTTCAAACATGCTGAATCATAGCACCATGTAATTTTAATAGGGACTCTAATATGGTTTCCTGAAGGCATGATGAAACCTATTTGCAAAGTGAACATTTCCTAGGACCCATGAATCTTCAGCTGGAACTAGCAGGGAAACAGGCAGGCCAAGCATAGTATTCTTGGGTTTTCTTCTCCTAGCAGCATATTGTGGGATGGCGCTGTCCTGACTTGTTAAGGCAGATTTTTCTGAAGCAAAGACAAAATAGAAGAGGCTAGGGGAGTAACAGGAAAGCATGCCTAAATGTAACAGTGGTATCTTAGGTCAGCCTTACACTAGTCTAGACTAGAGGTTGGTAGGGGAGGAATACAAGAATAGCAATCATATAAATTTGTTTTTCTTTGTATTGCCTTTTCAGTTTCTGACATGTGTTGGCTGAGATGCTTTCTGAGCCAGAGCTTGTTTTTGTATTTTTGCAATCAACGGAAAAAAAGAAGGAATGTGGCAAGGGCAGTGACATACTAGCAAAGGTATTGCAGGAATAATAGCCTGATAATTCAGATGGTGCTCAGGAAACAAGGATTTGGTGACCCTATTTTCCTGTTCTCGTCTGATCTAATCAGAACAATTTTTAGGGCTGAGATATTAAAGTCACAGCAGTGGTGCTGGTAAATCCTTGCAAAATAGTCTAGTTGAAGAGGTAGGGTGTCTCGAATATACAGAAAACTTTCCTTAGGTTATAAATGGTGCCACTCTGCATTTCTTGTTATGCTCCTCTCCTCCCGCCCCCTCCACATTAACTTGGTGATTTTGACAAGTTAGGGGGAATTATGATGCTAATTTGCTTTCCTTTTGGTTTGCTTTAAAAAATATGCATTTAGGATGATGCCTTGCAGTTCAACGAAGTGTAATTTTAGGTGAGTGATATTCAGGTACCAAATAACATTTGACGCAAAAACAAGGCTTGCATAACATAGTCCACTCATTATTCTGTTAGGACTGTCTACTAGGTGGTTAAACACATTCAACTTGATAATAATCTCCATTTTATTGATTCCAAAAGGATGCTAGCAGATATGTTAAAATACACCTAACTTTCCAAAAAAATCTCACTGCTGATTTGCTTCTGCTATCTGTCCTTGCTGAAGAATTCTTCCCTGCTCTCAGTAACACAGTGGTCCTTAGCCTGTGGACCTATGTCAACCTTTTACAGACAGGGTCTTATTATTTTCTAGTGTCTGGACCATCAAGAACTGATTACAATGTAATTGCAACTGTCATTGTTACCAATGGCTGGAAACATCTGTACATCTGTCATGTATGCGGAAGTTTATAAAATACAAGTGATGTTGTAAAGCTATGACTTGTACAAATATACTATTTTTATGTACAAAAGATATCTACAACTAGTTACAAGATGAAGTATGACAGAAGACTGAGTTGTTTCAGAGGAACTACATGGAAAAAACAATTTCTAGTTATTTCTTTCAATGAGTTTGCTAAATTGGTAAAAAATAATAAGTTTGAATGGATTTTGTTTAGAAGCCGTGGCAGTTACATATATGGATGTGCATGAATTTATGACAAAGACAAATAAGCAATATATATGTCTAATCCATCAAGCTATGTTAGGCTAACTTCTGTGACTAAATAAATTTTCCTCCTATTTCTCTCTTCCTCTTTTTGCTATTTAATAAACAAATTTGATATATTTTTCTTGGAACAAGACTTTGAAATCTATACAGAAGGAATTAGTCAGTAGCAGCCCTTTGTTCACGGCATGGTCCAAGGAGAACCCAAATCTGCTTACACCTTCCACATGTTTCAATCCTACTGTTGTCAGGAGTGGTGAAAGAAGAGGGTTTCACTGTTAACATCTAAGACAGTTTGAGTTTGAATTTTCCATCTTAAAGTCAGATTGCAATTACTCAAACTATCCAGAATTGAATTATGGAGAAATAAAGTCTAGTAAAAACTGTCATTCATTTTAGTCTAACAGTGGTGGCAGGCTCAGGATCTTACCTATTCCTCTATTAAACATTTCCATATTTTCTTCCATTCCATTTGTCATATATGGGAAAATTGCCCTAAAAATATCTAATGCCTTCCATTATCCACCTCTAAATCCTTTCTTAAATCACACCTTTGACAAGAAACCAATCTTACCTCATAGTCCTTAGGCAAGCCACCAGGTAGAGAACATGAATGTAAAACTTCCTTCCGTATCATATGTTAATAGCTACATACATTATTTTCCAGAATCGGGTATGTTTTGTTAAAGGCTTTCACTCTTCATTGTTTTGTCGTCTTGCCTTTAAGCTACTTTCACTTGCTGTTTTCCCAAAGTGTTGGTGATCTTCATTCATGATGGAGAATTGTTTTTCACACTGGAACGGGATCTAATTCAAAATCAGAAATTGTTGTCAATATAGGCTTACTATTGCAATTCCATTATTTTCTTGCAGCATGTTTAGTTCTCAATGTATGTTGAAGACAGAGGAAGTATACTATCTGCATAGGAGGAAGCAGTTTATTACAATTACAAACAAAGGTATATGTATTGAGTTATAGGTCACAGAAAAAGCAATCACATGTTCACAAGTAGTTGAAGGCAAGTATCATGCAAAAATGATAATTAACAAGTCATATGAAGTAAAGCGAATGACATAATTTTCTGCATGATCAAGTGTGGTGGGTTGACCTTAGCTAGCAGCAGATGGCCACCCACTCACTCACTCCCCACTCCTCAACCGGAAGTGGGGGAGACGGATAAAAAGTTCATGGTCAAGATAAAGATGGGAAGATCACTTGCCAATTGCCACCACAGGCAAAACAGACTTGGCTTGGCGAAAATCAATTTTATATTGCCAATTGAAATAGATTTGGGTAATGAGAAGCAAAAACCAAAATTAAAACAACACCCTCACCCCTTACCATCTGCTTCCATGCAACTTCACTCTTTCACTCTTGACTCCTTTACCTCCTGCTCTCCTGAGCAGCACAGGAAGATGGGGAATGGGGGTGTTATGGTCAATCCATAACAGCTCCTCTCTGCCACTCCTGCCTCCTCACACTTTTCCCTCCACCAGTGCAGGCTGTCCATGGGCCACAGTTCCTTAAGGAAATATCCACCTGCTCCGGCATGTGGTCCTCCATGAGCTGAAGAGAGGGGATCTGCTCCAACATAGTCCTCTATGGGCTGCAGGAGGATGACATGCTTCATCATGGTCCTCTCTAGGTGCTGCAGGTGCTCCTCTTCTCCTTCTCTCACTTTGGTGTTCATATTTCTGATTTTCACTCTTTTTTTCCCCTCCTCCTCTGCTTGTGCAGGATTTTGCTCTTGCTCTAGTATATTTTCCCAGAAGTACTACCAGCCTGGCTGGGGGGCTCTGCTGTGTCCTGCAGTCACAGAGGTCATCCCTGCAGTTCCCTGCTACCGACACCCTGCCACCTACACTCAACGCACCATGTGATATCCCAGTATTATTAAATAATTTAGTTTATAGTTTCTATACAAGTTATATCTATGTATAACCCTCTTTTGAAGACGATATGAAAGCAAGCAGCACAGACAAGGGCCCTGTGGTCATGCTGTCCTAGCTTCCCCTCAACTTACTCCTCAGGCCCAGAGGCTTACAGGGGGGACCTCAGCCATGGAACTTCACATTAGTTCTGCAGCAGATGGTGGTAGTGACTTCTCTGGAGGGTGCTCTGACTACATGATATGCCTCCAGGAAGTGAAACTTACAGAGGCAACCCTATAGCTAGATATGGGGAAATGACAGCCTTACAGAGAGCTGTGTGCTTTGGTCCTCACTATGGAATAGCTTGGGCTTGAACTTTTTCCCCTTCAGGGTTCTTGAACCTCATCCAGATCACAACTTACCCTCAGCATATAACAGCAAGCTTCCACCACAAGCAGAAATGGTGGTTTGCACTCACCCAGGTCCAGTACAGGGAGGGCACACAGAGAGACACAGTGCACGAGTGTGACTACAAGCTTTTGCACGGGGGTGGGTTTTGCCTTGTGCCTCTGTTGTATCATTAAGGCTGTTCTCTGTCATGTTCTAAGTAAAGACTGAATTTTATCTTGACTGTGCCAAAATTACACTTTCAATATGAAGCTAGATATTGTAAAGTTTCATTAAAATGCATGCCGATGCACATTCTCTAAAGGAGCTACAGTTCTCTTCCAAAATGTGAAGCAGGATTTCCCTTCAGTCAGATTTACACCGAGAAACTTGTTATTTTCCTGCCTTTTTTTCTTCTTAAAAATTCTTCTGTTAAGAAAAGCTCTTGTGAAACCCTCATTCCTATCAAACAGATAGTAAATTCTCTTATTTCAGGAAGACAACACTGTCTGTGAATCATCCGGTAATCAGCAGCTTACAGCCCACTTTGGAATTTGACACAAATGAGAAAATCCCCATGCTATAAAAAAAGATAGAACAAAATAGCTTTTTATAACTGCATGTTATTGTGAACATAACTTTAACATCTTTCTATGGCATTTGTACATTAAAAAAAACACAACAGAAAAACATTGATTTTTTATGTATTTATATGATGCTTTTGCAGCAAGAAGATCAAACTATGAAAGCCACGATATGAGTGTCGATTGAAAGGAAGTAGCACAGAAGGATGACATTTATTAATTTACAGATGGTATTACTCTAGCTGGCTGAAACCATAGTGATCTGGTAACAGACATGGAACTCCAAATGCCTGAAGCAAGCCCAGATGTCACCACATACACTCCAGGGAATATAATTTAATAATAACTTAAATGGCAAGTGTAACACTTGTGAAATACGCCATTCAGCACCATCACTGTGCACATTCCCTTGTGAGTAATTTAAGAACATATAATATCTCAGAGCTTTGAATCAGGAAAAAGACGATAATTAGATTCTCAATTTAAATTGGGTATATGAAGGGGAAAGTTAATCAACTCAAAAAGATAATTTAGCAGATTTGAATTCTGTAATGACACTTCTAATTAGAATTAGGGCATAATTTGGGACACATATAAAGTTGCTAATTATTATGCAAATATTTTCAAACATGCTGCAGGCTAAAAGGTGAAAAAGTTTATGCAAATCTTGACAATAAAACTTGTCAGATGCTCCATATCTTGGTATAAATATCTGTTCTGCACAGATAGGAGCTTACTCCTAAAAACTGTGATTGGAAAAATTTCATCTGGGGCACCTGGCTCCTGAACTGAATAGCTACGGGTACTGGAGAGCTCTACAGTATTTTTGGAGAAGGGATCCATTGTCTTTCTAATTGTGTCCTTATTACAGGTATAAGCTGAAAGAGGGTAAATTTAGACTAGACATTTTCACTATGAGGGTGGTGAGACACTGGAACAGGTTGCCCAGGGAGGTTGTGGATGCCCCATCCCTGGAGGTGTTCAAGGCCAGGCTGGATGAGGCTTTGAGCAACCTGGTCTAGTGGAGGGTGTCCCTGCCCATGGCAGGGGGGTTGGAACTTGATGATCTTTAAGGTCCTTTCCAACCCAACCCATTCTATGATTCTATGATTCTATGATTCTGTTGTTGTCGTGCCTGAAAGTTTGGTAGTCATCAGGATTCACAGCCCTTTCCTTAGTAACAAAATTGAGGCAGAAATGTCTTCTGTTCCTACCACTGTTTAGAGTGCTCTGTGTCAGTGGGTTAATTAACATTCAGACTCCATAGGAAAGAACCCTATAACTGCAGCAAAGCTTAGAAAGCACTTTGAAATTCATCCGGAGGAAAAGCAAATGTATTTAAGATAACTCTTAAAGGAGGAGAATATTTTCAAAGTGAATATTCTAACCACTAGATTAAAGCATACACCCTACAGTGCATGTCCCAGCTTGCTTCTCCCAAGAAGTAGGTTTGTTTGGTGAGTAATAATAAACCGAGGAAGATGCCTCCACACCGAGAAAAAAGGCTGGATCTAAACCAGGGACTGAGCTATGACCATGTTAATCCTGAAAGCTGCTGCTCCCTGTAGTAACTAGCAAGATAAGTCACACCAACTTTTTTCTTGACTGGCCTGGTCCTGTTAACCAGGGCCATGGGATTGGCTTTGCATTGTGCTTCCATCTCTAGAGGGCTTTTAGGACATCAGATTCCTCATTTAGATAGCATATCGTTGAAAACTTGTGTATCTGTTCAAGCACATGAATGGCCTGCTCCCGCTGGCTTTAAAATGCATTGTATATCCCTGACCTCAGATCTGTCTCACTTTACTTTAGTCATCTAAAAGTTAGATCAACTAAGCTATCTTCTAGGCTTCCTCTGAAGTCAATGGAGAGAGCTGAGGATCTTTAGCGGACAATTTATCCTACTTTTCTAGACACTTAGTATGAAATGAGTCACACTTTTGAAGGTGCCCGCCTTTCACCATTGACTACAGAGAAAGTCAAGATGTTTAACTTTTAGTCAGTTAGCAAGATAAATTCCGCCCACAAAGTCTGCATTAGACATTTTGATTTAAAGAAAGCTTATACAATGTGTGACCTTGGCATAGCCTTGGTTAAAGTGTAGAAGAGGAAAAGTTTTTGTCATACATCATTAAATCTCCCCCATAGGTTCTTCTTTTGTATCCTAGAAAAAAGGAAGGTATTTAATAATCTGGTAAGCCAAAATGTGCACCTTTGCCAAATATACAGCAGCCGTTTTTCAAGGGTATTTTTATAAAATAGAAAGTTCACACCATAATTCAGTGATGTACTGGTGGCAAAGTTCAATGCCATCCTTTTCCCATGAGTTTTATATTCATGAATCAATATTCAAGGTAAGGGTCAAGATGTTCTCACTCTTTGAAAAGCTACGTTACTGCCAAATACCAGAAGAGTGTCCCATTGTATTGCAAGTGAGCTACAGAGAGAAGCTAGGATTATATTTATTCCAAGGTAGTTTCATATACAGATTTTCTTGAAGTAATCTCCAATACACTTCAAATGCCACTGAGTAACTATCAGCAAGATAAACTTCCAGAAAAACAGAAAACCCAGACAGCCAAAGAGCCAAGTCAAAATCTCCAGGAACATAAAGCTGCCTCTCGCACAAAAAATCTGTTATCTTAATCTTGATCATTTAGAAATGCCAGTGTCCACCCTCACTCTTATGCAAAGTATAACAATGATTTATTGTTGAATGAGAGTTTTATAGTTTGTTTAATAAACAGTAGGCCTTCAGACTATGTACGTCCTTTGATAAACACACTGTTTTGCAGGCATTTATTCCCTGTTGTGCTGTAGCTTAGCTTTGTTCTTTACCCGGCTTTTCGATCCAGAGCCAGTCCCTCCCATATCTACAGTTGGTTTTGAGAAACAAGAAAACCTCTGTTGGTGCAGTCTTTCAAAGGATCCCCATTCCCGTGCAAGACTGCTGTTATAAAATAAGATATAGCTTTGTCATGGCTGTTGTTATCCCAATGTGCCCTTACGCAGACAAATGAAATAGACAAATAACTCAAGGATACTCTGTATACCAGGAAAGTTTCTGTTGGACATGTAAACCAATTTGGTATCGGCTAAGTGCAAATAATGTGTATATGAGCAGTGGATGAAAACCTAAACCCAAAGTTTTGTCATGCAACTGTTTTAATTATTAGATTAGGTAGGGGAGATGCAAGTGGTAAAACAGTTTGCATCAATGTCATTAGGGAAACAGGTTGACACATGGGCAAAGAGGACCGTCTCTCTGAGGTTCTGGAGATAGATCCTTTATAGAGGAGTGGGGAAGTCTAGACTGAGTTATTTAGTCTTTTAATTTGGATATTGTAAGGACATTTTATGTTTACTGTGGCTTGTCTTATAATGATATACTACTGCTTTGCCATTAGGATTGTGTTTTTTATGAGCCAAACTGTCTGATATCTACACGAGTATGAAAGATGGGAGAGCATTTTACTTGACAGAATTTAGTTCTGTGCTTTCTTTGCATCTGAACGCTGAAGATAAGGTGTTTTGTCTGAGGGAGAGACACCACAAGGATAATTACTTAAGAGTAGAAAATATTTAAAATAAAAATCTTCAGAGTTTAATTTGACAATTTTAGAATTTTTATATTATTTACTTCTAATCTCAAAGTAATGATAATTTAATAGAATAATGTATATTGTTAAAATAATATTCTTCTGTTCCATCTTTTTATTTTTGTGTGTGTTAATGTTTGAAATCTTAATAGCATAAGTAGATTTCATCATAGCCAATTAAGTACCCAAAAGCAGAGAGTTTTAGAGATAATTTCTTCATGATTATTTACAGGATCATCACAAAAATGAACATAAAGTTGGCTTCAAATAACAATTTTGTAAGTGAAACCACAAAGCAGAAATTTTGTTGAGACAAAAAATAACTACTACTACTTTTTATGAAATCAAATCACTATTAGACTCCTCAAAATGACTTGCTAATGTTTCCTTACAATCTCATGTCTCTGTTATGAAAAATAATTTGTTACTCAAATGTCTGATGCTTTTGGCTGAAATGCAGGCTTGTTTTGTTTTAACGTGTAAGCATTCATTTAGAAGAATCAGAATCAAAACCATAGTAAAATAATAACTCAGAATTAGTATGTAGTATATATTTATGTATACATCCTACTATTTAATGATGCATACCAGGAAAGTGCATTATCTAAAGCTTTTACTTTTATCATGGCTTTAGATCAACTCTGACCCAGATGCCAATTTTTCCATGAACCAAAACGAAAACTAAGCTGTTATTCTGAAGTCTTCAACTACAACAAAAACTTCCAGCTTTGCTAGTTTCCTGTACAAGATGATGGTTCAACTACAACTTTTCTGGGATGTATTTTACCTGCTCTCATTTGATCCTATTAAACATACTCCCCATGTGTGTTCAGTTTATTTTAATCCAAAAGTAAGGTTTTAAACTAGGTTCAAAGGGGGAAGGGGGAACTGCCAGGCCCATTACAGACAAACCTAGGGGTGACACGCTGAGGGTAGGAGTGGATTTGACAGTCCAGCTCAAGTGCATCTACACTAATGCACGTAGTAAGAACAACAAGCAAGAGAAGCTGGAGGCCATTATGCAACAGAACACCTACGACCTAGTGGCCATCAAAGAAACATGGTGGGACGAGTCTCACAGCTGGAGTGCTGCAATGGATGGCTATAAGCTCTTCAGAAGGGATAGGCAAGGAAGGAGAGGAGGTGAGGTGGCTCTGTATGTTAGGGACTGTTTTGATTGTATAGAAATTGAGGATTGTGATGATAAGTTTGAATGCTTATGGGTAAGAATGAGGGGAAGGGCTAACAAGGCTGATATCCTGCTGGGAGTGTGTTACAGGCCACCCTCCCAGCAGGAGGAAGCAGATGAGACATCCTATAAGCAGCTGGCAGAAGTCTCGTGATTGCTCCCCCTGGTTCTTGTGGGAGACTTCAACTTGCCAGACATCTGCTGGAAATACAACACAGAGGAAAGGAAACAGTCTAAGAGATTCTTGGAGTGTGTGGAAGATAACTTCCTGACACAGCTGGTAAGCAAGCCTACCAGGGGAGGAGCCTTGCTTGACCTGCTGTTCACAAACAGAGAAGGACTGGTGGGAGATGTGGTGGCTGAAGGCTGTCTTGGGCTTAGTGACCATGAAGTGATAGAGTTCTTGATCCTTGGGGAAGTAAGGAGAGGTGCCGGTAAAACCACTAACATGGACTTCCGAAGGGCAGACTTTAGGCTGTTTAGGACGCTGGCTGGGAGAGTCGCTTGAGAGACTGTCCTGAAGGCCAAGGGGGCCCAGGAAGGCTGGACATTCCTCAAGAGGGTGGTTTTAAAAGCACAGGAACAGGCTGTCCCTGTCTGTAGAAAGAAAAAATGGCAGAGAAGACAACTAGCCTGGCTAAACAAAGAGCTTTTCCTGGGACTCAGGGAAAAAAGGAGAGTCTACAATCTCTGGAAAAAGGGTTAGGCAACCCAAAAAGAGTACAGGGATCTTGCAAGGTCATGCAGAGTTAAGATTAGAAAGGCAAAAGCCCAACTAGAACTCAACCTGTCTGCAGTGATAAAAAATAATAAAAAGTGTTTTTACAAATACATTAACAGCAAAAGGAGAGCTTTGGAGAATCTCCATCCCTTGTTGGATGCAGGAGGGTACATTACCACCAAGTACGAGGAAAAGGCTGAGGTGCTTAATGCCTTCTTTGCCTCAGTCTTCAATAGTCAGACTAGTTATCCTCAGGGTATTCAACTCCCTAAGCCGGCAGGCAGGGACAAAGTGCAGAACAACCTTTCCACAATCCAGGAGGAAGGAGTTAATGACCTGCTACGCCACCTGGACACACACAAATCTATGGGGCCAGACGGAATCCACCCGAGAGTACTGAGAGAGCTGGCAGGGGAGCTTGCCAAGCCGCTCTCCATCATTTATCAACAGTCCTGGCTAAAAGGGGAGGTCCCAGAAGACTGGAAACTTGCCAATGTGACACCCATCTACAAGAAGGGCTGTAAGGAGAACCTGGGGAACTACAGGCCTTTCAGCCTGACCTCGGTACTGGGGAAGATTATGGAACGGCTCATCTTGTGTGTGCTCACACTGCATGTACAGGACACCCAGGGGATCAAGCCCAGCCAGCATGGGTTCATGAAAGGAAGGTCATGCTTGACCAACCCAATCTCCTTCTATGACCAGGTGACCTGCCTAGTGGGTGAGGGAAAGGCCGTGGATGTCATCTACTTGGACTTTAGCAAGGCCTTCGACACCATGTCCCACAGCATTCTCCTAGAAAAGCTAGTGGCTCATGGCTTAGACAGAAACACCCTTTGCTAGATAAAAAACTGTCTGGACAGCTGAGCCCAGAGAGTCGTGGTGAATGGGGTTAAGTCCAGGTGGCAGCCAGTCACCAGTGGTGTTCCCCATGGATCAGTTTTGAGGCTTGTCCTGCTAACATCTTTATCGATGACTTTGATGAGGGGACTGAATGCTCCCTCAGTAAGTTTGCTGATGATACCAAATTGAGTGGGTGTATTGATCTCCTTGAGGGTAGGAAGGCTTTGCAGAGGGATCTGGACAGGCTGGACTGATGAGCCGAGGCCAGCTGTATGAGGTTCAATAAAGCCAAGTGCCGGGTCTTGCACTTCGGTCACAACAACCCCCTGCAATGCTACAGGCTCGGGGGAGAGTGGCTGGAAAGCTGCCCAGCAGAGAGGGACCTACGGGTGTTGGTCAACAGTCAGCTGAACATGAGCCAGCAGTGTGCCCAGGTGGCCAAGAAGGCCAATGGCATCCTGGCCTGCATCAGAAATAGTGTGGCCAGCAGGACTAGGGAAGTGATTGTGCCCCTGTACTCGGCACTGGTGAGGCCGTACCTTGAATCCTGTGTTCAGTTTTGGGCCCCTCACCACAAGAAGGACATTGAGGTGCTGGACCAGGTCCAGAGAAGGGCAACGAAGCTGGTGAAGGGTCTGGAGCACAGGTCTTATGAGGAGCGGCTGAGGGAGCTGGGGTTGTTTAGTCTAGAGAAGAGAAGGCTGAGAGGAGACCTTATTACTCTCCACAACTACCTGAAAAGAGGGTGTAGTGAGATGGGTGCTGGCCTCTTCTCTAAAGTAACAAGTGACAGGACAAGAGGAAATGGCCTCAAGTTGCACCAGGGAAGGTTTAGGCTAAATACTAGAAACAAATTCTTCACTGAAAGAGTGATCAGGCATTGGAACAGGCTGCCCAGGGAAGTGGTGGAGTCACCATCCCTGAGGTGGAGGTGTTCAAGAAACGTGTAGATGTGGTGCTTAGGGACATGGTTTAGTGAGTTAGGTGGTGTGGGTTGGTGGTTGGACTTGATGATCCTTGAGGTCTTTTCTAATTTTAATGATTCCATAACTCTATGATTGTATTCTATGATTCAAAAGGAGTCTAATATGTGCTGCAAAACTGCTCTGCGATGTGAACCAGAAACAATCAGTGGGAGGGAGGTTCATTCCCAGAGCTTCACTTCTGATTGAAACAGGACCCAGTTGTGGATGATAATATGGGCAGCCTCTACATGTCCAGTACAAACTCCTTCAGACTCCACAGGTTTGATTTTAGGCTGGGCTTTTCCATTAAGTCTGCTACTGGAAGAGGTCTGAGGAAACCGAGGGTACTCTTCGGTTTCCTTTTTTCTCCACCTCTCTCTCCTTCTCCCCAAGCAGAGCACTGTCACCTCTCATTTTTAAGGACTAGTGCAAAGTCAGAGCCTTCCTCCAGTTACTCTGCTGTAGATATTAGCACTGGAAAATGGTACTGGGCTGGGAAAACCACTGAGGTTTCAGCATCAGACTAGAAAGTGGTTAAAATATCCTTCTTTGCAGAAGACCATGTCTCCTTTCTACCTCCACCCCACAGTCACTTCTGATGTAATAATCATCACAGTCACAAGATCTATCTGAACAAGGAATTAATCCAAAGCTAGTTCTTCGTTCAATTCTTGCTGTAAAATGTGACTTTTAGGCCACAGGTCTTGTTTTTATTTTATTTTTTTTTCTCCTGGATGCTATTTAATCAAATCATACATGACCTTCTTGCTTGCTGAGCCTGTTACAGGTGATTGTGTGACAAACAGATTTGCCTCAGCACAGCTTTCTCACTTTGTTCTACTGAAGACTTTATTGTTAAAAAGGCAGACTCATAAATCCCTGAGATAGGACTGCAGTCAGCCTCATTAACTGCTGCTTTAGCCAGTGATCTTTATTAGTAGCATATCTGCTACCGGATCCTCACAGAAGTCAAGGACTCTGGTAGCTGAACACTGATCTGCTGCTGCTTCCATCGCTAGGATTTTGTGGTTGATTGGTAGCTCCTGTTTTGTTTGTTTCATGTCTAAATGCTCACCCTCAGGGAGGGTGAAAAAAACCCAAACCCAAACAGTCAAAAATAAGCCTGCAAAATGTTCACTCACACTAATAAATTCTCGGTTCAGAGGATTGAAAGATTTTATTCATACAAAAAATTTACTTCCAAAAAACGTTCAGTGCAGATGGGTCTTCTTAAACTCTGGACAGCCACAAGCTGCAGTCTGAGTTCCACTTCTTTTGCTGTTTCTCAGATATAAACATATTTTAAGATATATTTATTCCTGTACCCAAGGAGAAAATCTGTGTCATATATCTACACTGGAAATAAAGTAGTAGAGAGAGCTAAATACACTAATTTAGTGTATTTAGCTAATGTTTAGAATATTTTTTTCTCTGCCATGATGCCATTCAAGGGACACGAGGTCACAAAGAAACCAGCAATAAATACTGGATGAGAAGACACTGCTTTTTTTCTTACTGTTAAGTAGGGCTTGGCTCCAGACATTTAGACTACAATAAGCTTCCACTGGCAGTTTCCTTGTTTCACCTGTGAGAGAAGATTATGTTAAGGTGCTTGTACAGAAGACTTAAAACCAAAAAGGCTAGTACATTTGGGATGTTTTCCTAATTGCTTTTCCTTAAAGACATTTGTACTACTTTGCCTTCACAAAACTAAGATCAGCAGTGAAACTGAGAAAAGGAAAGATGTTTTTCTGTGTGTTCCTTGCTTTGGCTTTGAATCAGATCTATTAATGAACACTGAAACTGAACTTCCACCCAAGTCAGGGGACTAAGTGAGAAAATTGCAAGTCCTTCAGTAACCAGTTGTTACCAAAGTTGTAAATCTTAGCAGTGACCAGCCATAAGTAAATACAGTCCACCCTAAAACCAGAGTTCAAAGCAGCAGAAAAAGCAGCTGTAGCAAGAAGTCCTTCCACATGCTCAGGCCATCCTTTAATGCTGAACTGAATCCAAGGCATGATGCAGCACACGTATTTGTAAAGTAGGAGGTTCCCAAGTTCAAAGCTAACCTTCCAAAACTTTGCTCATTTAAATATGTAGAAAAATAGAATCTTATTACTGTGCTATTAAATATTAATGGGCACCTTCAAATATCCAAGATTTTCAGTCAAGGCAAACACATGACTCAGCTTTTTGCTTGAGCCCTCTTTAATATTTTTTCTGCCACTTCGGCATTATCACATAGTAAAATATTTTACAGACAATTACTGTGCAGTCCTGTGGAAAAGTATATATATTATTCACAAGAAACATTCATAATATGGAAATATTTATATCTTGATGCAGTTTACTTCAATTCATTTTACATGTTGCTGATGTTTCTGGAAAATGTTAGCAGCATTCCCCCACTTTCTGCATCTTCTTGACAACAGTGAGTCAACTGTCATATGCTTTGTTAAGTCACAAACTAACTGCTGTGATTTCTCCATAACATTTATTTTAAAGAGTGTTTCTTCAGAGAGTTAAAATTGTCCCATCCAGACTTGACAGCATACCCCAGAAGGCTTCTACATGGAGCTAAGCGATCTGAGTATTTTTGAAATACTGAGGGAGTCTTGCCAGCTCTTACCCCCTGACTCTGTCATAGGCAGACTCAGCTCTTGTTTAAACATAAAACCCTCGTTTGCAAAGCTGAAAAAAAAAAATCCAGAAGCTCCTCCTTTCTCATTGGAATAATTTATTCATTCATTTAGCTTAAAAGTTCACAGCACAAAAAACTCTCTTTTTATCAAAATACAGTAATAACCACGAAAATGAATATAATTCTGACTGGCTATGTATGTCTTCAAAATACAGGTTTAATTTTCGCCATAAAGATATATAATCCAGGACAACAACAAAAGAAGCACCCATGACTATCTTCTAAGATAGTGAACAGTGAATTGTAATGCTGGAAAGAGCATTTAGATGTTACAAAATCCATCCAGAGGGACTATCTGTTATCTGATAAATGTACGGTACTAAAACACCTTCCTACACAGAAGGTTTCAGAATTGCCTTAATTTGTCCTGTGGCTTAGCTGTCCTTTAAATTAGAAATGTACCCTGTTTTACTTAAGCCCATTGCTTCTTATTCTGTTCTCCATGGACAATGGAGAATGGATTGTTTCCCTTTTTGCAGCAGCCATTTATAGATTTGAAGACTACTATGTGTTCTGCCTTAGTCTTATTCTAAACTATATACATTTTTGAGTCTTTCACTTTAGAAACTCTTAACATTTTAGGTCAGCCTCCTTTGGAGTCTCTGCAATTGGTTCACGATTAACTTAAATGCCAGTGCTGGAAATCAGACAAGGCTACAGCTGAGCCATTACTTTTATGCAAGGATTCAAATATCCAGTATGCAGCACTTCTGTTTACAGAACAGAGTATATTGTATTAATGCTTTTACTTCAAGCTTTCTTTGGACTCCCTTCATTATTGCCCTGCAACCCTCCTTTCCCTGAGCTCGGGCTAAGGTCCCTGGAGCTGCTTCATGTTGTTGTAGGTGTTATGAGAAAGCAGGGACTGCTCAAACATAACAGGCAATCTTTGTTGCTCTTCATCAAGTGACAAGTATTTGGGGAAGAGGTGTTGGAGGTCATTGCTACATATTCACAATGAAGTTTCTCCTCCTAAAGATACAATCATTAGATATTTAATTGAGCTTTTTTAAAGGCTTGATTTGTACTACCAAGATTATGCAAAAGAGCTGAATTATACTGCAAAATTAAATCACCTTACTCCATTCACTGCCACATATCTGTCCATGAACATGAATAAAATTAACCTTAAATATTTTTTCATATATCATAAAGAAAATAATTCTATTAACTTGTTTGAATTTGTTCAGAAAATAGTTAAAACCAACATCATTATGGATATTCATTTTTTGGAATGCAGCTTAACTTTTCTCCTGTTGAGTCTGAGTCACTATTTTGTTAAGCACCTGCAGATGTTTCACCTTGTATTAAACAGTACAAACTACTTTCTGCAGTTCAACAGTGAACTTCTTTAGTTTCTTCATGGATTTCTATAATTAGGTTAAATTTGGATGATTCATTACGTTAAATGATCCTCAAGGCCATGCTCCCAATTTCCACAGTACCTTGTTAACAGTAAACCAATAAAATACAACAGCTATATGCACTAACTATCTCAAGGTCTTCTGATGTATTGTTTTGCACATCTTACCACAACATTGGCATGGCAAGAGATTTCTGTCCCCTCAGCTTGTATGTAACACACTAAAAGAGATTTTTTAAGTGCAAATAAAAAATTAAGAGCACATAGGAGACAGCAAAGGAGTGAAAACACACATCCATCCAAGCAGCCAAGCAGCCATCAAAAAGAAGAAAGTTACAGAAAGCTGGGTTTGCATCCTCCACTCTTGGATACGCTGTTTGGCCGGGATCTTGGCTATTACCTGCCTGTAATAAACCTGATCCTAACAAAAATAAAGGTAAGGATTTGTGTATGGAGCCATGTGACATAGTCATGAACAACCAAGCTGTACTTTTTGACTGTTGTAAAGGTACGTTATAGACCCCAATAGCCTGTACGAAGTCCAGGGAGGCATTACCATCCACATACCAAAAGGACGCTATATTCTCCATGTCTTTCCACAGATGCAACCTACAACCACAAACAGCTTTGTAATTTATTTATTGTAATGTGTGTTACAGTACTCAAAAGGAAAAAAAATGAAAAGGTTTTTTTCAAGATACCCTCTTGCCCAATGTCAGCAGCTCTTCTGCTTACCCTTTAGTTTGTTAAGCAGATGGCTTGAAGTACAGATGTAGTAGAATCCCCTCTCTTGACATTGCAAAAATAAAGGAAACAGATTCATAATATACCAGTGTCGGAATATTATTCTGATTTTATTTTTACTAATTTAGCCGAATATGGAGACCCAAATTTTCCTCTAACAGTAGCTGAGTCCAATTGCAATGCAACACGTAAAGGAAATACAAGTAAATTCTTGGGCAGTCCATGCACGCTTATCACTGTGCCACCATGGTAGATTGCCACTTGCCACTTGAGGCATAACTACTTTAAAATGTAATGTACCTTTCCAATAAACTAAATTGCACTGCCCTACTAGTAATTGCAATGTATCTCTAGCCTCAAATACACTCTTTTCTAGCCATCCGCACAACTGAAATTTGTGTGCACTCTGCTAGCTTACCTTTCAATTACAGAAATGTACTTTTCTTGCCTTGACAAATGTAATCTGATCTTGCTGTTATCCATTTAGAACATGGCTGGAAATAGCACCTTCACAATCTACTCCTTTGGCCAGGCTTCCTCCTACTTTTTTCCTTTCTCCTACCTGTTAGTGATATTTCCCTCTTGCTCCTGTTGCCATGTGAAGTCTGTCACCTAAACGTATCTGATGCAGAACCAGCCATAGAATGTCTTTTATGTCACTTCGCAATAGATAGTGTCAACTATGCATTCCTCCAACTGCTTTTTAACATCCCATGTATGACTGGTGACTTTCCCAGGTAGGACCAGTCCCTTTGATCTGTGTTTGCACAGATACTAGTGGCAAAGGTTATTGCTCTGTGATGGGGCACCTTTATGTTACGGGGCACTCTGCTCCCCACATGGCAGCTGTGACTACCAGGTAATGGTGACATGTAAGGCAGCAAAAGTCACCCCAGAGAATTGCAGCACCACTCACTTAGGTTTTACGTGCTTGATTCATCAGTGCTTTCATTATTACTTTTAAAATCTTATATAATCAATTCAAAAAGTTTTTAATGGGGACATGTGGTTCTAGCCAGGAAATTATTTTTTTTCCCCAATCAAGTATTTCTTTAAGTGTCTATTTTAAGTCACATAAAAATAAGATCAATTACTATTCTATATTGGCTTTGGACACATTTTTCAGCTTTCTGGTGGCTTTAAACTAAAAATCTGTCTTTGGCAAGTGATTAATTATATTTGAGAATTAAATCTGTCAAGATAGTGAAGTTCAAAATTAACTGCTGAACATAATACTTTCGTGTGCACTTTTCATAATTTTTAAAAATTCTCGATAGTACTATAATTACCAATAAAATCTAGGTTTCAAAGGACTTATTTTTTCATTAAATATACATGAAAAAAGGAAACTCTGTACGTAGTCAAACCACAATCCATAACGGTCTGATTAACATAACACTCTTCTGGGTTAACCCTGGCATGCAGCTCAGCTCCATACAGCTGCTCACTCACTTCTTCCCCGGTGGGATGGAGGAGAGAATCAGAAAAGTAAAAGTGAGAGAACTCGTGGGTTAAGAACAGTTTAATAGGGAAAGCAAAACCCACACACCCAAGCAAAGCAAACCAAGGAATTCATTCACTACTTCCAGTTGTCAGGCAGGTGTACAGACATCTCCAGGAAAGCAGGGGTCCATCACACGTAACCGTTACTTGGGAAGACAAATGCCATCACTCCAAATGTCCCCTCCTTCCTTCTTCTCCCAGCTTTATATGCTGAGCATGACATCATATTGTATGGAATACCCCTTTGGTCCATTGGGGTCAACTCTCCTGGCTGGGTCCCCTCCCAGCTTCTTGTGCACCCCCAGACTACTCGCTGCAGGGTGGGGTGAGAAGCAGAAAAGGCCTTGGCTCTGTGTGAGCACTGCTCAGCAATAATGAAAACTTCCCTGTATTATCAACACTGTTTCCAGCCCAAATCCAAAACATAGCACCCTACATGAACTACTATGGAGAAAATTAACTTTATCCCAGTCCAAACCAGTACAAACACTAAAAGTTTTTGTAAAAGCTGAATAGAAATAAAAGGAGGGTGGGGGAGAAGGAGTCATCCAAATAGTGCGACTGCGTATATTATAATCCAAATTCCTGTTATCTTTCTTAGAAAAAAAAAGCCCTGAATTATCTAGAAAGCAGAGGACTAAAATAATTATTTAATATCTGAAAGCAAAATGGATGAAGTAATATAGCATTTCTCATTTGTGACTAGAAAAAACAAATCCTTTTTTATGAGCAGAGCCTTTTCTATCCTTTCACAGGTTTGCAGGAACTTACGGCAAAAGGGGACTGTATGAGGTTATTTGTTCTGGCTCCTGTCAGGACCATACATCCCTGACAATGGTTGAGGTAATGTTAGGCAACCTTCCTAAAGTTTCCCCTACTACCGCTGTAGTTATGTTTTTCTAACCTATCAAGAGTGAGAGGCAGCCAGCAACTCTTCTTCCAGTAATTGAACAAGATGCTCAAAAAAGGAGAAAGTCTGATAACTAAGAAGTTTCCTTTCTTCTTCTTGTTAGGCATATTTCTGTGACTTCCATTGCTAGGTGGAGTCTATCACCTAAAAGCACTTGGATACAGAAAAACATCTTTCATGTCTAACAACAGAAAGCAAGTCAGGCATATTTTGCATGTGCATATCTCTCCCCCAACATTGAAACAGTGGCAGAGTGAAGGAGGTAGTTAACAAAAACCTTCTAGGTGACTTGTTAAGGCTGACTGTACCAGTTACTGTGGTGGATGATGTGTCTAATTGAATAAACCTTGGTACACACAGTAAACAAACTATTTTTTACCAAAGTGCTTTTAGTGCTTGGATTAATTTCAATTTGTTCTCTTTTTTCTACAGCTTAAAAAAAATAGAAATACATATTTCCTAGTGGATTTTCCTCTGGCTTTTGCCGGTCCAAAGTGTTCAACAAACTTGCAGATGTACCACAGTTTTATTGATTTATTTGCTGATCAGTATTATTATTGATCTTACCCATGAAAAGTGACAGAACCCAGTGAATAAAGAGTAGTACATCTGGCTGAACACAGCCCACATTTTCCCATTAGTTACTGAGTAAGCCAAGATGAACACCTCAGATACAAACACTTCCATTTCAGAAATTCAAATTGGGTCAGGTGCATTAAAAGATTTTAATAAAGCCTGATGTGTTTTTGATTTGAATCTTTCCTGCCCAGACAGAAAGAGGAACTAAGGGGGCAATTATCTCACAGTCCCTTTATGGTTATTGCTTTGATGTGGGACAAGAAAATCTGGCAATCCTTTTCTTACATTCAGCCCTAGGAAATGACAAACAGAGGAACTTATTTACTTAGCTTGTTTTGAGTGAAAAGGAGGAGCCATTTATTTCTGAACAGTCTCTACAGAGATCAAGGATAGACTCATTAACTTCACCTTCATCTACAAATCACACTGACAGTCAGTATTCCACAAACACTTCCCCATTACACTGGCAAACTGGTAAATAATCATCTCTCCAACCTCCTTTCTTCTTGCCACTCTCCTCTCTGTTTTTGGGTAGGGATGAACATAAACTGGCTGCTTCCCAGGAGGAAAGGGACCTATCAGTCAGAACTGTCTGGGAGGATGTCAGTCTTGGCTGTATAAGGAAGACATTTTCCTGTCTGACAGGATAGTTGAAAAGACCCTTTTTGTCTCTCTGGATAGTTACTGCAGTTCTGGATGTAATCAAGAGTACCAGCATAAGGGTGACTAACTGACGATGTTTTTCAGTGTGAGTTAGAGAAACAATGCAATATTGCTTCTGTACTTCTAAAATGAAAATTCGTCTCTTGTTGAAGTCAACAGAAGTCATACACTTATCATTCTGCTCAGAAAACTGGTTCATCTGAGTCATCGAGTGAGATTACTAAGCATTTCACATTATGAATTCTCTTTCCAAACAGAAAACATAGACTTGACAAGTATATGTTTCAATATATTTCATTGATAAATATTTATAGATATTTATAAAAAAGTGTACGTTAGTTTCCATATTTTTCAACATATTTAAAAGAATACATATCTCATTATCTTGCAAATACATTCCCATATGTTATATTTTTGCAAGTGTCCAGATGCTCTCTTCCTGCAGAATAGCAGACAGATTTATTAGAATACTCTTCTTAATAACTCTGATTTCTTTTATTTCAGTTATCTAATTCTTTACACCTGCCATCCTCCCCTCTTACAGATTGACTTGATATGGTAATTAAAGCTTTGAAAAATACTTGAATTTGGAAGTCCACGTAGACTTTTTTGAATAATAAAAAAAAGTATTTCTCTCTTTGGAACTTACGTGTCTAACACCCTATACCACCCAATATATATAGTGAAGTATGAAATGGGGTCATTATTATAATAGCAGATGTGTCTGCAATAACTAACGCAGAAAACATTGTAAATCAGCTTCTGTTTTAACTCTCAGGCTTTCACTCACTCAGAAGCATCTGCATAATGTCTTTCTTTGGATGGAGACCAAAGCTGTGACACCTGTTCATAAAACTTTAACAAGATTTCATTGTCAGGATTCAAGTGTATGACATCTGGATAGGTCCAGACCCTCTATTCCTTGGTACTTAAGATGCATCATTGTGAAATATTCTTCTACCACTGGATCAGAAGTTATGAAGTTTACATCGAACATCCTTTGGCAACTGTCAGAATAACCAAGGAGAGTTTCAAACTTGTATTATGCAGGTACTATTTTTAATACTTGATAAATGTGAAGTGGATAGGATCACCTACTAGCCAGTGTATTATAGGTATTCGGGGTTGTTTGGATACCATATAACTGTAATTTCCTCTATGCACCCCAAAGTTTCAGGTGACTCTGGTATGTTTGTCCTGTATTCCTAAATCAAAACAACATTTTGTCCACAGTATTTTAGAGAAGACTTCAGTTATATTCTAAAGTATTTACTTTTCTTCAGGTTTTAGTTTTATGTGCTCAGTCACTTCAGAACAGACTATTACAAATGTAGCCTCTATTCTGCAGATGTCTGAATTACAGAATCATAGATAGGAACATAAACAAAAACAAGAGCAAGATCACGGGAATCCATCCAAAGATGTGGATGATGACTTTGTTAGTGTTGGTATTAGAAGACAAAGCTCCCTGAAATATTTAATTTTCCCATTTCAGTGTCTAAGTGAACTTGCACCATGCAATAAACCCCTTGACAGTCAGAGTAGGAAGCATCCTAGTGATGAATCCAGCTCTCCTTGCTGTTGGAAGGAATGAGGGGACAGATGAGGAAGCACAGTGAAGGTTTAAATCCTTCAGATGTCAAAGGTCTATTTCTCTAATGAGCCATGATAGGTTTACCCACCACATGCCTCAGAAGAACTTCTGGATTCCATGAGCTCCCTCGTACCTCTCCCTCACCAGTTAATGGCCAGAGGAAACAGAGACTACGAATATCATTTACCTCCTCAGACTCATACATGTCCTGCTGAAGGGGGTGAAAAGTGTCTGGAATTGAGGGACATCCTCCTCCCATCTCCAGATCTAAAACCTGCAGGATGCTTTTTCCTTTATTGGTTCAATCACTGCCTTCACAATCCTTTGATAAAGAACGTAATTTACTTTGTTTCTGAAGTGAGTTTCTTAGTCACGTCTAGTCAGTGGGTTATTAAAGTAGACTACTCTAAGAAGCTGTGTCAGCTTGGTTGAAGTAGCATCAGTGGAGAGCTGTTCTACGACATGAAGAAGCATTTTCTCCTGGTTGTAATGAGGATCTATTAAGAAACTGGATGATGGCACTTTTTAATTAACTTTCAGTTAATTTTGGACCAAGTAATGATATTTAAAAATGTAAAATCTTAAGTGTCTGGACAAATTCATCAGTTCAGGTTGGTCAAGTGGAACATAAATGGTACAAAGCGCAGTCTGTTCCATTGAATTCTTCAGGGATGTAAAAACAGGGCCAGGTTCAGTTCAAAGAGAAGCAGCAACAAAAAGATTGCTACCTTCTATTGCGTATTAGGCACAGGTATATCAGGCTAAAAAACCTTTTACCTGTGTCTCATCATGACAAGGATTCATGTTAATGATTTCAAAGATTAGATCCTTAGTTATTATGTGAAAGTTATTAAATGGGGACAATACAAAATACATTTTTACTTCTTTTGATTCAGAGGCATAGACAACCAGAGGACATTCCCATTTCTTGTCCTGGGTGTTCTTTGACTAATTCCAAGCATGCAAGTGTACAGCAGACCATTCCTGTCAGACAGTAACCAGTAAGTAGTTTAACGATACTCAGAAGAAGTGGTGATAACTCAGCAAGAAAAACATGTTCTCCCATCAAATGCCTTACACTTCATCATTGTTAAGGAGAAAAAAACCCCATGGTCTTGGAAAAAAACTATATGTCAACAACTTACAGTGAGGATATTTAGACTATAATGTTAAGTGCCTCTTTTTCTACATCAGATAGGTTACAAGTCAAGCAGTCTACTTCTCCAAATTGTGTGTAGGTCTAGAATATGATTACAGATATTGTTTCAATAGGATAACCTAGCAATTGCTGATACTCAAACTATTTGCAAAATAATCTATAGAAATGCTGCACATATTTTGTATTCTTCCTTCATGTTCTGCAGTGAACCGCTGTGTCAGATTTGTTTTCAAAATTCTTGTGTCACCCTGAGGGTCCTTGCAAAGGATTATATTCCTCTGGAATGTTCTTTCTCATGAACTATCTATATTATGCACTTTAGTTATACATACATTACTACATACATTGCTACATATATTAATAAATAATTATATAATATATTATTCAGTGCCTTGCTGGTTTGGAAGCTATCCAATAAACTTCTGTGCTCACACTATGTGGACCAACAGCTGGACACAATATATGGTGTCATGCTTTCCAGCTGTTGAAGAGGAACCTCTTCCAAAGAGCTTGTTTCTATCATTATTTATTTATAGGTTGAGATGAGATTCAAAAATTTTTGAAAGAGTTGCTATGCTGATTAGAAGGGAAACTTAAAAGCTTTATGCAGAATTATAGAAAAAACATGTGGCATCAGAAAACAAAGGTTGTGTTCCTTCTGAGTATTACCTACCAAACATGCACAGAGCTATACTTGAAATGTATTAGTAGTGAAAAGTGAGTATTGAAACATCCCTTCTTTGCTAAACTCTTGATTGCATCACCTTATTCTTTTCTTTTATTCCCATCCTACTTGCCTGTTTACTTTTCATGCCATCAGGCAGATGGATAGTAAGTACCTTGAAGAAGGGACATGTTTTTACTGTTTCTGAAAACCTGCTGAAAACCTGCTTATGTACTTCAGTTCTGAGTTTATATTCTTATTATAATTCTATATATATAATTCTATATAATTCTATATTATAATTCTTATTATTATTCTATAATAACATTTAATAATGGCAACTTTTATCAATGAAGTGACATGAAGTGACTTATTTTAAAATAAATACTTCTGTACTACATATTAACTCTGGGAATTTGTCCCTTTGTTTGTCTTTGCTGTTTCCTTAACCTGATTTCCATATTCTATGTATTATCTTTTGACTATAGAAGAATTTAAAATTTTAAAAAAAACAATTCCACTACTTTATTTGGCTTTTTTCCTACAAAATCTGTTCCTATAGAAATCCACACAAGAGATTCCAATGTTTCTTTAGCTAGGAATGGACACACAAGTATTTTTTCCTGTTCTGTGTAACTAATATTCTAGTAGACTGTTAGGCATATTTTGATAATTATTTTGTTTTATTCATAATTTTCATACTTAGTTTATCAAGGCTGTATTTTGTGTTTCCAAGCTTTTTTACAATCTATCTTACAGTCATGTCTTGAAGCTAATAAAACATTTCTAATTTTTTGTTCTAATGACATGCTGACAGACACCTGTTAATTTAACTGATCTTTCATAGGCCTCTATAAACACACTGGAGCGCATCTTTAATTTAAAAACAGCTAGCTGGTGTGAACAGAAATGATTAGACTTTGAGTCAAAAATAGTTTATTCTTGATTGAAGTCCATCCAATAATCTATTTGATTAATTATCAGATTTTTTCAAAGTCGACAGGCTGTTAAATGCTCAACTTCTTACTGGGAATAAAACTGTTTCCTTAAAAGTCTGAACCTGATGCTTGGAAAAAGATGTGTTCATGAAAAAAACTGTGAAAACACTTAAACAAAATCTCTTCTAATCAGTTTACAGTGCTTCTAACTAATGCTGACCAAAAGATGGAGGCAGGATTCCTTTAAATGCCCTTGGATGTGCTGATACTCTGCCAAACTAAGAACTGTACTAACTAGAAAATGCTTTCTGCAATAATAATATTAGTTTAAATGGTAGGTAAGGGAAAGAAAAAAAATTTGACTAGTATCTTCTGATTGAATGTATAAATTAAAGACAGGTTTGTGGTTTTTATAAGGATTTTCCTGTATCAACACAACATGCAAGAATAAGCTTCCTATAGGAAACTATAAGAACCAGTGTCAAGAATCTGAGAACCTGGACAGTGGAGCAGTTTGGGGGTTTTTTTTTCGATTTTGGCACTCACAAAAGTTTTAATTTTAGAGAAAGGCAGAATTTAAAAATGCTACTTACGGTAGGTTAGAGACAGAGCAAACTCTTTGCCTTAGGGATATAGAAAGATGGGAAACCAGAAACTAGCCTCCACCTCCTTTCTTATATATTTTCTTCCCTTCCACTCTTGTCTCATCTCTCCCTGACTGCTCCACCTAAAGTTGCCTCCTTGTCTCTCTCTTCCCTCATGTTCTTGTGAGGGACTGCCCATAGGTTGGTTCAAAGGTGGCTTCTTGATATTCACTAACAAGGGGAATGTTTTTAAAATCACATGCTTTTACACATATAAACTGTACCATACATAATAAATTCTTCAAAAGTACCAGTCCCTGACAGTGAATTAAGCTGTACCTGAAAATAAAGAACCAGCACAACACTGGGGGAAGAAATAACGAAAATTAGAGGCAAAGGGCTATTATGGGAGCAGGATACGTGAACAGGGAAGTAACAACAGTGGTGATGCTAGGATAAAATTCGTATGTTAGTTTCTACTAAGCTTGAGCTTCCTGCTCAGGTATCTAATCTATTCTACTATTGAATTACTTTTTTATTTATAAAAGTTAAATAGAAATTATAGTGGTGAATAGTCTGTGTTTTCCTTTTATTTAAAAAAAAATTATGGAAGCAGGATATGAGACTCTGTGAGTGGCCAAGGGAATCAAGAAGTGAAGTTTCTCCTAAGTATTTTGTACTTTAGGAAGCAACGAAGGAGAACAATAAAAAGATGGTTTAAAAAGGGCAAACTCCTTCATAACACTAAAAGTTTTCGTGAAAACACAAGATGATACATTTCTGAGGCCACCACTTGAGACACTAACATAAGAGCTAGATCACTATGATACAGACCTTAGTAGGTCTAACACGAGAAATATATAACCTCATCTATGATACCTTTCTATCTGTTAGAATCCCTTATATGAACAGTCCTCTTTCATGAGGAAGAGAGGAAATGCAGAAAATTTGTGCCAGGGTGCTATATACTCTAAAATTTAGCAGGTGCTCACATATTCTTCAGTGCCAGCAAAAGGAATAACTGTAGGCAATCAATTAGCATAAATAAATTTAATTATGGAATCAAAACACTAAAAAATATAAAATCTGTGGTCAGTATCAGTGATCCACTTTAATTTTTATTAATTAATTTGCATATTCCCACTGGAAATGTAATGCTGCTGACCAGTTTTCTTGAACATAACATTCCGTTACTACTTTTATTTATTTTTCTGGTTTTAATGTTGATGTTCTTGATAACTGTGTAATATCCAGCTCATCAGTAAATTAGCTGAGACATTAAGAGTCTCTGTAGCCTCAGCTTCTGAAGATGAGAACTAGGTCAAGTATTACAGTAAATGCTCTGTTTGGATGAAAAAATAGACATCAAAATATTAACGTACATCCAAACTATGTTGATACAAGGTTTCTTATAGTCACTAATTTACCAGACCACTCCTACACATGTTCTTGAAATAGTCTTCTCAAGATACTAATTAGTAAGCGCAAATCTCCTTTGACATAGCGGCAGAAACTTTTAAGAAAATATGTCTCTAGCCTCCCATGAGACTTGAGTGTTATACAGATACATGGCCAGTTGGTCTTACCCAAAAAAAGACAACTTAATGTAGATCTGAAAGAGGTATTTTTCTATTTCATTATCAACAGATCATTAGCAAACCTTGTGTCAAATTCTGACATCCTTAGTTGCGTGGAGTAACACCATATATAATTTATGCTGTATCTAAAAGAAACCTTTCTGAATTTAAACAAAACCACTGATGGACAAAGGTATCTGTTATCAGAGTTAGAACATCAGGCTCTGACAGATATTTGCTAAGGTTGAGACTATAATCCCTTCTTTTCCCCTTGCTACTCTGAACGTGTTTGTAAACACAGGCTTGCAGTCAGCTGATGTACTAAATGAACAGATCCTGTTTAGAAACATTGGGCTCCATACTGATGGCTGTTTCACCAGATGATGACCAGAGGGAAGGTGAATGGAATGTGATCTGGCGTTCTGCATTAATGTTATGGGTTGTCTGGCTGCAAGGAAGGGGTTAAGGTGTTGGCTCCGTTCCTTTGTTCCTTTAAATGACTCTTAACGAGTCTCCCCCAGTCCTCCCCCCCCCAAGTGTTTGGTGACAGGGGGAGTAGGGGAAGGGACACCACACTTAGCCTTTTGTAAGAAACTGCTTGGAAGGCAGGGTCCCACTCAGGATGGACCCGCCCAAGACAGGAGCAGCCAATTGCACCTCTGCAAATAACATATTTATGAAGGAGTATAGAACAATAGTTTTGGAGCGGCACGGCACCCGGAAGAGAGCATGGCACCCGGAAGAGAGCATGGCACGGATGGCCAATCCGGTCTGTTTAGTCACCTGCTTGGTTTCTGCAAACGATCTACTGTAGCCCAGCCCCCGCCATGGCTTGCCCGGGAGCCCCTCTTCCCAGGAGCCGATGAAGACCTCCAAGAAGAGGGACACTAGAAGAGACGGCCACGCACGTACTGAGTCGGCCCATGGAAGAGAACGCTCTCAGCATTTTCCCCTGACACGTGGTGAAGAGAAGAAGCAGCCATAGAGGATGCTACACTGGACACTAAAACTAGAAGCCCCACTGGATTGAGGGAGTTGCCAGGAAACTGAAGTGCCGTTGGAACATGGCAGCCGGGAGAGGCTGTGAGGAAGAAAAGAGCGGCTTGAACTGACTGCAGCCTCCCCACCTTTTTCCACCATGTGCCGCCGGGGGGGAAGAAGGTACAGAACAAAGCCTTTGGGCTTTGGGACGAAGGGAGGGGTGGGGGAGAAGTGCCTTTTGTGTAAGATGTGGTTTCTCTCTTTCAATATCCTGCTTCTTGTTGTAAATAGTTAATAAATTCAGTTGTTTTATTGTTCTTTATGGGTCATGTCGGTCTCTTGCCCATGACCCTAAGTGGTGAGTGAAACCCTCCCACTTCCCTGCCTCAGCCCACCAGGTGTTTAGAAAACTGTACCCGTGGTTTTATAAACCACAACAATTATTCACACAGAGACTTCAGATGGAGTCATACCTCCAAATCGCAGGTTGGGAAGGATGCAAGCCTTCATGTACCACTGTAGCTGGTGCATATCCTGAAGACCACCAAAACAGCATCAAATAATTTCCAGCATCAACAGCGAGGTACCTGAGCTGTCTCACCAACCACTGGTACTCTAAAGGGTGAGGATGCCACAAATACAGGTCTCATGCTGCGTGTGTATTCTATGATAATAACAATAATCATAACAATATCAATACTAATAATCATAGAATCACAGAATCACAGAATGCTTTGGGTTGGAAAGGGCCTTAAAGATCATCGAGTTCCAACCCCCCTGCCATGGGCAGGGACACTTCCCACTAGACCAGGTTGCTCAAAGCCACATCCAGCCTGGCCTTGAACACCTCCAGGGATGGGGCATCCACAGCTTCCCTGGGCAACCTGTTCCAGTGTCTCACCACCCTCATAGTGAAAAATTTCTTCCTAATGTCTAGTCTAAATCTACCCTCTTTCAGCTTATGCCTGTTACCCCCCGTCCTATTACTACACTCCCTGATAAAGAGTGCCTCCCCATCTCTCCTGTAGGCCCCCTTCAGGTACTGGAAAGCTGCTATTAAGTCTCCTCGGAGCCTTCTTTTCTCCAGGCTGAACAACCCCAATTCATAATGAAAAAGAGTAAAATTTACCATTCATACAAAAAAAGCTGCACTGAATCAGACCAAAGGTCCATCTGCCCTCATGCCCTCTCCTTGACAATGACCCATGCAAACGCCTGGAGCTGTATAATTGCTAGGACACATGCAGTAGGTGTAAAGCTCACTAGGAACTACACCAGCTTATTGCAGCTGAGAATTGGTCCACTACTGCTAAGCAGCCCACTGCAGATCTCTATGCCCTCCATGTGAAACTTCACTGCCTACTGAGTGTGTTATTTACATCTGGATGCAAATATGCAGTTGAATGTTGCATGTAAAATTCAACAAAAGGCATCATCCAGAATTAATAAATTTCTGACACCTATGCAGCCTTTTTCATTTTTCTTTTTGTGAAACTCCTAACTTTACTCTGGTTAAAGGATACAAGGCCTGCGTAGGCTTTGCCTCTAAGGCAAGAAAGTGCTTTGGGCTGTACTGTTTCCATGCAAGTGTAAGATGTTGAATATCAAACAAGTTCTTTACAGAGCTCAAATATCAAAACACTACTCTCAAATAAAGCATTTTCTTCGGTTTTCCAAAAGTCAGCTATGAGATCCAGCGGACACCAGTAATCCTAACCTCCATCAAGAGGATTTTTCGTACAAGACAGGGCAGAGTAGCACCACACACAAAGCTGCTTACTAGAGGCAGAAATGTTGCTTAGGTATGTGCAAGTGAATTCTTGCACAAACAATTCACAGGTAATATCCTAGATATCATAGGAAGCTGTCACAGAACTGACATTTATTCTTAGGTCTGACCATGAATATTTAATGACCAAGCAGATTAAAACCTGTGTTAAGTAGTTACACTGAGCTGTTTACTGGTAAAATTTCTGCTGAGTCAAAGCTGTGTTTTCCATTCTGTTTTGTTACAGGATATATTAAATATTTTTTAAACAACCAAATTAAGAGATATATAGCACATGTTCAGTTAAATTATTTGACATCTTTGAGAAAAACTAGTAATCAAGCAGAATTTTCATTGCTAACTATTGAAGTAGCTGCAAACAAATTTGCCAGTGATTCATTCATGCTCAGGAAAACAAGCTGCATTTGAAAACAATAAAAAAGTTTACTATTCATGAAAGCATCATAAAAGTTATCTCAAGCACTCCGCCAATTTAATCACATATTTGTCCTCATCTCACCTCTTAACCACCTGTTCAGTCTGCCCTTTCTCCATCATGCTGTGCTGTGCTGATTTCTTCAGAAACATCAGAGAGGGAGCTGAGAGACAGAAATGTCTTTGCACAAACCTTTGGCCTGTTTCCATTCAGAAACATCCATATAAAAATTATATGAAAAGATGCCAGCCTCCAGGGTATAGATAGAGGGAGATTTTCCATCTATGAGCTGGGCTTACAAATAGTAATCAAAGAAGCTATGTTTGGAAGGAAAAAATATATTTTTTAATGTAATAGCTCAGTGTCTTGATTGAACAAACAGACTAATGCTCTGTATGTACTTCATGTTATGCTTGCTTTTGAATAACAGGTGGAATTGGGGCCTCTGCACACAGTATCAAACGAGGCAGTCCTTTTGTACACTCATGCTGTTTTCATACATGCTAGAGTGAAATGACTCGGAGCCAAAGAGATCCGGAACCAAAAGGGTGGATCTTCCGGAAGGTCCTCACCTATATACTGGGCATGACGTGTATGTTGTGGAATAGATTATTGGTCTCTCTGGGTCTCAATCCTGAACCTAAGATCTAATCCTGGGCTAGTAATTGGGGCTATGCTCCCTCCCAGCTTCTCCAGTCTGCAGACAGCCAGAAAAGCTGAAAGACCTTGGCAGCCACATAAACATCACTTTCCATCAGCTTTCTTCTGAGCACAAATCCAAAACACAGCCTCTTGCTAGCTATTATGAAGAAAGCTAACTCTGTCTCAGCTTAACCCAGGACAGACCCGAAACAGTAAGTCATGCTAGAAAGATCTGTCAGGGCAGTAGTAGGATAACTAGATTGACACAGACACCTATAAAAAAAATGAAGGTCATAGTTGCAGTTTGCTTTTTTTTTTTTAAGCTGCTACATAATTCACTGAATACATGAAAGAAAATGCTGTTATCCAATATGTCAAATACAGTGATGAAACTCAGAGCCCTTGTATGTAAAACTGTTTTATCCTTCTTGATGTATGCTGAAGTTACATCCATTCGTACTCTACACCACACACATAGGATGGGAGTCTTTGAGAATCACAAGAGAGAGAGATAAAAGGCTTTGAAATATTTTGATAGTTACTTAGCCTTTAGGGTTTTTCTATACTTTTGGAAGGAAGGGATGTTGCAAGGGAAAAGCACCAGCATGTCCTCAGCCATAAGGCTGTTCTGAAGCCAAGTCTCTGTTGGGAAAGAAGTTTTGTGGTCCCTGTCAGATGTGTTCTTTTCTCCTTTGCTCCAGGGACACTGCTACATGTGAACCGTCCCAATACAAGCTCTTGAAGCCCCTGGTTGGGTGACTATTCTTGGTGCTCTGGGCAGATGGACTTCCAGGTCTGCAAAGAAAATGTGTGTCCCAGAGAGCCTTCTCCCTGTCTGGCCCTGCATCCATCAGAGGAAGGAAGAGCCATCAGTCATAACAGCTTGGCCTGGACTCAGCAGCACATCCTGGCTGGAGAAGGCAAGAGGTGGGGTTCAACAGGGGAAGCATTAGAGGCTCCCACAGATCCTTCCAACCCTCACCACCAAAATGTCCTAGTACATTTTGCTATAAGGAGAGTCTGCAGGAGTCAGTCTTTATATCTCACACCTTCTATCAAAGTCCTGGAAAAAACCTCCTGCTGAATTTCTACACCATCCTTTACATTTTTCTCTTTTAATAGGTTTATTCAGGCTACCAAGAAGGTATCATAAATAAATGATATTGGTATCCTGTTGAGAGATTTGCAAAACCATAAGCAAGACAAACTATTTACTACTTCTTTATTTTTCACTTATCTGTAGACAAAGTGACCTTTTAGAGTAAATGGGGCTGGAATAGAGTACGGATCTGCTGATATTCTTCATTTTTTTCACAAGCTGGAATTCATTGGCTTCGCCCTAGTCAGGGTAATAGAGACCAGTTCCACAAAAAAGGTGTTTTGGTCATACAAAAGCTGTACTTCCAGAGAGACTCCCTGAAGAACTTGGCAAAAAGCACCCATAGATCATATTGGGAGGTAGACAATGCTTGGGATGAAGGCATAAGGGTGTTTCCTGGCATGGATGTCTCTCAGGCCATTCAGCACCTATCCTATAAGTAAAATAAGAAAATACCCACTGTATCAAATATGAGTATTCCCAAAACATAAACATTTCAGTAGGTATACAGTTTGCATTTATCCTTCATGAGTATTGGCACGACAAAGGTCTAGTTGTTCATTTTAAGTATCTCTTAGGAAGGGGAAAAGGGTGGTTATTCCTCCCAGATGGGGATTTAATTATTTTAAAAATAACTTGGGTTTATTCTTTTTCACATACTTTACAGTCTTTAATCCTAGATAATTGTTCCTCAGGTCAATTACAGAAAGCTGCATGGCCTGGACTCCCAAAGTAGTGAAAACTCAACATTTTAAATTAAATCCACACCAACTGAGAGGATTCAGCTCCTTGAAAAATAAAATCACAGTTACTTCTTTCATGTTGTTTTTATCAAATCAGCATTTAGGGACTGAAACTACATTTAACACATTTTACACTAGTGTATTTTTGGGGACAGAATTGACAGCTGCTGAAGCAAACACCTCCAAACTCCAAACAATTTCTCTTTAAAGCAAGATTTTTTTTTTTGTTTTAGCTGGCAAATTCTTATTCATGCAACACATGGGCATTTGATGATGCTGAGGAAACTTTGAGATCACAAAAGAAGTGGGTGGGATGGGCTTATGGAAACTGCTTGTCATCCAAGTAAAAAAAAACCACAAAGGATTGTGAATTTGATAGCTGTTAAATTATTATGAAATTTTAATTTTCTCTCACAAAATTTTGGTGTAGCTTCTACATAAATACAGACTTTGGTGTAGCCAAACTTACATACAGACTTATGAGTGTTGAGAACCCATCCAGGAGAGGTACTAAGCACTGGATCTCTGATGAAGTATTATGGCTGTTGATGAATATTAGTGGAAAAATAAAAGATATTATTATAACTGATTTTGCTTTTTACTGTTCTATTCCATAAAAAAAAAACAACAAAACAATCCTGCTATATAGCAGATTTCCATTGGGCTGGAGGATTCAATATTTATAACAATTTAGGCAGCAGAAGATTAAAACTTCATTATGAAGGCTAACCAATAGTATTAAGCAGAAATTTTTTGAGTGTTAGTTTGCTTTTTGTGGCTTCACATTGTCTCAAATATGGGTAATTATAATGTACTATGCCATAAAAGCAAAACCAATTATAAACCTTTATATCTCTTGTAATTTCCAAAACATAGTGTTAGAATGTAAATGTTATTGAAAACTTGTTATTGAAAACTTCTTTATTTCTCTCTCTTCATAACTATAAACAGAAATAAAATACCTGTGTTAAATGTTTCAGGTGTGGTGCATATTTTTGTTGAGTTCATCAGCTGGCAGCAAGATACATAGTATAATGAAAACCCATTACTATTCCCAGTCCACTAACTGAGACTTCTGAATGCAGATTACCAGGGACATAGTTTCTATTCTTAGTTTTGTTCATTTGGAGAGTTGTTTTATGAAAACTACTAACAGCTCCTGATATAAATAGTGTTATAAGCCAAGAAGGAAAAAACTCAACAACAACAAAAACAACAGAAAAATATAGAGTTCAGGACTGATGTTAGTTTTAAAAGAATGCCATATGTTTTAGTAAATGTACATTTACAGGCAAAGTACCTGTAATGGTTTCATTTAAGATGCAGGTACTGGTAGTCTATGGACAAACAAAGAAAAGAAGACACTAAATTTTTCTTAAGTCTGTTCCAGAATATTTCTTCAAATGAATTGATACAGTGACAAAGAGTAGGAGTGCATAAATATTTCGGTGCATGGTTTGACCTTTTATTGTCACACCGTTTAGCACACTTCTAGTTGACAGTACCTCTTTGGTAAGTCAGAGCTGCCTTCCTGTTCCCTGTGGGATGGCTGGACCACCTTGTAAAACTTCAAAATGATCATGGAAAAAAAAATGAGTAAATAATGAGAAAGTAGAATGCACTGATAAAACCTGAAACTTACACATACATAAATTGCAGTATGACAAATAACAGAAATAAATCAGGCTTTAGCTTGAAGAAAATTAGATTCTTTACATCATAGAATCAAAAATGAACTAGAAAGAAGTTGTCTTTGCTTAGATTTGAGTAATACCATAGGAATAACCTAACCTACCCAGACAGTGTTGGGTATTTAGTATCCTAAATAATTAGAAATGTTTGAAGTGCTCATTCAACAAGTTAACATAAGGAAACACTGAAGTACATCTAGCTGTAATAAAGATATGTAATTAAGCTCCCAATAAAAATGAATATATATGATTGTAGAACATTTTAGAGCAGAGAATCTTTTAAGTAACAGACAGCTCATATATTTAAAAGGTAGGGAAATGCTTAAGGGAGTTCTGTATTCAAGAAAAGTAATTATTTAAGGAGAAAAATACATTGTGGATTAGCTTTTAGGTCCAGGCAGAATAGGACCTTTACTGGATCCTGTCTCTATGTGTTCTATATCTGGAACAATTTGTTTCTTACAATTTAATTCTGAGGGGCAAAGAAAGGCATCTTGACTTTTCATATGCAATTAAATTAATTTTGTGAATGCATATTTATCTATCAACAGAGATTATTCAGAAATTGATTCAGAGAGTTTCGGCTGAAAAGTGACACTAACTTGCTAGCTATTCTTGAGTAGCATTCTTCTGGCAGACTTTGTTTGTGTTTGGAGAACAAGACAAAGGCTGCAAAGTACCACAGTCAAAGCTCTGCTTGGTCTCAGAATTCAGAAGAGACTTCGCCTTACTGCCTGAAGAAAGTTTTATTATTTGCCATACATATTTGAGAGGTAATATAATAGCAGAGAGCTGACACATGATGCATGCCAATCTGCTTGACTTGAAGGAAGAACGCACACTTGCAGTACTTACCTGGCCCTATTGCAGATTTTCCCTGTGATGGAAGAAGCCTAGTGCCAGGGACAGGTCTGTAGGGTGCAGTGGGGAAAGTAGGTAATATCACTTGAATGGGAAAAGTGCTCTAAGTTACCTTCCAATATTTGTTGACAGCATTGCTGTAAATTTGGACTCCCAGTTGCCACGGCTACAAACAGACTTTGGTACTGACCAGTAACAAAAAAGTGCCCTCCAGTTATTTGTTGCCTGTTTCACACATTGCCCACTTTTCATAATGATTTATTCTGATTGCTTATCACTTCTAATAGAAATATTCATCACCTTCTGGGGCTCAGTTTTTCATTCTTTCCCAGCTCTCACTAATAATTCAAGACACTGAAAAATTGGAACCAGTAGTAATGTTCTAACTTTTTTGTCCCACAGCAATTGCCCGGATATTAATAAGTTAACTTTGGATAAAATCTAGTGTTTATTAAGACAGGGTTTCAGCCATACCAAGATATATGAGAATATTTTCACGAATTTTTTTTTCCTTTTATCCCAATGCATAAGTGTTTTTAAACAATCATTAGCAAACTAAGCACCTCCTCCACTTTTCAGAGCTGTTTGTAAGCCTCAGTGCTTACAGCAGAGCATGCAGATAAGACTGAAAACTAAAGTGACAGCTGACTTACCTATTTCCAGATTCCAAAATTAAAAATGTGCAAAAGTATAAACCAGGAGAAGTAACTAAAGCTTTAGTTATTCTTATAGCCACTGTAATTGTCTGCCATATACACTATTATAAAGGAAAGAGTACTGCTGGATCCACATCATAATATTGAGCATCCAGGAAAGATATAAGCTTTTCCACTACAACAGAGAAATGGCTTTTGGGCCCCAACTTGGTCTCTGGACTGAGCATTTCTCCTAGATCACAGAAATCCTGTGGCAGTAAGGTTGTCCTCTGTGCACTTGTACAGATTGAGGAAGAAAAGCATAGCCTGACATCCAGGATTCCAATTTTTAGTGAGCCTTTTATTGTACTGAATGGCTAAATCGACAGACACCGTCAAGCTAACATCAAGTCAACTTCAAGATGTAACCACCTCGAATGACTAAACTGTGTCTTCCTGTGAGGGTACCATGTCCCACAGAGACTTACTGGTAAGTTACTTCCTCATTTCTCCAGATGCCTTGCAGCTTTGTCTAAAAGAGGCTTCTGGCACTGAAAGAGTCAGGGAGTCATTTGACGTCCTCAACATGTTATCATAATGTGTATCTTCACTCACAACCCTTCAGTAGCACTCAACATGCGATCTACTATCCTTGATTGTCTCTCAACTTCAGCAGTTGAACATCTCTCCACTGGGGAAAATAGCATTTTTAAAGTTAATCTGTATTTGCACAAGCTCAAAGCTTATTAGATACTTGAATTACTTAGACTGTTAGCATTTTATTTTTAGTTTTTATTTTTCTTTAATTATAAGCAATATAGCAAGTAATTTTTTTAGCAGACAGAAGTTGCCTCTGTTTTTTTGTGGTTTTATGATAGACACAATAGTAAGTCTCAGTAATCTGATGGTGTCTTTCCATGTCTTTCCCTCTCTGTTCCTTCAGGACACTGTTTCCATCATGGATAATCCCCCTTGTGGTTACCAGTGCTGCTGTGGAAGAGCACAGGATGTTATAAGCTATCACTCTCATTGGAAGGGATCAGAGAAGAGTAACCTTCCCCATGGGACCTTGGCAGAAGTTCAAGGTGAATCAAAAGAGCACACTGGTGAGAAATACGAGGAGCTCCATTCATTGCAGCATTCATTGCATGTGCTGTTGCCTGTGCAGTCAGTCCACTGCTGCACCAGTCCAGACTGGGGAAGGGTTTTTGACCCAGTCTTTTGGGAAATAAGTGATCAGTACAGGGGGAAACATGAAGCATACATGAGAGCGCATCATCAAGGGAAAGCTCAAGTTTTCTTGTTTGTGTACATTTAATATCATTTTACATGTGTAATTATTCACTGGTGCATTTTGCACAGATTTGGGTTGTCATGCAGTGTTTTGGATTTCTCTTTCACTTTTGTAGGATCCTATTCTCTCTGCTTCCCTTCCAAATGCCTTTCCATAAGGTCATAATTTCTGCAAGGGTTTGAGTCTGTTCTGGCAAGATTTCCATCATGATCCTTATGCCCTTCCTTTGGGCATCTCACTTGTTGAGCATCAATTAATTTGTCTGAATTGCAAACAAAGTGATTATTATTGCCCCAGAAATGAGAAGTGGCTTTAGTATTGCCAAGGCTGGCTGGGAATGTAAATATCAGGAAGCTCACAGAACTCCTATGAAACCTCAGCTAGATTTTAGAGGTGTTATTTTAGTAGGGAACAACATCAACATTGCTGCCTGCCCTGTCCAAGGAGTGAGTTTCACTACTGGAGCGGTGGGCAACAGACAGACAAATTACTAACAATTGTGTGATGCTCTGTATTGTAAAAATCAAGTCTCCTGTTTTCCACATAGCTTTTTAAGGTGGCTACAGAAAACTAGCCAAGTTTTTCAGAGATCAGGAGTTCTCTGTATCTCATTCTGGACATCTGCTGCTTCAAATACCTTGCTTGGTCTGTTTTTCAAAGTCAGTACGTGGCACTTTCTGAAAATTGATTTGTTTAGTTAGTTTTTAAAATCTTGACCACAGCAGTTTTGATTGATCAAAAAGACAGTGTACTATTAATGCATGAAGATTCCCAGTTTTTCAGACAAGTTACTGAAATAAAAAGAACATGACAATTTATAGTTCCTTCTCAAGAGCCATGGGATTTAGGAGGTTCTACTCACTTTTATCCAGACAATCACAAAATATGAGTTTGTACCCAATCCTGTACTCCCAGGAGGTAGGGGTTAGTGAGATACTTCTGCCAGTCTTCTTAAATGCAGGTATAATAAAAAGTTACCAGGAGCAAAGCTGTGTTGTAAAGTAAAGTTGCTACCACAATTCTCCAGTATGTACTGGTAAATGAAAGGCTGCAGTCCCTTAATGTGTAAAGTACTTTGCGTTTACCAGAAGTGTGTGAAATTATCACAGGATCCGTGTGAAATTAATGGGGGAGTATCTTACATGCCTGCAAGTTCACATTGCACTCAACTTTTTGATTATCATAGCTGGACCTACACGAAAATTTAATTTTGCTTTCCCAAGGAAAATGATTGTCAGTGTGATGCTGTCCTTGTATTTCATGTGAGTTAACACCGTTATATTCTGGTAGCTAAATTATTAACTCATGTCATTGGTATGCTATGCTGCTTGTCTGGGCTGGCTGACCTTTAAAACAATAACTAGAAATTAAAATCCACTCCATAGAAATACAGCTCACACTGCAACTAGGAACTGAGTTGAACCAATTGATATATATAGAACGAGGTGACATACGTGTTCCTGCTGCAGACCTCCCAAAACATTTCAGAGAAATTTGAGTGGCCTTTTTGAATCACTCTCCTGCACATTTTTTTCCTGTCTGTGTGCTAATCAGTGCAAGGAACAGCAGAGATCAAAGGCAGCAACATGGGAACAGAAAAACCCCAATGTTCAGTAACATAAACCATGAAGAAATTACAGCTGTAGGCAGGCAGATAAACCTCAGATTTTACAACTTGAAGTGTTTCTTTGTTTGGGAAATCAGGCCGGTGTACACTTGAAGAGCTGGGAAAAAAAAAACCAGTTCTAATGAGGAAAGGCTGAAAGACAATGTCAGAAATAGTGAACAGAAGAAAATTATATATGACAAGTTTTGTACAACTCAAAGACTTACCTTAACAGCTTTCAGTTTCAATCAGCCTAAAATCTTAAATGAAAAAAAAAAGAGAATGTTAATACAATGATTTTCTATTAATCATGAATAATAAACAGAACAATTTACAATTCAGATATCTGAGATCTGTAAATTAGTTCTCATGGTGAGTCAGAAGGCAGTGACCAAAGCAAATTTATCATGTGAACTGAGGCAAGAATGTGGTAAATCCTTCACATTGCTCATAAATCATTGGGTTTATTGCTGTACCTATTTCCCTGAACTTTTGTTCTTTCAAGCCATTTGATTCATCTCAGTCACCCTGCAGCTACTTCACAAAAAAATGGTACCTGAAACTTTAGGGTTTCTTCTCTGCCTGAGTGTGGGAGCTACACACGTGTACACACGTACGTAGAGACTGATTACAGTACCCCCATTGCTCATCACTCAGTCACCTGGTATTTCCAAGTTTAGACAACCATAGGCCACAGAAAAGACAACTCCATGATCAAAAAGTAGGAATTTTTGCTCTGTATTGTCAACATCACTTGTATAGAGAAAAAGAGTGCTTGGATCCCCACATACGTCAGCAGTTGTTATTGAACAGCCCAAGGCTGAGACAGATCCTTGCATGGTTAATCTTATCCCAGCTTTTTGCCCATGACTGGTAATTTGTGAGCAAGAGATTCAATGCTCCAGACCATTAGAACATAGCAGAGGCATGGATGCAGAACACTATTTATGGGTTTAAAAGAAGGGAGGACAAATTAATCCTGGAGTCAGTCTGCAAAATCTGAAAATGAGCAATCTAAAATGTCTGGTTTATGGCAAAGTAGCAATTTGAGACCAAGCTTTCCAATGCAGATGGACATTTTGAATATATAAAAAAGAAAGCGAACTCAAATCATGACAGCTCAGTGTGGTGGGTTAACCCACGACACTCAGAAATAAACATATTAACTATTCTTTCAATTTGGCTTTCGACATTTTCTGGAGATTTATCTTCTAACAAGACTAGGGAGAGAGATTTTTCTTCAGAGATCACTGCTTCCACTGCAACTAATAAGTAATGACTGTGGAAATACTTTTATTTCTATTTTCACAAATATTTGCATGTGGAAAAAATATGCATTGAGCTTTCTCTTTGGTTTCGAAATCTGTTTCCAAAATGTAACTTTCCTTTTCTTTCTCTCTTCTGATCTCCTGCAAGAAGAAGATAGAGAAAAGAAATTGAGAAGAAAGAAATTTTAAGAGTGGGAAAATAACCCAACAGTGATCCATTCTGAAAAATCAAATAATCAGAAACTGAAGGGTTTTTGCTCAGGGTCTCTGGTAAAAAGAAGGAAATTTTCAAATCTTTCCTTCCTCCGCCTCCTGCCTCAGACTAACAAAAACCTTGATTTGTAACAGAAATAGTTTTTTCCTAGTTTTCTTTACCCTTCTTCTCTGTACACATTATAAATCTTCAGATGTTAATTACAAAAAACTTTTTAATTAAAACAACTAATCAAAATAGGAGTCTATGCGGTCTTTAATATTCACCCATGATCAATGGAGCCAGCATGAGTCTTTTAAATGCTTTCAATGTACACTCCTTCAGTACTGCTTTCTGGCTAACAACCTCTGCATTTATGTACTTTGTGGTAAAAATGAAGCTATACTTACTTCTTAATACCATTATGAATAAAACAGATTATAAAATCCTGCAGAGGCAGTCTGTCAGTTTTAGAGATCCTTTGATTGCTACATTAGTTACACCTTTGTTTCTGACCTGCTTAAATAGTCATGGGTTGTCTACAGTGTGTGCTAGTAACCCCAGAAAAGACCTTAAGTTTTTTGGAAAATCTGTATGAGAACAGCATTCCTCAAAGACAAAACAAACAAATCAAACTTTTTTTTTTTTTATAGTGTTGAGAAACACTTGAGAATTTAATTTGTTAATGCTCAGAAAATCAATCTGAAAGTCTTTATTAAAATACATCTGCTTTAATTAGTTATGTAACTTCTTTATTATATCACTGTGCACCAGAACAAGATGAAAGGAATAGAAGCAAGGAACACAAGGGCTAATAAGAGGTGCTGGGACTGCAATACACTTCTGAATAATTTGGCAGGTCTCTTTGCTTGGTAATGACAAACACAGGAACAGACATTATCCAGCCAGCTGCAGCAATATGGCAAGTTACTTTATGAAGGTAAGTTTGATGTGAGCCGAATCATAGCAACAATGAGTATTCTTTTAACCCACTAATCCCGGGAGAAGGTTATGCTTTAAAAAAATTCACCTTTTAACATTTTGTCAAATAGTAACTGCTTTCAGGAAGAAGTGTGAAACATACCCCACCTTGCCTAACTAAAAATGGTGTGCACATCATGCCCCCCTTCAGTAGGATATCTTGCATGCTTCCTAATTATTTTATGTGTTTTCTACCTTTTTTTGTTTGTTTGTTTGTTTGTTTGTTTGCTTGTTTTTTTCCCTGGAAAAGAAGAAACAATTTAGCCACCAGTAACAAAGATGAAAGACAAACATACGATCTTGGGACATGGGGGGATTCATTTTCATCTCTCTTCTCCACAGAAATGCTGTTGTTCTCCTGTGCCCCATAGTTCTCACTTTAGCTAGTCTGGCTTTTTCAAGTAGTGCATGACGTAGACCGAATTGCACTGTGCTGTGATGTGATGGGGTGCTGATGTAGGACGGTAGCAGCAGCAAGAATCAAAAAGTGATTGTGCTGGCAGCATAGAAAAGGGGAAGGGGCAGCCCATATTAGAGGAGGAAGCATGGTCCTCTCTGGGGTGGAGGGAGGTGGCACCAGTCCCCATCACCTCTATTTATCATTAAGTCAAACTGGACTACCACAGGGAATCACTGCCGGTCTATATTCTTAGTGTCTACCAGCTGGGTAATGAATTCATTGCAGCTCTGCTGTTGGTCATAGTCCCTACATACAGTGCTCTTTACAGTCTTCAAAAATACCAATATACATAGTTTCATCCCTTCTGTGCACTCATTGTGTAGGCTTTCTCTTTGCATGGTTTAAGCAATGCTCATGACCTTGAAAATAACCAAATCCTGCCCACAAGAGAGCTTGTGTGTGACTAATCGATTTTCTGCTCAGTGTCCCAACCAAAATCTGAAGGAAAATGCAGTTTGGAGAAATCTCCTGTGTTTCGTTTTTATGCCACTGATGTTTTGTTTTGGTTTTGTGTCTTTTTTAAAAATAATCTTAAAGAATTAGTGAATTTCAAACTGAAAATTTTATTTTGCGTGAAAAGCCACAGCATTACATGGTGCACATTTTGAAATAAAATTGCTCCCAGAAAATATTTCCTCCATTTCTTCTTCTGGATCAAAACTTCATGCCAGTTTTGACCCAGCTGCAGAAAGTTGCAAAATTGTCCTAGATCTGCCTTTTTTTTTTAATTATTATTTTTGTAAACTTGCAATTCATTAAAAAGTTTGGCTCAGCTGCAACTCTAGTTATTTCCTAGAGTCAAAAGAACAAACACAAATGTGTATAGATCATAGTCTAATCAGTTATAGAAAAGAATGTTTTTGTGTAAGGTCCTTGTCCCCACTGTTGGCAGCTGAGTTACACCCAAATAACAGTGAATCAATAGGGGCGAAATGTGACTGTCTGTACCTGGGATTTTGTATACAGTGAACAAGCTGAGAAAATAAGCTCTTCTTTTTCAGTTATTATACTTGTTATGCAGAGTTTTAAAAAGTATATATCAAGGAAATCTTGAGGCAGACATGATACTGTTTAGATTGTAATTATGAGTGTCATTGAAGACCAATACTAATTGTCGACACTCTCACACAGTAAAAACATGGCGTAGAAAAGACATCCCCAAAACAAGCACACATGATAGATTGTAGTAGACTGTAGATCCTTCAGCTTAACCTAAATAAGGCAACAGCATATAGCCAGTATTTTTCATTCAAGTAAGATCACTGTAATGTTTATGGAATGAAGAAATTACTTAATATTCTTGCTAGAAAACTGAAGGGAGTCTCCCACTCAGAAATTTCAGATGACATTACCATTTTTCTTAAATCTCACAAGCCCTTTGTAGTAGCTTGCTTTCACTCTCAAAGAAAAATAGCTCTTTCTGGCTAGAGTTATTCTTCACATTTCTGATAAACTGTGAACTGATTTGGCAATTACTCTGAATTAAAGATAAGCATGTCAAACAGATCACTTAGAAGCTGAGCAAGAGCAAGTTAAAGTGTCAAGATGTAAAATAGAATTAATTAAAACTAGGAAATGGCTGTAGATTTTTTTCCATAAATAATTGTGATTCAGATTAAACAAAGACACATGAGCATTAAAAAGTCACAGTACATAAAATAGTTTATATCTCAACATCTTAAAAATAATACGTTGCCATATAGAGGGCTCTGAGTCCTTTTAAAACAAATGGATTTGTGCACCAAGTGTGGAATTACACATTGTTCATCTCTCATTATGTATCCTTGTTTACTTTGAAAATGCTCCGGAGTCCTCCAACAGGACTGCTAAATGCGTCAAACTCAGGAACTAAACCACCATACTTGCAAGGCTCCACAAAAGCTGACAGCTGTCCTCCTGGCTTAACAGCTTTGTGCAGGCTCTGGCACCTGACTTTGGGCTGGCTTATGACATTCTGTGGTCCTGGGCTGCAGTTTGAAAGTTGCCACCTTGGTACAGTGTTTCTAACATCACTTGTGGAAGCTAAGTATCAACAGGGTACAGAAATGTAATTATTCTTTCTAAGCCAAAGGTAGTCCACTTGGAGGACTTTTGTTGCAATGGCTTTGGCTGGATAAATTAGCTGGATAAATAGAGCTAAGAGAGCCATCAGTCTACTACCTTGTGCAGGCTCTGTGTTCAGATGAAATAGACATGTTAAATAGTTGAACAGATAAACATATAGCTGTATACATATATTTATATATGTATTAATCATATTAATGTAATATGATTAAATATTTAGGAATTCATTTGACCTGTTTGTGGGCCCAGATGAAAGGATTCTGTTTTGGGAATGGACTTGATCTAAGCCGCACTCAATTTTGATTATTTTTTTGAGTATTCTTTGTGTTAGAAAAGGAAGAAAAAACTGGAAGGAAACACAGAGCCATCAAGATTGAGACACCATGGTTATCCTCTGTTGACATCTGTTTTCAGGATGTTGGTTACTGAAGGAGAAGGTTGACTCTTATTTCAAGACCACTGCTATACTGTAATCAAACACAAAGGCAGTTTTGTTAGGCTTCTTTCCAGCAAAAACTGCCCAGAAATTTTTCTGTTAGGGATAAACAAAAGGTTTTCTCAGGATGGCATTTTGACATGAGAGCCACAACATTTTGATCAAGCAGAAGGAGATTGTATAGAAGTGTAACTAAATAAATATAGCTCATTTGAGCCTTCAGAATCTGCTGAAAGATGGAAAAGGAGCAAAAATGTGCAGTATATTGTCTTTATGCAACTAAGGATGCCTCTGTGCAGCTCACAGTTCAGTTTGTAGCAATGCAACATAGAATGAAAGTAAGATTTGCCATTTGTTTGCATAGTGAGGATGTTCCCCATCCATGAGCTGACAGAACTTTAACTTAAAATTCTATCATTTCACAGGAAACACTAAAAAAACTTATGAACATTTTTTTGGATATATATCAGAGATAGTGGCAATGACTCTGCGATAATAGATTTAAGAAGGGGGAAAAGTTGCTGCACAACAGCAATTGCAGCTGGAGAGGTGAGTGAGAATAAGTGAGAGCAACAACTCTGCAGACACCAGGGTCAGTGCAGAAGGAGGGCAGGAGGTGCTCCAGGCACTGGAGCAGAGGTTCCCCTGCAGCCCATGGTGCAGCCCATGGCGAGGCAGCTGTGCCCTGCAGCCATGGGGGTAACGGGGGAGCAGAGATACACCTGCAGCCCTGGGAGGACCCCACGTCGGAGCAGGGGGATGCCCGAAGGAGGCTGTGACCCTGTGGGAAGCCTGAGCTGGAGCAGGCTCCCGGCAGGACCTGTGGCCCCGTGGAGAGAGGAGCCCAGGCTGGAACAGGTTTGCTGGCAGGACTTGTGACCCCATGGGGGACCCATGCTGGAGCAGTCTGTGCCTGAAGGACTGCACCCCATGGAAGGGACCCACTCTGGAGCAGCTTGTGAAGAATTGCTGCCTGTGGGAAGGACTCACATTGGAGAAGTTGGTGGAGGACTGTCTCCTGTGGGAGGGACCCCAGGCTGGAGCAGGTGAACAGTGGGAGGAGTCCTCCTCTGAGGAGGAAGGAGCAGCAGAGACAATGTGTGATGAAATGACCACAGCCCCCATTACCCATTCGCCTGCACCACTGGAGGGGAAGAGATAGAGAAATCACGAATGAAGTTGAGCCCAGGAAGAAGGGAAGGATGGAGCAAAAGTGGTTTTAAGATTTGGTTTTATTTCTCATTATCCTACTCTAATTTGATTGGTAATAAATTAAGTCAATTTTCCCAAGTTGAACCTATTTTACCTGTGACAGTAATTGGTGAGTGATCTCTCCCTGTCCTTATTTAGACCCACAAAGACTTTAATTATATTTTCTCTCCCCTGTCCAACTGAGGAGGGGAGTGATAGAGCAGCTCTGGCAGGCACCTGGCATCCAGCCAGGGTCAACCCACCACAGGATAAAACCTTCATATCCACTCACAAGTTATGGATGATCTTTAATTTATTTCTGCACATACCTATTGGAGCACATTTCTGTGTGCAATGTTTTGAATAATGAAATCAGTATTTATTTGTTCAAATATTGATGCCTGGCTGTTTGTGTGGTTCTGATGATGACTCTTTTAGGACAGACTCAGAGAGCAGAAATGCTATGGGATTTAGATGACAAAGTCCCCTAAATAAGATTGATTTGACTCATTCCAACAGCTGCAACAGAGACTAGGTGAGCAGTCCAAACCGTGAAATAAGTTCTCCAAGTATCCAGTTAATAGCTTCTGGTACGAATGAATACGATTTGTTACCACTGAAACTGGAGAAGAATAACAGTAGTTTGAAACTCAGAGTCTTAATGTATCTACCCTGCAGAAAAGGAAAAGCTGCTAATGCTCCAGAAGTTGCCTTCATGAAATCTGTCATTTTTCTCTCAACATAGCACTTCCTATTCAGATTTAGTGTAACGCATTTCACCATGGCAGACTACTACTTTGTCAGTTCTTTGTTAGTATTTGATTTATAATATTTGTCTAGCATAAGTAAATCTGGCAGAAGGCAATTAAAATAAAGTTCTCTAAGTTTACAAGGGTTTCAAGCCTAGAGCAAGCTTAATTAAAGTCAATCATGGGAAAAAAGCACTTAGCCCTGTAGCCCACATTTGTCAGACATCTGAATCATGGGAAAGGTTAATTAGAATCAAACAAGGAAAAAGTAAACACTAAAAGTGCTTTCTGGAGTTCATTAAATTTAAATAAGTCAAAATATGTAATATTCAGCTTTGTAACAATGACCCCCACACATCTCTATCTTCTTTCCTAAAATCATAAATCTTCCAAACTTACTGAATTAGCATACTTGGAAAGCCTGACTCTTAGTTACACCAGGCCTCTACGGTTCCATTTCGACAGCGGAAAACAAAATAAATGAAATTTTTATCCCCCTTTACACTGACAGAAGAGAGTAAAGCAACTTCTGTATGTATGTATGTTTCAAAAGCAGAATGTTGTCTGGTGGATTTTTTTATTTTTATTTCACAGTCTGCTTCTCTGTGTCTCTGTCCTTTGTGGGATGAAGCAGAGAAAGTCTACTTTAGGAGTCCCACTATGATACTCTAAAGAAAACCTCCTAAGTGAAGGCAAAAGCAGGCCTTGGATCAAGAAAAAACCCCAGCAACCAGTGCCTATTAATTTAACCAAGCAACTGAGAAATAAGTGAAGGAGTCTCTTGAGTGAATGACACGAGCCTTTGGGAGCAGAAGACCCTCTCTCCAGCACCTGTTCCCCTTGCAAGGTGGGTACTTGGTTTGCTCCAGCTTGTAGCCCTGGAGTGAACTGGCCTGTCAGCAGAGTCAGTACTCAAAAAATGTAGAGAGAAACAGGGTCTGCATCAAAACACCTGGGGTGAAATTTAAAGGAAAGTTGTTTGTAAGAAAGTGGTTTTCTGTGGAGTTTGATTCTGTGCAGAATAGAGAGGAAGGTGCATGCCAGGCAACGAGGAGCAAAAAGAGGGCTGCCACAGGGTTTGTGCTGGCAAGATAACCAAAGAAAATAAAACCCACATGAAACAGGGAATCTCATTTACCCTGTTCTTGAGGGAGGAAGCAATATGTGGAATTGAGAGCACAAGGAAAAAAAAAAGAATTCTTTTTCTTTTCAAAATGGAAGAGAGCTGTCAGAGAGGGAAACATGCCCATTGCATGCCTTCAAGGAGACAAAAAAGGAGTGTCCAACCTTCTGGGCATCTCCAAAGCGTGTATCTTCTCAAGGTTTGTAAGCCCCTGTTGTCCACAGGAAATTAATGTCTCACCACAGCATTTCTTAACATGTCAGTTCTTTATCTCCCTTGCACAAATTAGATTCTTATTGAAGCAAAAACATTTCAAAATTATGTTATCTACCAGTTCGCTTGGCTTACAGCTTTGTCTGTGGTGACGTGAAAAGTACACAGATTGCAGCTGGAACATAATTTGCTCTAAAGCTAATAGCTTTCATTTGTATTCATCACACCAGCAAACTTCCTGTGAAACACTAACTAGTCTGTCTTCTAGTTTCTTTTTTATTTCTTGACAACCTGTCATTTGGTTCTTCATCTGCAGTGCCCACAGTGACGATAAATCAGTCAGGACACCTTCATAAAAAAAACAGAGACAGGTCTTTGTCTCACTTACACAGGTCCAGCTATCACCCATTTTACAAATGCTGCAAATGTGTTTACAAGAAAGCCAAAGAGGAGGGGGACTGCCCTTCATCTAGCAGGGCGCCTCACCCTCCTTCATCAGTCACATGCAGAGTGCTTCGTCTTGCTTCTGTGCCATGGGACTGCCACTGGGCAGAGTGGTACAGGGTGCCGTAGGTATTGCCTCACTGGTTATAAAGTCAGAAGATCCACTGTTATCTGCTCCAGGGTGACCTCCTCCATAGTACAGTTGGCACTAGAGCACACTGTCGAGACGGCAACATATCTGCTAATGAAGAACTTATCACAAAACCAATACAAAACCATACAGCTGTATGATTCCACCCTTATGTGGTAGATTGTCAGTAGCTGATAAAAAATTCCTTATCCCAGCATGGATAAATGCAGTCTTCCATTAAATATTTGGTGGTTACTACATCCAGCTATGATAACCACAACTGAAAGGTGTAGATATATGAAGAGAGGATTAAAAATGTGATCAGAGAACTTGAAAACCGGCCTTGTGGAGCTCACAGTGTTGTTAAAGTATTTTTTTTTTTCTCTGCATTAAACAGGTTGAGTTATTTGACTAATCTGATTGTGGTAGAGGCTGTAAATGTTGGATAAAATACATTTTGCAACATTGGTACTATCAGTATTGCAAGAATCAGTGTCCAGCAGAAGAAGATTGAAAAATTCAACTCTAAAATAAGGTAAAAATGCTTATCAATAAGCATTTTAAAACATGGACTTTTTATACAACTTCAGAGACATTTTTGACTTCATGACAGTCTGTCTGCATAGCTGTTGTTTCTGTCAAAAAATCCACATTTCATCCTCTTCTTTATGAACCAAGAAATTTCATCCTATTTCTGTGTCTTCATCTCATTTTTTTTTATGACCCGGCTTCAGGATACCTCCTATTGTCTCAGTACTCTCATAATGCTTAAGCTTTAACCTAATTATGTTAATCAGAGATTAAGGGTTTCAATTAGCTATTTACAGGGGGTTAGGAAGAAATTTCCTGCTGCTTTTGTTTATTTGTTTTCTCATCTTCCTCTGAAGCATCAGTGGTTGGCAACATCTGGACCAAAAAATAAAGCATATCAGCCACTACTCTGAAGAAAATTTGTGTCACTGGTGTATCTGCTTGCATGCTCAGGCCTAACCCATTGGACAGCACTTTCCTTGCCATGGCGATGAAGCATGAGGTTCATTCATTATATTTCTTGGCCTTCTGGTGCATCCCGAAGATATGGCTTATCTATTGGAATCATCTTGATCTATCGTTGCAGAGACGTTGGTCTTAAATTGGAAAGATCACTTCATTGCTTGTAACAAACACCATTTGAAGACTGAACGATTTGACTTAGCTGGAAAGTCTTCGGGCTTGATTTAAGGAAGTTGGGCAACTTGAATATCTTCTGAATACATAAATCACATAGCATGAGCTAATTGTTCCTGCTGACCCTAAATACAAAGTATACTTCCATCTTTCTTCATTGTCTATGCAAATTGAACATCTCACGCCATTCTCTATAAGCATAGTTTTCAGCCGTCTGTTTGTTCTTACAGCTTTTGTTTGAATCTTCAGTTTTTTAACAGCCTTGTTGACTTGTTGACATCAAACTGCCCACAGTACCCTTTTAGTGTTTTTGCTGCTATCAGTATCTGTAAGTTAATATCTTTGCTGGTGGTTTACCATTTAAGTACTACTGAGAAAAAAGCTCCATTAAACATTTTCTGACTGCAAGGTGCCATGAGGAGGAAGGTTTATATAACCTTCAGCAAGGACAAAAGAACAGTTCATTATGCACTCCAAATCAGTGTACAAAGATACCCAGTGTGGAGAAATACTAAAGTCAAAGGGAAGAAACAGGTAGAAACCCAGAGTAAAGATCTACCTGACGGGAACAGTCTTATTAATGAGAAAACAGGGAACACCAGTGTGTTTAATACAGAGGGAAAAACTTGCTGTTTACATATTAGTAACAAAAGTGGCAGGTCTGGTAGGCAACAGGCGTGTAATGAAAACCTTGTAAAAAGGGGCCAGAACCAAGTTGGTTCTGGGAAGAAGTGTCAAACCATGGAGTCAAAGAGAAATGCCAAATCTGAAATACAGCAAGTTGAAAGGTGTGGATATGAAGGTGGTGCAGGATGTGCTGGTTAAGACTTGTCGTGGTTGCACAGTGGTTCAGCAATGGAAAAACTGAGCAAACTGTCCAAATGAAAGGATTTTTTGTGTAATAATGACAGTTTTAAACTGTAATCAAACTAATCAGAAAATGAATATTATAGAAATTGTGAGGAGTCCTGAAGGTAAACTGAATGAAGGAAAGGGGATGATACAACATGATAATTTAATTGGGTGAAAGCTAATTTCCTGTTTTCTCAAGGGTCTGCAAAATTTGATAAATCAATTCCTTCTGGGAAGCCTAATTCCTGCAGCATCTCTGAATTTCTGCAACCAAATTACTTCCAGCCTTTCTGAAGAAATGTACCTCTGTGCTTTGGGACATTTTCATTCCTGTGAGTAACACTTACAGAAAATGCTGGTATCAGAAAGAATACAACACCCTTTATGGTGCTTCAGTTCTCCAGCAATGAGTGTTTACAGAGACCTAGCTCTGGTGGCTAATCTCACCTTCTGTAAAAAGCCTGCTGAGCTGGAAATACATTCCAAACATTTTGATTGTTAGCAATATTGCACAACAATAAAATAACGTTTGCAGAATAATAAAATAGCAACTGAAGCCAGCTATACCTGCCAGCATACAGAAGAGCGTGACACTGTCCACAAGACACAGTGAGTCCAGGATCTCCTGAGTTAAACCCATACTTGAAACGTTCACTTCTTTGTGTAGCTTTGGGAAGATGAACTACTCTCTCTGTCTTTCATCGGTGTCTACCTGGAGCAATTCACATCAGGGAACAGTTACACACTCCAATGCTATCACAGTGTATTGTGGCAAGTAAGAAAGTTTAAGATGTGACTTTTATTTCCTCCTTCCCTGTCCCTGCATCATCTTCACTGCTGTCGTGCAGTAGGACTTCTAGTGTGTTGTGAGAAGGGAATACAGTACTTGTGCTGCTACTACAGATAGCTAGGAAGAGGGACAGATGGGACAATTTGCACATCTGTGTAATGTCAGGTACTGAAATCAGTAGGGAGCATGTTTCATAGTTGTAAACATGGCTCTTTGAACCTCTTTTGGCAGTACTTGCTCCTGAGAGTGAAGCGTGACCATGCCCTGCAGTAGTTTGGGTCTTAATGTCATTGCAGTGCTGAATAAACTCATCAGAACTACTTTTGTTTGTGCCAGTGCTCCAGCCCAGCACTGTGTTTGCTGAGTGTCTCAGCGCATCCATTTGCGTATGGAATATGAAATGCAGGTCCAGAACTTTGGAGAAAAGGAATTTAAACATGAAGGTCTTGCCAATGTAATGATTCCATTTACGCGAGGGCAACCCCTACAGACAGTGAACTTGGTTATTAAACTTTTTAAGATCTTTTCAGACTAACTCTATTTAACAGACACAGTCTTTTTTCCTGAAGTATGCTATCTAAATAGCCCCCCATAGCAATGTCAAAATATCATCAAAAAGGGCTTAATTTATTCTATAAAACTATTGGCAATTATTCAGCAAAACACATTTTCTGTCTTTTTCCTTTCTTCCACAACAAAATTATGATTCTGGCAGACAAGAAGGTATATTTTTCCACCTATTTTTCCTTCGCAGTGATTACTAGACCCAAAGAAATAGGCCTCTCATTGAAATTCAGAGAACTAATAAATGTGATAAAGCATTTAAAGAGATCTAGCTATCAAACAACAATCCAATGATCTTCATGCCTGAATTCTTTCTAACCACTGCAAAACATGCTACCCTTGTAGATTTCAAGGATTAAATATAAGAACACTACTGTTTGTATGTACATTGAAATAAATGCACCATTGATTACATATATACTGTTAGCTGAAAAATTAATAACATCTTCTCTCTGAAATCAATTATGTATAAACAAATGTAACAAGTAATTGTTTGCTATAGTAGAGCAGGGATTCTGGTGCAATATAAATCACAAATAACAAAGGCTTAGAAGTTTCTTTCCAACCAGATATTGCAACATTAACTCAGTGCAATTAGGAAAGTACATCAGGATCAGAAAATTCATCAATCTGCTTTCTTGGGTGTGCGACTTTATTTTAGAAACTTAGGCATGCACTTCCTCAACAAAAGAGAATACATATTTCTAATAGATAAGTAACGGAAGAGATTGTAGTATAACACCAGTTCTTGAAAGAGAAACTACAGAGCATTTTGCAGATGTCTGTGATAAGTTGTTTGCATTACTCTTCTATTCTCTTGATTTCACCTATTAATTACAGTAAATTGTAACCATATCCGTCAAGACAGACAACCTGACTGGTTTGCACCAGCTTGAATTTGTTTTATAGTTTAACATTCTTTCATGAGCAATTGCTGCATTTGTTACAGGAATGTTATGCACCCTACCTTCACCCTCAAGATATTCTTTTAAAGGTTTTTTTCTTTTAAAACCTACTACAAACAGCAAAGAGTTTGTATGATACAAGACATACCATGACCCATTATCACTGTAAGCAAAGATCATGGTCAGATTTTGAAAGGTTTCCCAGAACAAAAATCTTGAGCTACTCTCTACTGAGTAATGAAAATTCACTATTATTATATTAGCCCCATGGATGACATTGGCACTGGAAAATAATACCTGAGAATGTATTTTCCTTTCAGTGCGTCTATGAAATACTCTAAAGAGTAATTTATTTAAGATAACATGTTCCAATTTAAACAAAATACACTTCTATTTGACTTGTGTATTTAAAGACAAACACTATCTTAACAAGAGTCTCTGTTCCATGAAAATTCCATTCTGCCTTCATATGTAAGCTGTAAGAGTACCTATGCCTTTGCTGGTGGCTGGTTTTCCTTAGTGTGGTGCTGTCCCCAGACACCCCGCTCTCTGCTTTCATGCAGAATGATTCTGCTGAAGCTGATGCCAGAAAGTACTTTGATATACTCGTGTATGTAGTACGCACGCTGCACTGGAATCTGTGGTGGAGCACTGACAACAAGGTGACATCTCATGCATAAAGCAGCATAAGAAAAAAACCCTACTATACAAATACTGTGCACCACATCCCTAAATTCAGCAGTAACAGGTTTTTAACAGACCACATGCCAGGCTGAAGAAGCACCAGGCTCTCAATTACCTACTGGCTGGACTCCTTCTCTATTTGCCGTAACATCTGGGCTGTAAACCACATAGTAGAAAAGATTTGCATGTCACCTCTCCAAGTATATTACTCTGCAAATTCTACAAACACTGAAAAGAAAACATAGAGGTGCCTTACAAAGGCAGAGCGAAGAATAAAATCACGCATGTGTTGACTGTTGGATACTTGTTGAGAGAAAACCTGCATCCCTGGGCCTGGTCCCAGATACAAGTCTCAGAAGAGCTTTGTTGGAAGGAATTCTCTCAGAGAGCTGCTGTCCCTGACAGATGTGCCAGTGCCAACATAGCAACCAGAGAGGCAGTTTCCATAGCGATTGTAAACTTTGCTTATGTTCTTCCTTCAGCGCCAATAAGGGGTCACTGAATTACTCTGTATCAATGCAATGTCCATATAAGCCTTTTACAAGCAGCAGCCTATGGACATAGGCACAGGAGCTAAACTGACACCTGTGATACACCTTGACTCTTTCTAGTCTCCTCATGGAAGAAAAAAAATATTTATTTTTATCTCTTTCTCATTATACTCCTATTTTAAGAGTACTAATGGCTTTTCTAGTATTTCAGGTTTGTAATGACACCCAACACTTTCAAAAGTTGCAAAACAAGGTGACATTAATGTTAAGCAGCATGAACAGCAGCAAGAAAAATTTTTCTTGAAATTATTGTGTATTTAGATAATATTGCAGTTAACCGAAAGCTGTTACTGCAATATCTTGCAAGCTACTGCAAGACATTGCAGTACTCATTTCCCATGTGTGGTTAGTGCATCTCGACCCAGTGCACTTTTACGTTTCTGTTATGCTCATCAAGTGCTATCGGCTGTGGCTTGACCTTTAGGCTCTGCTTTCTCCTTCCTCTTTATCCTTAAACTCCCTTTCTCTTTTTTCCCTTCTTCTTTAATTTATATACACATGGTTATGTGTGTGCTATTTCAAAGACCCATACCAAGTGAGTTAAGCCAGAGTCATGCACATCGACCGGAAATAATGACCCACAGTGAATAAACTGCTCACCCTAACGTGTAGCATAGGTGTCATAGCACAAAACTATAAACCACAGCAAGTGATACTAGGAGATGACAAAATATAGACATGATATAAAAAATAATGGAGGTTGTTCATTTGCTTTTCACAAAAAATATTCATAATCTGAAACTGAAAATACCTGTGGTGTTGCCTAATTCTATCTGAATTGATAGGAAACATGGATTGTTTCCTAGTGCTTGAGCATCTGAGGACAATTTATGGATTTAATCATCAACATTGTTTTGAAAATCACAGTATCTCGTATTTCAGTCCTGTTGCTCTGTATTTGATATACAACTGTATGAAGACCCTTTAGGTTTTTATCAGTTTGAGTTTCAGAGAAAGACTTAATTTTTGAATTTTGGGAGGCTTTAAATACGAGATAGATTTTCTGAATCCGGCATTTGAAGCATGAGGTACAGAAAATCAAAACTTCAGATGTTCCCAGGATGCATACGAGTGACGAGTGACGTGATGTGCAGGCCAGTGACTGCATCTTAAGAGCCGCTCCTTTGGTGTTTGAAAGAAAAGTAGCTGCTCACAGTGGTGCCACTGTCTCCTCCAAACCCCACACTCGGTGGCAAACACAAAGGGGACTCTAAATCTAAATCACTTCTGAAGGATGTTCCTAGAAGCAGCATACTCTCAAATTTATGTGCTTCCTGGAGTTTACCAGCAACGTACAGTCTATGTGCCAAAATATCCTCGGGACACCCCGTGGAAAACCAGCTGGGAACTCCATTGAGGCAATTTGATGGTTCTGGAGAGTTTCTACATGTTGGACTTGAGAGTTCACTGCCCAGTTCCATTTCTGGACAGGTGGTGAATCTGATATTTATAGACACTAAAGTGCATTGAGGAAGAAGATACCCAGCAGGACCGGAGGTCACCAAAGTTAGAAAGAATGTGAGAAGAGTGTTCAATAGCCATGAACTATAGACACTTCAACTTCCTTTAATCCTGCTTCCAATGTCTATTTTGGGTGTATGTATTTGCACTTGCAAACCAGTAAGTTTTGGTGTAAGTTGGGCAATCATCTATTAGAAGTGAAAGAAGAAGAAAAAAACGTGAGGAGATTTGTGGGTGATAGAATAACTTTAAGCCATGCTCTAGGGCTCTGAAAAAAAAACATAATTGCAGTCTTAGAGAGTGAGGTAAGGTATTTTCCAGAGAAACAGAGAAATATTAATGGTTTTGTGTCAGTTTTTGGAAAACCTCATTCATGCCAGACCTTATTCACCTTCAAGAAACATTTCCTCCAGCTGGAACAGGTGCATGGAGAGACTGTGAATACAGAAGGGGAATAAAAAGCCCGTCTTACACAAGAGGATAGAAGTGCTTGGCTTTTTTTCACCTAACAAAATGAAGGCTGAGAGGAGATAATATTGCAGTCTATAAATATATCGGGAGGTAAACATTAAGGAGAGAGGAGAGGTCAGTGTTGACACAAAACGATATGACTGCAAATTGGCTACAAATTTTAGGCTGGAACTAGTAAGAGTCAGTACAGAGCAAAGTACAGAAGAGAGAATGAGTCTTGGCTGATCTGGGCAATACTTTTCTCCTTAAATAAAAAGATCATAACAAGCTCTTTGACAGCTTTCAGTGTGTCAGGTGAGAGAGCCCTGCTGCTGCACAAGGTTTTCCTTTGCAGCCTGTGATGCCTTTTCCTTTAAAAGGTAGATTTTGGCCCTTTATGGCTGCATTTAGTGTCAAGCTGCTGAATGAGATACGTTCATTTGAAATTAAGTTCATTTTAGCAATCAGTTATCTTGTTCAGGACTCAATTTCGTGAAGGATTTGTAAGTAGGAATTACCATCCTAGCAACAGGTTTCGGCTGGTAACCCTTCATATAACAAAGCATTGCCTAATGTGTAATCAAGTGGAGCAGGAGTCCTCTTGATTTCTTCCTTTAACGAATAATAGTGTGTTTTGGTTCACAGCCTAGTATTATTTTGTTCAAATGCCGTTCCTTCAAGTAGTTAATTACTTCAGGGTATATCTTCTTTTACTTTTTTCTTATTGTAATCAGAAAATAATAATGTGTGATGCAAATACATCACCAGTGTGTCAAAGAAGCCATTTATTTCTTTGTGGCATCCACATTTGCCTTATATAAGAATCACTCAGCATAGCTGGCAAATTCCTTTTGCACTAAAGACCAGTATTGTTCTAAGCTTTAGCTCAGCTGCTGTTTACTGTGTTGGCTGATCTAAATGGGCAAAACCAAGGATAAATTAATCGGTGGAGATATTTTACCAATTCATCAAGTACCAAGTTATTCAATTTCATTAATGATTTACTGACTTGCTTAGGGACTTTTATTTTTACAATATTCATATAAAAGGCTACATCTAAAAGGTTAATTTAGAAAGACATTTACAAATTTTTCAATCTCGTAATGACAAAAAAAAGAAGGAGCAAAACAAATCCCAAACCAAACAATCAAAAAAACCCACTCAAATCCACAAACTAAGCCGTACTTACTCCTCTCAAAGCTTGCAAGTCAGCTGGGAAAACTATGACACTGCCTTTAGATCTGGTTTCTGCAGAACCAGTAGTCTATACACAAGATGACCTTTTTAATATTTCAGCAAAAGAGAGATAGGCAGAACAGGAGCAGGCCAGGTTGCTGAAGTGGTGCTTCGTTTAGCCCTTTCCCTGCCCCACACCATGCAGGGCACGCTTGCAACATGCTCTGCACCACAGTGCTGGGCTCCCAGCACACAGCACTGCCCCATGCAGCTGGGGCTGTGGGTTTGCAGAGACATCACCAGCTCACCTTCCTGCACTGCCTTCTCCTATGCTTCCACTTCCAGAGGGGGCAGCACCATTTTGGCTTCTGGTGCCACTCTGTGTCTATGTCCTGGAAGGCACCTGGGATCAGAGTGATGGAAAACATCTGCAGGATACTAACATCTTCATTTTAATGATTGCAAAAGTCTTTTCTCATCCTCAGACTGTCTACTAGTTTGCACACAGAACAGCTTTTGACAACATAAAGCTGTTGCATTTTTTTTAATTTTAAAACCAAGTTGAGATTCTGACATTTCAGGGCTCCAGGAGTGAGCCCTAGAGTATCTACAGCTTTATGTTTCTCTGTCCAAAGCGTATTCAAGCATTGTCAAACATTTCAGCGAGGCAGATGTATTACTGCAAACTGTTGTAGTGTTATTTTGCAGTACACTTGCACTCAGTAAGTCTAGAATTGGGTGTATTTCAGGTATAGGTTAGGTGGCATACTAGCACTGAGGAATTCCTGTTAAATGTGAAACCGCCTGTCTTGTTCAGCTTCCTCAGGTTTGCAAAAGCTGTTACAAAAAACAGTGCAGACGACTGCCATATCTTATATTTAGTCGAGCATGCTGATAATTCTTCAGTCTCAGTGAAAGAAGATTCTGTAAACATTTTTGCAAACCAGGGTATAAAGACATTGAGAAGAAAATGCAGTTTTCCCTGCAGTCTTGGATTTCCCTGCTCTTCTGGAGAAGCTTTGAATTGTAAATTGAATATGAATGGATTTAAGTTCCTCAAATTTGCAATATTATACCTAGAAAGAGTTCAGTAGGTAAAATTTTCCAGTTCAAATGAAGACATAGGACATCACAGTACTATTTTTATGGATAATTTCACATGTATAAAGATGAAATTGTGCATAAATATTCAGTCATTAAAAATATACAGCATATAAAAAGAGACACATTACAAAGCAGAAGCTTGAGAAAGCAAATGAATTAATGGAGATAAATAAATTAATAATAAAAGCAAGATTAAAGTACCTTATCATTGTTAGTTAGGAGTTGGTTCAGAAGCCAAGAATACCAGTAACATCCTCTCGGTTAGAGAAAGAAAGCTTAAGTTTTCAACATCAAAAAATAGATAATAGGATTTCCTAAGCATAGATTTGCCTGCAAAAGCACTATTGAAGGAATACAATTTCCCTAGTATCATCCAGGATTAAGTTTTTGATTAAAGAAAACTGACATGTTAAGAATCCTATGACAACATCCTGGAGCATCATAGAGGAATACAGAATATCATCCGCTAGCCAGAGCCATATTGTTATTAGATGTGGGTTTTCAGACAGAACAGTCAATTGTTTTGACAACTCCTACTCTCCCCCCCCCACCCCCTCCTTTTTTGTGATTAAAATTCCCACCTTTAAACAAGAGATAATTTTCAGCCTTATTTGTAGCTTTGCCACAAGCTTTGTCTGCTCCTTAGGATCACAGTACAGAGCTCTTATTTCATCATCTAATGCAGCCTTAACAGCCTCATTGTCAGGGTTGCCAGACTCTCAATAATGTTTGTTTCCCCTCAGCTCCTTCAAGCCTGATATTGCTAGAAGAGGTCACTTTATATCACAAGTTAGGAAAAAAAATCTGGCGGTATAGTACTAGCATTGCTAAGGCTCACTGTGCAGCCATGCAACTGTTCATTTTTGCGGAAGAGTAACACAGAACATTATACGGCAGCAAACCTCTGCATCCCACTTCAGTTATGGAGCCGGGAAGCAGCTAAAGAGGTGAGATGTGTAATCCTGGGGAGAGAGGGAAAGTGTCCTGCTTTCTGCTGCTTGAAGGGTAGCCTCCGTGAGCAGAGCATGGGCTCACCACTTGATCCAGTGCCATCCTGCAATGACTGAGCCTTGACTGTAATAAAAGCCTGTTCCCATCCCAAGAAATGGCTTTAAAGAGGCAGTTTCCCCCAGTCATTGCCTAAGATGTAGTAGGTGAATGGAGCTCTGAGAGGGCAAAAAAGTAAGCAGCTTATTGAAGGAAAAACAGAGTATGGATTCTCACCAAAAGAAACAAATCATATTCATGAGTTCCAAGATTTGCTGGAACAAAATCCAAAATTTTGCACATTCTTCTTTACTACTATACATGCCTCTAAAAGCATTATAAAAATTCCTATGTGGAAGTTTTAGTAAAACAAAATTGATGTTCTCCACTGCTGCTGGCTTTTCCATTGTATTTCCTCATTTCCCTCCATATGCAACCTCGCACTCTCAAAAGTTATTTTAAATGTTTATTACCATTACTATTTTTTTTATTCAAACTTGTAAATAAAAACAGTCATTGTGAATTTAAGTCATACAAATAGCAAAACTGAAAATTTTCCTGCTGCTGAATATTGCACCAGCAATATCTACCATGACTACCATGCTATCCTTTTCTGGAAAGATAGTTATCTTGCAAAAAAGCAGAATATTTTGTAAAATGAATAAAGACACGATTGCTTACAATGTTGTGATATTAAACTCCTTTTCTTTGAAAATCCCTAGTGAAGTAAAGACATAAATAGCAGCAAGAAGTTATATTATCTGTTCTTGGAACAGAACTCTTAACTAGGATACTTGCCACCATCCTGAAGAACAACAGTTAAACAAAAGTGTTTGCAAAGTCAAAAGCTGAAAAATGTCAGGCTTTTAGAATATAATTTTGAAAACTTGTGGGGTATTTATGAAACGTTCTTTAAAATTTATTTGTGTCTGCTCTGTGGTTCTGCAGACTGCAGAGCAAGTAAACGACATAAATAGTTTAAAGGAAGACTTCTGGTCCTCTAAAAGGTGAGCAGAAGTCTTTTATTTATTCCTCAGAAAAAAGCGTTGTAACTATGACAAGCACCAGACGAGACAGCACAATTCAAGCAGTAAAGAATCTGACTGGACAGAAAAATTTAATTTAGACTTTTTATGGCACTGGAGCCCTCATTCTCCACTGACTGGAAAGATATTCAGGCTTGTAAACTAAATTACGAGTTTTTACACTGCTCATGCATAGGCATGCATTCACTATCACCAAAGCAGTGAAGAACTAGGTCCTTTGTGGATGACCCTAGAGTTTCCTCCAACTTTTTCAATGAGTAAAAGCTTTTACAATAAGCTAGCAAAGGGGATTTAGCTTATTATGCTATTGTTTTATGGTCTTTCTTGCCCTCTCTGATCTGTCTCTGACAGCTGCTTTTACCCAGCAGGCCACTGTCTTCTCAAGGAAGAGCACTGAAAAATGCATATATTCTTCTTGTCCTGTCCCTAAGAACTGTGCATCAGCCTTAACATGGCTGGGTCACCTTCAGTGACAGGCACAATGACGCCTTCACTCCTCGTTCTCCCTTCAAAGTCTGGCAAAATTTAGGATACGTATAACTAAGGCACACAGACTTTGCCCTGGAAATACACTGAAAGCACTTAGTTATTTCACATAAATCTCTACATCTTACTGTCACATCTCATTTTAAAATTTATGAGTGGAGCCAAGCAGAACAAACAGACTCCTCATAGAAATATCTTAATTTATGTGAGGGAAAGAAATGGCATCAGATTACCATTAATATATTACATTTGTGTATTGATAGCACCTGAAACACGAGCAAATTGAGTTCCATTACAAAAAACACCACATAAATTTACAATATTTGAGAGTCACAATCAGTTTTCAGTACCCAAATCTCTCACTAACATAAATAAGGGGAAAACAAAGTTGCAAAAAAACCCCAAAATTGGAAGTACATGTATCCAAGGATAACATAAGAAGTTTAGTATTGTATATATTCAACCTGATCTCAGTATAAAAGTGTTTGGGACACTAATAACAATTCACATTATATAGTTACAGTTTTTGATTTCCCAGAAGACTAGAGCGGTATGATGGTCTTTTGTGTGTACCTTACTCCATACAGAGATAATTTCTACAGGAGATCATTAGTTCTGCATCAACTTCATTATAGTTCCACCTGAATCTCTTTAAAATCCTTCTTGCTTGAACAATTAATTGAGTTGGATGGGCCTGAAAATGTAAACCTTTTTATATGCCTCCCGAAGGCTTCTAAATCTTCTTAAATCAAGACTTTCTTTCCATTATTTTCAAGCCGTTCAAACTTCATTTTCCCACTTACCACTTCAATCTAAAGAAATATCATGTATTTGTCTTTTGTTCTTCTCCATTCAGAGAGAGGTAGAGAGCCCTTGGGACTTACAGGATCATTATGTTTCCTTTTACGTGGAGAGAGATTTCATGAAAGCCTTTAATTTCTGCCTTGTAAGGTAGGAAGTAATGTTCTTCACCACCAAAATTTAATTTGCAGTATTGTGGTCATCCTTAACAGCAAAAGCTTTATCATTACAACCTGTGACTAGGTACTTTCAGCCTATTGTTTAAAGGTCTCCAGCCCTCTTGTTCTCACAGAATGAGCTCCACCTCAGGAAAGACACCTGCTAAAACCAACCTCTGGTTTCCCTGCTTTTAAGATCCACTTGTCTCTATACTTTCTTCACAAAAGAGTAGATATGCAGGACACTGATTGGTGCTAAATCCATTTCAATTTACTTAGTTTTTGTCACAAATCTTAAAACAAACCGTGCAGCAAAGCAGTTATATTGTATGGAGAATAACTGGGACAGAGGTATTGTGCTGAGGAGTTAATCCCCTGAAGCCTGGCATTGACAGCGAAAGTTTTCCCCTCACCACTCCGTGCCTATCTTTCTGAAGTACTTGTCTCCACAATTTTTCTTGTTGAATTTTAGATATATTTTTAGAAAATCTTCACATCTACATTTTCAAGCACACAATCTTGCTTTGTTTCAAATATTTCAAACTCTTAATGTATGTAGAATGAAACATGAGACTTCTAGTACTAGGCCTCCACCGCCAGAAAATGTCAGCCTGTATGAGACAGCTTGGTACTGATAATAGCTGGAGTTATTGGCACAATAAAGATTCTGAACCAATTCACACCAACATAAATTACTGGCTGCACTTATTAAAATGTTCATTTGTTGTTTAATGATAGCTTTAAATGATACTTTATCTAGTTTAATATCTTATTAAAAATTTAAGAGATACATGCATGGCCATTAATTTATGCATTATCAGAGATAAAGTGTAAGGAGATTGTCCTGGTTTCAGCTGGGACAGATTTAACTTTCTTCATAGTAGCTAATAAGAGGCTATTCAGGCAAATGTATGTGTGTACAGATCTTAATTGTACTAATGGCTCTCCATCCAAGCTCAGGGCTCTGACTGACAAAAGTAGGGAGTCTAAGATAAAAATTAATCCAGCGATTGCAGGGTAGTATTCCTCCTTAAATGTCTTCATCAAAAGATCAAAATGCTTCAGATACCTTTAAATGGAGCAAAACCAAATCATTCTTCTGGAGAACCTGAAAATGTTTTTCTCAGAGACAGTAGAGTTGTAACACTGCTGCAAAGATGAGGAATTCCCCCTAGGGATATCTGGAAAATAGACCTCTCCAACCTGATGAGTATCCATCTGTTAGGCTGGTAGCAGTGAAGAGGTAGCCAGGAAACTGTGGTGAATCCATTGGAAAGTTACCTGGGAGTGTCCAAAGTCCTGTGATTAGTGGTACTGAATGCATTTTTGTGAAACCTAGGAGAGGGGAAGAGGACTGAGAAATGACACAATTCACCATTGATTTGGCACTCTTAAATGAGGATTAGGACAAGAATAAAGCCCAGGTGGGCGATGAAATTAAATTCATGTTGAACAATGAAAATTAATATATCTGAGTGTAGCTAATGTCCTCTGCTCCAGCACCTGCGTGGGAACTCAACAATATTGCTAAATGAAAGAGTTTGGAGTCAACAGGAAGTGGGTTGCTCATAATCCAGAACAATTTGGTTTTGTATCACCAGAAGAAGAAATTCCAAAGCAGCAATCCTCCTGCCCCTGCTCTCTAAACTAAAAGAGACCAAACTGTGAAAGACAACATAGCAGTGATGAGTTTGAGAGGAAATTTAACACTGATTTTCCTACAGTGTCCTTAATTTTTTGCTCAGATTTACACACAGTTGCACCAAGGCCGCAGCTGCCCATCACAGCCTTGCAGGCTTAATGATGTCTGCCTGCCTGGTCCCCACTGCTGTCCACACTGCCAGCCCACCGGGTGGCTGCTGGCCGAGCCACTGAAGGCAGCTCACCGAGCAGAAATTTTGATGGGAAGGGATGTGTTCTCCTCTGATACATGGGAATCACACATTTTGCTCATTAAAATGCCACAGAAACTGCCCCCACCAAAAGCTAAGAAACCATAAGTGTAACTGGTCTATTGTACGTCCATCCTGCTATATATCATCCTCTTCCCCTTTGTTGTTTTTGTCTCATTCTTATATACACAAATATATCTTGCTTATAGAAACACTTTTTGCAGAAAGTTCCAAATATAAAAGGGAATCAATGCAGACAGTTACAGCACGGCCATATTACATTTTGTAACCTGTGAGAGCATGAAGCTGCAGTAGGTGTTTTCCCTGTCTATGATTCGGGGCAGTCATTTTTTATATAAGTTTTCCATTAATCTGGACAAACAGTCAAATATGGATCTCAAGGGACACATCTTTTAAAAAAGGATGGCAATAAACTGTATTACGCTGTTCATGAAACAACATGAAACAACATGAACTGCATAACAAACTGTATTATACAACTCATGAAACTCAATGAAATAGCAAAACCTATCCAATGTTCTCAATAGGAGAGAGTAACTGCACTAACATAGCAATTTATTACTGTTTAATATAAAATTAACTATTGAGTAAAAGCTATTAAATGTAATTTGACAAAGTAAAAAATTATACTCAGTAAACCAAATTTATTTTACTCTTTCTGTATTATCCTTTTGTCTTCTTAAGTCACTAGTATCACAAGAAGTTGGGCTGCATGGTTCTTGCATCTATCATGACTTCAGCTCCATGAAACAGTTTCAGTTGATTTTAACGTTTAATCTACTGATTTGTTTACCTCTGTGATAGGATTGCTTTTACCTAATTATCTTGGACAGTGGCAAAAAAGAAGGAAGCAAAGAGAATTTAGTTTGAGATATTCCAAAGACTAATCTCCCCTATTCACTGTATTTTTGAGCTCTTGATAATGAGAGGAACAAAAAGAACTTTGTTCATTTTTAGGAGGCCCTTTTTTTTTTTTTTTTTTTTTTTTTTTA